>VXBR01004370.1:2327717-2429486 GCA_013400215.1 Cisticola juncidis
AAAAAAAAAAAAAAAGACTATATTTAACTTGTCCCTGAACTGATTTTGCTCCAACTTTTAGTGATGTGTAGAATTTTAGCAGCAGAATATTTAATTAAGAAAGGTACTAAAAGGCCCTTTGCAAAGCAATCAGAACTTCTAATCTGTCTTACTAGAAAAGTCAGAACAAAATATAGATAGGAAAACAAAAGGACAGGACATTTTATTTAAGTGTTGAGAAATTAAATCTAGAGACTTCACCACTGCAGCCATTAAGCATGTCCATGACCTTGGATTAATTTTCTGCCCTTTGAGGACAGGAGAACTTGGCCACATCTCAGGGACACCAGTGCTCCCACACCTGGTTGTTAAGTGCAATACTGAGGTGTTTATGCAGCTACAGCCATGGGCAAGTCAAGGACCTTAAGAGAAAAAAAACCTTCAAGAATAGTAACATTGTTTTCTAAATTTTACATACATTGCATGTGAAGTTTGAGGCAGAGTCAAGAATTTTTGTCTCATTAAATACTTCTTTTTGCTACCTAAACATTTTTTTTTTTCCTTAAAATCCATAAATGTTTCTGAAATATGCTCTCCACATGGTAATTAAGATACTTTCAATGGAGTTACACAACCTGCTACATAAGGCAAGTACCTGATGGATATTGTATAGTAAAATCTTCTGTATCTCATATTTTGCCATATTTTAAGCTGTTTAAATATTGCCTGGTATAAAAACTTGGACTCATTCCACACAGATTTCCACAAACTATTTCTCTTTTCCTATATTTATTTTTTTAGTCAGCCTAGAAATTTATAATATTTTCCTATCCATGGGACTTAGGCCAGCACTGGACAATATTTCATCACAATAGCAGATCATGAAAAATAATGGTTGTGTCAATGTTTGGAAATGGCACATTTGAAAGTGAAGTCATTATTTATAGGATCAAAAGGTGTCCATATACAATGATCTCAGAGTTAGAATGCAAATTAAATAGGTATGGGGTGATTTTCTCTGATGTGATGCCCTGAAGCTCAGAGAGGATAAAGCAAGCCTCTTGCCTCAGCATTGAAATACTTCTAAGTAAAATCATGGGCAGTCAAGACACCAACTTAAAAATTTTCTCTATTTTAGTTAGACTCGTCCTTGAGCCATGCATTATCCTAGAAAATGCTTTTGAAGATCTTAATGGTCTAACTGGCAGAGACTCCACAATACATTATACCTGTATCTTCAAACACCTATCTCACATCAACAAGCTAGGGGAGACAATTAGAATAAATATTTTACTTAAAATATTCCAAGCTGAATAGCTGGCTCTGCACTATTCTTTCTATTTATGGCTTCCTAATGAACATTAAGACTGTGATGAAAGTATTCTAACAGATGGATCACAAGGAAGTTCTGTACATAATTTATATTAGCATACTCAAGTGGTTCACAGCAAAGCAAAGATTTCAGAAAATCCATGGGTTTGTTGTTTTTTTTATTTCTTAATATGAATTTGTTGTATTGCGGAAAACAGTGTTTCCATGTCTTGTGATATTATTTCATTTTTCATTATAATTGTCAGTCAGTCAATCTGGCTGCTCCTAAACCAGAGGTATACCATTAACTCACTTTTCACTGAGAAGGAAATAGAGAAAAAGGAGGAAAAGATAATTTTCCCTCCTTCTTGATCATAAACAAACATCAAAGACTCAAAAATCAGGCAACATATTTATCTATACCTTGAAAAATGACTGTAAATGTCATTGTGTTATTGCTAAAAAAGATTTCAGAATGCTGAAAGTCTAAGAACATTTCATGCTTACACTGAGGATGGTAAAGATTGTAGAGTACTAGAGTTCTGCAGTATTACAAATAGCAGCTTCGTGTCTTTAGGGAGTCTGAGTATGTGCCAAGCAGAGGAGACCACACAAAGTCTGTAATTACTGTCTTGTCTCAGGCAACTCTGGTTTTGTTTTTTTTTTTTTTTTAATTGGCCAGCCATCATACATTGCTGGGGAAATATCCTGTATATAGGTAATTTTGTGGATCTGACTGGAAAGAAAAAAAAAAAAAGATACCATGAAAGCAGAAAAATAAAAAATCAATCACCATTTTTATTCAAGAAACTTCTAATTGTAACAGTGACTGACTGCAATTAGCAGCCTTTTCCTTAGAATAATGAATGTCCTACAGGCAAGAAGACTGATTCCCTGTTTACTGAATCATCACACAGTGTATTCAGTGTAAGGCTTAAGAAAATCCTATGCATTCCCTAAGCTTAGAATTCCCTGATTCCTTCTCAAAATAGATATTTATCATGAAACAGATGAATTTGCCCCTGAAAGAGCATATTTCTCTCCTCCCACATGACCTTGACCCAAGAGGAGCGCCTGAGGAGATGTGGGTGTCTGTAGTAGATGAGACTGATCCTACTCTGGGTAGCAAAGTTCACTTTGGTATTTGAGTTAACACCAACAAAGCTGAGCTGGTCTACACTGGCTCTCTACATCACGGATTGTTTTTATCGCTTCTGTGAGTCAAAAAAAGGGACAGGTCTTTTCTCCCAGATAAAACCTGACAGGAAAAGAGAAAACTACCTCAGATAGCACTACTGGAGGTTTAGAGTGGAAAACTTGGGAAAACTTTTTCCACAGAAAGGGTGGAACAGACTGGCAGGGAGTGATGGAATCACCCTCCCTGGAAGTGTTTAAAAACTCATGGATGTGGTACTTGGAGATGATTCAGTGGGGGACTTGGCAGTGCTGAGTTAATTATTGTGCTCAATCTTCTTAGAGGTGCTTTGCAAGCTTAATGATTTTATGTTTCTATGAAGGTGGAGAATCAGCCCCAGCCTTCCAGGGGTGTGTGTAGTTTCCCAGCAGCACATGGCATCTAAATTCTAAAGGAGCCAGAGGCTGAGTGGTTTCTCATGCAACTTTACACCTTGGAAAGTCAGGATATTTTTAATGATACCAGTATTTTCAAATAGCTGTTTCATATCAAACACCTATCATTTCCATGTTGGCCTTAGTTCTTTCAAACAGATTGTGAAATAGAAATAGAGAATAACTTTCATGCCAGCTAAAATGGCTGTTGACACAGAATAACTCAGGAATGTGCTTTTGGCTTCTATTTTATAGTGTAAATGTGTGATTCATTTTGACAATCTAAGTAATTCTTTCATGATCTTAATTTTTTTTTCCTTTATGAGACTGATCATCTTCTCACTTGTTTTGATCAAAAGCCTAAGAGGTATGTTCTTTATTTGATTTAGGCAGTTTGGCCATCTTCTCTAGAGGCCTGGGAAAAAAGAAGGAAAAGCCTAACAGTGCAGGGAACTGACAGATGGTTACAGTTTCCTGACAAATTATTTATTTGAATTCTTAAACACTCAGCTCTTACTTATAACTTCTTCACTTCAGTTTTAAGAGTCCATTTATCAACAAGAATGATCACACATTGACCATACCAGGACTCAAAAGCAAATGTATTCATTTGCTCTCTCCACGGAAATGAGTTAGTGACAAGTGAACTGATTCAGACAAAACACCCAAACTAAGGCTCCAGTCCAGCATCTGAACTCTAACAAAAAGCTTGTCTACATCCTTTCTTTATATCTTTTTCTAAACTTTGGTTGTAGGCCCTTATTCAATATTGCATTCCCTCATGTGGATTTTTCCTTTCAGAAAACTGTTTTTTAAAAATTTTAGCAATTCTAAAGGTTTTTTGTGTATATATATTTATTAACACATACCAAGAAAGACCAATTTTTATCAAATGTGGTATGTTCAATTGGAAAATCTTTCAGCATGAACTGATTTTTCATTTAATGAGAATTTTTGCCACTGGATTTGAGGAAAAATGTGGTGATCACTGGCTGAAAAGTTTGCAAACTTTTTTTTCAAAGGGAATTGACTTTTCACACACAAAAATAAATTTTTAACTGTTAAGACCAGTATGAAAACTTCTGTTCCCTCACTGCTTTCTGGTAAGTGACATTGCATTTGTTAAGTCCAGCAATACTAACTGGTCCCCTCCTTCCCCTGGTACCCACAATGAGTCTGTGCCTCAATCAACAGCCAGATATTTCAGCTGAAAATAGTAAAAGATGAAACTTAAAGTACCTAAAAGGTAGGCATGTTTGTTATTTATTCTGCAGTTTAACAAGACCAAATCTCTCAGCTTCTTCATGTGAAAAAAAAAAATTTTAGAGGTAAAATTTTATCTTTGCATTAATCTGTACTGGTATCCTAATTTTGAGTGAAATATAGTTTACCAGGCAATATCCCCTATAGAATTTACACACAGATTTTCCTTTCCTGATTTGTCTTCCAGTACAATGAAGTTTTGCTGCTTTTTGCAGACATATGGTTCAGTGTTTATTCTGTAAGTAAATCCAAGACCCATTTGGACCTTCAGCTTGTATTTTATCTCATTAGACAGTGGTTGCAAACACACCAAGTTCCCATGCTGCACAAATGGAGTATCTTCTGTCTCCCAATGGAAACATTTGGGGGTCCAAGCTGGAAGCAATCTTTCCTAAATGTAATGTTAGATGAGTGAATGTGTGTGTGTGTGTGTGTGTGTGCTGTCCTAGGTTGCTGTCTGCTGTAGGATGTGAGCTGTGGTCCCTTTGTTCCCCAAAGCCTCCGTGAAATCAGCAGTAGCATGAAACAGATGAAAGAGATTTCAGATTGAGGGGCAAAAAAGGTGTTTCTCCCTCAACTCTGTGCACAGCACATTCACTCTGAGTGTGCCAGTATCTTAAAAACTTAGGTCCTTCACATGAAAATTTTTCTCACCTAGTGATGGCCATAGCAGTGAAAATTAAAGGCTTGTCAAAGACATCCAAATCCTCTCTGCCTAGTAACAAAAATATCCTTTATTGATTCTGTGAGTAACCCTCATTTCAGTGACACAGGACCCTAGCTGCAGAATCAATATTTAGAACATGATGAATGTGCACCAAACTAAGAAAACACACCAATCAGCCCCGCATCTGAAGGTCTTCTCTAATGGAAAAAATAACCAAGCGATGTAAACAGAAAGGGCAAAGCAAGTGACAACCTACAAGACCACCCATCTGGGTGAGGCAGTGTTTTTCAGGGTTATCTGGCTGCTTCCTTTGTGCTGCTTCACACAGTGACTGTTGCTCTAAATTTTGTTGACAATGACCACAGTGCTTTCCTTAAATGTAAACATTCCCAAGTTCCAAGACACAGTCCTCAGTGAGTTTGCTAGAAAAGCCCACATCCTCATAGGTGGCTTAACTATTGCATTTCTACAGCACATCCATCCTTTGGAGTTTCTGTCAGTGTGGGCAATAGACTCAGGTTGTGCAATCACAGCTATTTGCACTATATTTCTATGGTATACTTTTAGAAAACTACTTTTAAAACAGTTCTACAGCTTTTACATGAGAATTAGAAAAGTTATCCAGTGTCAACTCACAGAAAGAAAACTAAGAAAAAGTTATGTGCAGTCAGTGTAGAAGAGGAACATCCCTTTAAGAAAAAATAAACATAATATAATATTTAACTGTACATAAAAAACATTGCTAATGCTCTTTATGGAATATAGGGCTTTGAAATGGAATGAGAGAACTTGGATAATTTCTTTTTATTGTAAGCAATCAAAAATTCAACCTTATGAGTCAGACTCTTCTTCACAAGAAGTGATACTATGCTCCAGTAATTGACCTCATGATTTCAGTGGCCTACTTTTTAGAGAAAAAAAGTACTCAGCATGTGTCACAAGCCCTAAATAATGCAAAGAGCTCTTGCATCTCCTGCTTCTAGGTATTTACTCTGTTACCTAATTTCAAGTGCTGGCTGCACGTTGCTGGGGAGCACCTGAGCTGTCCATAGCAGACAGATCTGTCACCAGCCAAATGCCTCATTCCTTCCTTGAAACTGTTGAATTATTACCTTCACTTCCACCATCTGGAGCCCAAGCAAAGTGCTAGAGGATAGTGATTGAAAGCTCCAACAACCTATTTAATTATCAAAAAGCCCAATAATAAGGGTCTTGGGGCAGATAACTGCCCCTTTTATTCCAGTTTGGGAAAGTCCTACTTTAACAGGCTCCCAAACTGCTCTGTTACGGACTAGAGAGGAGTGACCAATAAATGGTTTTACTGATCACTGGTTAAGAGCTAAGCTGTACAATTATTCCTGCTTCTCCTGAGGCAAGCACACAAGGGAGGGATCAGCAATACACCAGGAGCCAAAGAAACGCCCTTCTCCCTTTGAGAATGATATCCATCTCCGACAGCAAATATAAAAGCAGTTGAAACAAGATTTCATGGGCCTCAATTCCCACAGCTTTTTCTGGGCATCAGATTTGATCACCATTGTAAAACATTCTATGTGAGTAGCTTGGACATTGTAAAAAGAAAAAAAAAAAAAAAGGAAAGTAAAAAAATCTCAAACCCCTTAGTTCTGTTTAATTTAGAAAGTGGAATGAATCAGTTTTGTGGACGACATTTTGATGTGAACCAGACAGCTTTAAAATCAGTTTTCCACTAAGTAGAGGATCTTACTCCTCTTTGTTGAGTTATTGCACAACTCTTTTACCCTGATCTATGTATTGTGACTCCATTTCTTTTCAATTACTAGAAGAGAATAGTGGCCACTATTTAAACCTGGTTGAAAGTCCAAAACCATTATAGGGTTACAGAATGAAGGGAGCTGCCTTAGTATAAACAACTCTCTAAGAATATGACATGAAAGGAATAAAATACCATTTAAAATAGTTTTTCACATCCAATATTTCTGTTTGGTTTTTATCTTAACAAAAATTATGCTCTCCCACAGCAACTTTGGAAATCTTCATGAATATTTGAATTGTTCTGTCTTTTCAGAATGCATAAGACTGAGGTTTAAGCCCACAGTCTCCATATGTGCATTCATTCCTGGGCCAAACACACAGATCATTTTTTATTATTACCAACATGTATGCATAATGGATGGCTACCAGACAGTCTAGACTCATGTCACTGACAGATGTCAGCATAAAAATTCAACTAGGTTAGCCTTACCACATTAAAAAAGAATTTTTCAGTTTACAAAACATCACAAGCCATAGGCACTTCAGAATATATTCCTGTACTGTATAAAGCAGAGTGGAGATGTATCTAAGGCTCACACATAACTCTGGGAATGTTCTCCAGTTCTACATTGCAGACATTTAGTATGTCTGGAAAGAGGGGAATGTTCTGCAAGAAAAGGATGCATGGGATTAGGGGCTCTCACATGACAGGCATAGGCAATTACAGAAATATTTATTTAATTTATTGCTGAGCAAAGAACTTCTGGGTACTCCAGGCAAATGGGCTCAGCTTGAACAGCTCAGCCAGGTTTAATACTTCACTGAGTCATGCATAAGGGGTTCTATCATGGTGATACTGACCATCATCCTCCAATAACTACATATGTTTTACATCAAGGTCATCTTTCAGCTTGGATAAGATTTGGACTCACTGCAACAGTAAACAAGAGGTTAAAGATAAAAGCTTTTCAGTCCTTAAATTTGTGCTATTTCCACTTCACATCCACTCAAGCACCAGAGATTTCTCTAAAGCTGCCAGTGTTATTCTGCTCTACTGACCCATAAGTAGCTGAAATTTGGCCCCACTCCAGTGTGTGATTTAGGGGTTACCCTCTCACTCACAGAGAGCATGTGGTCTTTTTTTTTTGCCATAGAACTCCCTTAGCAACCCACACTTCTTCTGCCAGGCTCTCTCTTGTGGTTGGTGAGGGCTTCAAATCACACAACATTCAAAATCTTGGAGGTCAGACCTGACAAACTGCAGGGAATTAGACTTTTTCTGGAACTCCAGAAGGAGAGGAGTTTGCCTTTTAAATTCCTTGAGCTCTGCTGAGTTTTGTAGGCAGACAAATAATTTCTCTATATTTGGAAAAATACAAACATTTATTTTCTTGTCCTTTTTATGCAAGCAAAGTCTTATTGTCTCACAAGGTCTTCTGGGAAATGTTTCAATGTAAAAGGAACATTTTGCTTTTTTGATCATCTCGTAATGTAGTCTTATTACATTATTCCACCAGACAATTTAAATTACCTGCTAAAACACATAATTAAAATTTAGAATACTTCTAGATAACTCACAAGGCTTTGTGTGAAAGACATATATTCTTGGCAAGATATCATCCTTCAAGTGCGGAGAACAAACACTACAAGAGCCATAGAAAGAGCTTCTGGACAGGGCATTCCTACAGCTCAGCAGAGTCTGGTTTTACACACTGAATGCATACCTAAACCTACATAAGGAGGTATTTTCATATGCAATGGTTTTTTAAATATTTATTTGTTTTCAGGTTCTCCAGAAACTTCAGAGAAAGGCTGACAGGAAACCTCCTTGGGAAGTCATCAGTTGCCATCAGTCAACAGTACCCAATTTGTCTGCCAAAAATTGACTTTTATTTACAAAGAAAACAACCTCTGACGCAAAAGTCTGGGTCCATGTGCCGTTGGTCAACCAACTTTTAGCATAAACAAGGGCTTTGCTGGCCCATTCCTCTGCCTAGGCACAAGGTAGGAGAGAAATTTGGGTGCTCTCCCACTGGTAGGGAGCTGGAACACATCTGAGCACACAGCACAGTGTAGGGACTGGGAACTGCTCCAGCATCTGATGATATTAGGCAGAACACAACCATGTCTGCTCTGCATGTTTACTGCTTAAGGAAACATAAGAATGGTTTTAAGGCTGTTATTGTTTTGAGATTATCAAGACCAAAACTCTTCTGTGAATTTATCACACTTGTATAATGGTGAAACATTTTTTCCTCCAGTTGTGTGCACCTCGTGGCGCAGTAGCTGACATTCAGGGAAACAATGTGCTGTACACATCCATACATCTCTGAATAGCTGAGGTCCCCATGTGAGAACCACACACCCAGCATCTGCAAAAGTGATCACACTTAGAAATGTTATAAAACATAATACAGGCGATGTGGTCAAGGGGTTATTTAAGCCTTCTTTGCTATTCAGAGTTCTATTATTGTCTTTAGTAAACAGTTCATAATAAGATAGCCTGCTTTCCTGAAAGGCATCAAATACTGACTTTTTTATCTGTTGCATGTATCCTAGAACATAAAAGAAGAAAAAAACAATAATAGCTTCCTCCAAATAAAAGTTAAATTATTCACGCTAAATCCTGGCACAGATTAAGTCAGTAGCGAAATTCCCGCTGACTTCTGTGTTCATAGATCATACACAACCTCAGTATTTGAAAATTTCTCAATCTTCTATTTATTCAGCTTTACAGCCTCCTGGTGAGACAGAGAACAGTGTTAATTTTACAGATGGGAAAGTAAGTCATGAAGGATTCAGTTAACTGGTCCCACCTACTGAAAAACAGGTATTTAGTCTCAACTGATCACTTATCCTGTTCTAGTCAACAGAAATAGGTTTTTATTTCCGGTGGTAATCTTAAAAAATAAGAATAAGAATGATTATAATGAAAACGACCAAAAAGATATAAACAGGAAGAAGCCTAGTTTAAACAGGAAGAATTTCCTTAAGCAAGTGACTCTGACATAGCAGAGCTATTCTATGATGAGGTCACTGTCCCCTGGAGCTGCCTCTCTCCACAGATAATCTGAAGAGCTCTAAAAGACCAGTTTAAAGAAATTAATGTTAAAATTCAGAAATTAAGTTAAAATCTGAATCTGCAAGGAACTTAGTTATTCTGTATGTGCTGATAAAATGCTTAATTTCAGATCACTGCAATTATTGGTACAATAATTAATTTCTAAGTGTGTGCCCATGATGCCATCTGTGGCAAGACTTTGGTTGATATTTGAGTTCTGTGTACAGGGCTCCTCAAGGTAAGTGCAAAAGCCACTTGAGATCACCAGCCAAAACAGACAGCAAGACAGATTTAGAAAGAGACCAGCAGAATCTCCTAAGGGGGCTTATATTCTACATTCATGATGAAGTTCATTATAATCTTTAGTCAGAGTTCAGTTTGGATTTTTCTCCTGGAGCTGGATACCCAAATCATCAGTTTCTTAAAGCACAATGTAATCTCTTCTACACATTATCTTCCTGTACAGATAATTCAGGGAGGAGTCAGAAAACCTGTGTTCAAAGATCATCTTCTCTCAAAAATTATTAATTTCAAATCCATACTTCTCACTTCCTCTCACAAATAAGAACTGTGAAACTGTGTTTCAGGTGAAAATATTGACTTTGTTCCACTCCTTAGAAAAAGACTCATGATCCAGTGAACAAGAGTGACTGGACAGTCACTGGGCAAAGTGGAAACCTGAATTTTGTTCTCTGCTCTCTGACCTACAGGTATTCCTGCTTCAGAAGCAGAAATCAAGTTTCCCTGTTTCAGGTACCAGCTTGCTACTCTCTCCAATATTGTTCCATATCTAAGGTATTGTTAAACTTTCTGGCATGGATTACAGGTCTCTGAGAAACAAAATAAAGAACTACATATCTTAAAAAAAAAAAAAAAAAAAAAAAAAAAAAAAAAAAAAAAAAAAAAAAAAAAAAAAAAAAAAACAAAAACCAAAAAAAAACCAGAAATATTAAAAATGTCATTAAAGTGTTTTCTCTGGGAAATAATTTGCTGGCTCTCTCTCCTCTGCCCATAAACCTTTCCAGCAGTGCTTGTAATTTTAATGCTCCACCATAGACAATAGCAACTGTTTCTTCTGAATTCCATGTGCTTGCTAACTGGTGGCTGCAGGCAGATGTGCTCACCCCATCAACAAACCAGTGAAAACTGGCCTGGAGATGACTGATAACCACAAACACCTGTATTTAAGCCAATAGTCATCTTAAGAATTATGGGAAGTAATGAAGAGGCAACAAATCATACCCTTTCTGCTGAACTCCTTGACAGTTTAATTCTCTGTGATATTTTAATCACAAGACTGGGTGAACCTGGCCAGACAAAGAAGAAGAGGGTCATCTTATATCAGTTGTGTTCCTCTATGACAGCAAAATTACGTGTTTCTTTCCATCTGTACTGGTATGGTAGTTTCCTAGTATTGCATTTGACTTGAAAAATAAGAAAGGAAAATCCAAAAAAATCACACATGACAGGCTATGTAGACAAGTGCACAACCATCAACAGCTGTGAAATCAGAGACATTTGTCAGTGGGGATAAGGTGACTATGCATAAAAATCCTAGGGTTAGTGCCCTATCACTCATGCCACATGTTTTAGTAAGGAATAAATTAGATTTTTATCTAATATTTTTCTACTCTATCACACAGAAATATTACATATACAAAAGATAATGTAAGATAACACTTTAAAAAATAAATGAAAATATAGGCAGTAAAGTGACTTTGTTCTATTTCTATTATTTAATGATGGGAAGAACATGGCACATAAACAATCTCACTAGCACAGATGTATCAAACTTTGCTTACAGGACAGTAGTGGAGTGGTGAAGGTTCTTTCATTGCAATTTGATACTGAAACAGCATTAGGAATGCAAGGCCTTTCCAACTTAACAACTGGAAAACCTATGTGTTACTATGATCCGTAATTAACAATGCAATCAGAGCTTTAAATTAAGGTATTCTATTTATAAGGCAAGTACATGAATGCCATTTAACAAAGACCAGACACTAGGAAACAGTACAAACACTAAGGTTATTTGCCACTGGAAAAATTTCCCTAGGATTGTGGTAAAGTTACCAGAACATTAAATATGATGTATGACGAGAAAAACTTGAGTTGGGTTGGACATGGTGGACTTTGCAGGGCAATTTGTAAGTGAACAATAGAACCACATGATCATAACTCCTCTTCTGGTTACAGATCCAGGAGCCAGTAGATCCTGTCCTTGCTTGCCTGCTCTGAGATGAGGATGCTGCCTGCATTGCTTCCTGCAAATGGGATAACTTTTTTGATTTTCGTTTAAGTAATTAGCTGGTTTGGATATCCTAACATGAAGAACTGAAGAGGGATTTTACCACTGCCACACAGACTTTTAAGGAGACAGTAAAGTAAGAACTAAAAGATCCACTGTGTCACTACTGATTTGGTTTAGAGTTGAATTAATTATCCTTTGTATAATTCATAAAGCACATTAGAATATTAAGTTAATGTAATGCTCTGCTTTCCTGATTAGAATATTTTGTCAATCTTTCCTTCATCTAGGTTTACAGAATCAGATATTCCAATCAGTGACATTTAAACACGACTAATTTCAACTTCAATGTGCAATCAGTAGTTTTTCACAAGCAATCACACCAGCAGATTAAAGAGGCTGATTCTCTTTGGGAATTCATTTCCTTCTCCAGCATTTTCTGGGAAACAATCTGGTTTGAGGGTAAAGCAGTATTTTGAATAAAATCCAGTAGTCTTGCCCTCTGGTATTTAACTGGAGAGTTATAAAAACAGGTGCTAATGTCAAGCACATTATGTACTCACTCCCCTGCAGTTGTTAGGGTGATAGATAGTGTGGCAGAAAGTACCTCCTGGCAGATGAAATTTCCTGAAATGTCCTTGTATTCCACTCCAGCTGTGTAAAAGTGGGGTCAACAGCCATGCCCTCTGGGCTGAGATGAGCATTCAGTTATGAATTTCTCAGTTACAAAGCTTGGAGGCCAAAGAATGTGAGGAAGAGGATGGAATCCTGGCCCTGGAGGAGTCCAGGGGAGTGCTGCTAACAGCTTTAGGAAAGACCAGGATTTCCTTCAGAGTGTTTTAGTAATTGAAGTCAGGTAAGGGATTCTCAGAAAGACAGGAACTAAATTAACTCCTTTGTTGGTTACAGGGCAGTAGTGTTTCCACTGAAAACTATTCAATACATTACTGCTGGAAAACCTTTGTCTTCTCCAAGTTTGTAACTTCTAAACCAGGAAATAACATGAATGAAACCATGATTCTATTAAAAACCATTCTGGTTTCATCCACAAGAAATAATGACCCTGAGATTTCTGCATGATACAAATTGGCATTGGACATTCTGGGCAGAATAGGGACAGGTAAGGAAGGGCTCATGCTGAGAGCAGGAAACACAGAGCAGCTTGTGAGCAGAATTGCTGGAACAGTTGCAGGGAGCAAACAAGCTCTCGGATTGCAGGGTCGGTGCCAGGCTGCCTCTCATTCCCAATGAAAGGTGACACAAGGTCACTGCTCTGTCCTCAGGCTGCTGCTCCTGGTGCAGGCTGCACTGCCAGCAGGAAGCACCAGTCCCTGCTCTCAGACACTGTTCTTAGGGACTCAGAATTGGGGAGATCAGAGTCCAGCTTTCTCCTGTTTCACCATTATAAACCATGGCTGGAGCAGAGGGCTTGCATTTTGGCACAACACAAACACCAGTGGTGGCGTTTGTTCAGCTTTTTTGACCCTATTCTCTGGCCTTTCATCAATACTTGTGTCTAAAAAAAGGAATATGGACAGAAGTGTGCCTCACATTCACAACATTAATTAAAATTATCCTGTATAAGAGAACAATGATGCTATTTCAGAGGATGCTTATAGTAATGGGAAAAAAAACAAAACAAAAAAAAAAAATAAAAACAAAACAAAAACAAAAACAAAACAAAACAAAAAAACAACAACAAAAACAAACAAACAAACAAACAAACAAAAAAAAAAAACACAAAAAAACCCAAAAAAAAACCAAAAAACACCCAACCCAGCAGATAGGTTCTTTCCAATGGTGGCTGCAAGAAGCTATTTCCTATAACTTTTCTTCTAGCAAGAATATTCATTCATCATTCAACATCTCAGCAATAATTGGAGTTTTTGAAGTATCTGAGAAAGGAGAGGTGGGACAGAGGCATTCAAACTTAGAACATACCCCTTTACAGAACTGGTTGGTGGCTAGAATATTCAGGATATCAAAGCTCTCTCACATGAGCTTTAAATAAGAGGACTCATTTGAACTTTCACAGTTTATTTTTACTGAGCCAAAAGCTACAGTACTGCTCCATGAAACAGGGATTTGGGCTTAGTGCTCCCAACCCTGACCCTGTGGCTTGCACATGTGTGTCGTGAGAGGCTCTTCCTTTACAGGATCACATAACAATTTCACACCCTGTTCCCTCTAGATCATTTGTAACTCTTTGGACCCCAGAGATGCTCATTGTTCTGCCAAGCCCTGTGCCAGCTCCAAGTGTGCCCCACCTGAGCAGCTGAGGCTCTTCCTGCCCTGCTGGCTTTTCCAGGGAGCTGGGATCCCTACTCAGGCAGCACAGGTCCTGTTCTGCACTCAGATACCTCGTTTTTCAGAGGCTTGGGCAGGTGCTGTGGTTATGGCCTGCGAGGCAATTGTGCCTCCCTGGCTAACAGATCATAAAATGGGAGGTTAATAAAGGGATAAGAGGTGTCGCAGTGGTAACAGCAGTGGGGAGGGAGCTCCATGGGGGTCCAAGGTGTGACCATTGTTTAAAGGATATTAAGTGATTTGTGAGGCTTATTAAAAAGTAAGCACTGTGTCTTAGCCTTTCTCTGCAGTTCTCTCTCACCTTTTCCATTGTCTTTCCCCACACTTCCCATGTAAAGAATTTTATGAATATTGTGACAGTTATAATATTTTTCATAGGTATTTAAAGCAAAGGCTTAGTTTCTATATTTATTTCTATGTAATCTAGTAGGAAACCTGAATGACCACTGTAATGTCGGGGTGTTTTCTCTCTTTTCCTTCCTCTTCTTTCCTTATTTATTTCAGAAATGAAAAGATTAAGCATCATGTAATGAACCCTCATTCAGATTAGATGATAGGCAGGTAGGTAGGTAGGTAGTTAGGTAGATAGATAGATAGATAGATAGATAGATAGAGTCACACTATTTGAAAAAGTGAAATAACTCAGGAAAACAAGCAAGCAAGAAAATACCACTTCATTTCACTAAAAGTGAGTTTCAGCAGTCCCTTCCTGGAGTTTACTTAAGATCTAGTTATGCTTAATAAATAGTTAACATCAATAACAGAAGCACTAAGAATTAATCATAAGAGCAAATTAGATAGGAATAAAAATGTGATTGTAATGTGGGACCAATGGCAGTAAACTGCACTACTTAGTGGAGTATATTAAGGGTCAGATTTTGAAGTGGTGTAAACTCTCCTTATTTCATGGATTTTGTCTCCAGCACTTTATTATCTCTGCTTTTGTCTTTGATTCACAATTGGATTTATGGTAAATTTAATCTCACTTTTTCTCTGCCTCTGTTCCATGATTATTTGTAGCTGCTGAAATACTGCTAGTTCAGTTGGAAGCTATATATACCTAAAGCTTTGCTGTGTCCTGAGAAGTTTCGGAAAGCAAATGAATGTAGCAGGATTTTATAGATTTTATAAGAGTAAATAACTCATGTTAACCGTCAAATATCTTCTCCAATAACGATTGAGTTTACTTTTTAAATTTTTTAACTGTACTCTATGGTAGAGTACAGATATATCATATAAAGATATACTACAGGCAGAATATTATATAAAATATTTAATTTGCAGGTTTGAACACTCAACTTCAGACTGGTACAAACTTAAAGAACAACTTTAGACACTGGGACAGCAAAGGGATTAGATATGATCTCCCTTTTGCTTTATAATTTAAAAGTCTCACCTTGCAAGTTTAAAGTCACAGGGAAGCAATATACTCTTAATTGAATTAATTCAAAATGCATATTTAAATATCTTACTCTGAGACTCAAACCAGGAAACTTTCTTTAAGCTGAATCAGCAGATTAAACTATTAAACTGTTAAACTAGATGGAAATCAGTCTTTGAAGATCTTAGGGAGATCCATTAATCCACATCTCCTAATTCACTGGACTCAAGAGCATAATTCAGTAACATTCCAACTGACTCAGCATTCCCTGGATGTGTCAGCTATTTGACTTTCAATCTTCTCAAATAAAAAATAAAAAAAAAAAAAAAAGGAAGATTTTTAGCTAAATATTTGATTTCAAGGCTGGCCAAAATACCTAGGCTCTCTCCTGGATTGTATTTAATTTAACAGAGGTGACATGTTTGGAGTATCAAGTGTATCCTGCACAAAATATATCTAATTACAGAAAGGGCCCGAAAGCCAGATCAGAAATGACACCAGCTGACAGTCATTCCAGCTCCTTGGCTCTGACACAAGATTTTACATTGTTCAAGTACTGAATATCAGCCCACAGAACCTGATGCTTCCCCTTTGGACTGTGCAGTAAACGAGTTCCGTCCTCCAGCACATGTGCTCATGCAGTGTTTTGCTACTAAAGTGAGTAATGGAGTATGAGAGTATCCCAGGCATAAATCAAAGCATGTGCCCTCTCTGTGATGTGCAGTTTTGCCCAGACTTGAATGAGCAGGAATTCCTGCTGGCAAGAATTCTGCATTTTTGAGACAGCACCGACTGCCCATGGCATAGGTGGGTGCCATGGAGGGTATCACTTAACCCCACGTGGGAATACCCCAGTGTGTAACACTTCATCTGTAACTTATCCCCCTTCAAGAAATTGCACTGCAATTTTAGAAGGCTTGTTCTAAATTACTGCTAGGATGTAAAGATAAACTTTGAGCCGGGGGAATATGGAGACACAGAGACCTTGTTTTTCAGTTTTGACACTTTGCTATTCAGACAGGACACAAGAGATTATGGTCAAACCTGCTTGTTTTGCTTTCAGCAGAAGTTGGGCTAACCCTGTGCTGATTGCTCCTGAATATTCTGCCTCCTCTAATATCCACCTTCATGGTGCTTAGTTCTGGAGGGCAAAGTTCTCCCATTTGTGTCATTCCTTTTTTCATTGCAGTGGAACCACAGATACTTTTTACATGTTGATTAAAATCTAACTGTAGGGCTTCAGAACAAATCTCATCTTTTCATATTTTCCTATTTTCTAGTGATGCCATAGAGGTTGTAATAGAATGAGGCAAATGTATTACACAATACAGAATAAAAGTCTTAAAAATAAGTAAATTTTCACATGTCACTTGCGGAAAAATAATGAGAAACACCTTCTGGAACTAGCTAAAAGTCTATACGTTTTGGCTTAATTTCTTTTTCAGTGGAATTTGGATTAGCGTTTCAACAATTCAGATAAATGCAGAATACCTTTTAGTTGCAAACCACACTAGATATCAACAACATTGCTACTTTATGAAACAGCTAAGCAAGAATAATCAAGTCCTGCCTATATCACTTGAAGTGACTATTCAGATTTATGATTGATTAGTCAATTTTCAAGTGATCTGTATTTTAGTAAGAGCATCCATGACAATAGCAATATAAATTTACTCTTTTTCATCACAGTTTGACAGTCCAGCACTACAGTGATCAGCTACACAAGAGGTAGGCATTATTATTTTCCTGAAGGAGCAGTTTTCTAGCAAAAACGTTGATTAGATGAGCTTGAAAATTTCATAGGAACATGACAATTTTATCAACAATTTTTTTTTGAGGATCACATCTGAACGCTTGCTTTATGTGGCTAAATAACCTTTAAAATACAATCTACCTAAAAACTTTTTAATAAGGTCAGGACAGAAATATTTCAGCAGTTTGTTTGACATAAAGTTTCACATTGTTTGATATACTGATGTAACAATTCAGAGGGAAAACATCTGTCAAAATGTCAGAATTTCCTGTGGGTTGGGACACCTTCAGAGCCCACTCTCAGGAAAAGAACTTGCAGTAAGCTGTAAAAATGAAGTGCAGTTTAGGAACACATCCTTCTGGATAAACTAATGAGCAGTCTTTTCAAAAGTGCTGTTGGGACCTGAGAACCACAAACTGAATTGAATGGAAATAGATCACAATCATCCTTCCACTCCTTTGAAACTCTCAGTGACAAAGAACAAAGGAAGGAAGACCTTAGAGCAGATTGCACCCTCAGCTACAACAGATTGGTGAATTTTTGGCCCTAGAATCATGAGGAGAAAAAAAAAAAAACATTTAATGTCCTGATTCCACCCAATAAGTAGAAGAACCTCATTGACTTTTAACATTTATTCTTCTTTCAAGTAGTGGAAACATGCGTCAGTTTCACAGTTTCACAGTGTCACAACAATAGTTAAAGGAGCATGATTCAGAGCTTCAGCTTGAAGTGACTGGAAGTTAATCCTGAAATTACTCAAACAAAAGCATATTTTACAGTAATTGCAGGGGGGGACGTTTCAAGTATAATTGAAGAAACTAGTAAAAATTTAGATTAAAAAGTTATTAGGTCATTTTCCTCCACGATATTATTTCTGCTTTGCGGCTAGATTTTTTGACAGTATGTTTTGTTTTTATTGTTTGCCTGCTTGTATTTTGATTACCTTTTTCTTTTCTCTTTTTTTCCTTTTTTTTCCTTTTTTTTTAACAAAATGCTATGGAATATTTGCTTGAAACTACAGACTTGCTGTGTCTGGCAGTCAGATGTAGCAGCATTTAGAAACTGACTCTTTCTGGATCTTGAAAATGAGAGTATTGAGTAGTTCCAATCTGAATTCAATCCATAAGCCTCAGGGTATAAATTGATCACCAGATGGGATAAGGAAGAAATATCCCCTGTTGTATAATATCACATGCACTAAGTGGGTTTAACACTTTCTTCTGAAGTATTCTGAATTGAGACAAGATGCTGGATACGATGGATTTTTGATCTATTCTGTTAAAACAGTTCCTCTGCTATTATATACCTCACCCCAATGACTCATTTCATGCAATGGAATCCAGCAGCTCCAACTTGGATGTCTTAAATAGACAACACAGAGACCTGTGCAAAGGGATCAGGAAGCTTCCTTGCTTACTTGAACTGGGAAATTGTAACTTTATCTGATAATTTTAGAAACCATTAGGAACTTTATTAGCAGAACATTTAAACCCTCCAGCTAGTGTCAACAGAAGCAGCACAAGTCCTTCTGGAGATTCATCCCTTGGTTTGCAGCATGAGCTAAATATACTGTGAGGTGTTTGTGTGGGGAGGAACATGAAGCAAAATAAGGGGAAAAATTTAAAAAGATAGAAATGGAAAACTTGTATATACTCAAGGATGGGGTCCACATGGACATCACATGAGCATCTAAGAAATCAGAATGGAGACCTTCTCAAGGATGTAAAAGTTTATATCCTTTGTTGCAATTTGTACAAAGTTTGAGGACAAGGTTGATGGTATAGTCAATACTACCTGTAGCAGTCTCACGCTCTATTTATCTTTCCAATTGCTGTCTCTATAGTCTTGTTTTCTCCCTTCCTAATCTCTTGGCTTTCATGCACTCCATGTTGAGCTATCCTGAGCATGTAGTTTGCTCCTGTTACATGTACAGGGAATTTGTTTTATTGCCTCTGATGGTATTAGAGTTTGAAGGAGCAACGAACTTGAGACATTCCCCAAGAGTTGGCAAAACATTCAACCTCTGAAACCTCCAGCTGATTACACAGTTTGCATATACATGTACACATTAATTGGTGTTGTAAGGCCAGGAAAGGGGATCAAGTGAACTCTGGAGATAAAATCAACAGCTTAAGCAAAGCTTTTTATTCTGACCTCAAAAGTTTATCCTGTCCTGTGGAAGCAGTCTGAGGTTACTCCAATCCCACCCCTCCCTCCTAAGCACCCTGTGGAATGAGGGTTAACTGCATAAGTATTCATATGCAAAGTTTCATCAACAGTGTTTCAGTATCTGATTTGATGCTTAATACTCCAACCATTTTTAACCTGAGCTAGATCTGCTTTCTCATTACTCTTAACCCTCAAGCAACAGCAGGTCTCTGGGACTGCTTTATATTTATTCAAAAGCCAGAAGGAGGACTGATACCAGACACAGGTAAATTGTTCTGCATGAACTGTTCATTTTCTCCCTTCTGTTCCATCTCTCCCAGTAGTTCTGACAGACAAATATGTTAGGAGCTGTTGAGAAATGTGATAGCAGGTTTTTGAATTAAGCAGATGTAGCAAGCTCACATTTCAACTGTCAATAGAATGTGGATACTTAGAGGATTTACAAAAGGTGACTATTTATTCATACTGTCCTGTTAACAACTGAGATTCTGAGGTTCTGTGGAAAGCAGCATCCAAAGCACAGATCTGTACATCCAGGAACTCCATCCAAGATTCCATTCATGTCGTGTGTTGACTGATAAGGAGCAGGACTGCACAAATAGACACTTCTTGTGTTGGGGGATATCAGTGCTGGCAACTGTTCTGCTGGTGTTCCACAGCAGAACATCCTTGGCAATTGGATCACATTTGGTGTTCTGTGCTGGAACAAAAACTAAGAGATTGTTTCTGATCTGACAAGTTGGAACTTGAGCAATTTTGTGCTTCCTGTACAACAACACATTCAGCTTTCACAGAAGTAGGACACTGGTTTGTATTTCATTGTAAAAAGGAAAATCCTTTAAATGCAAATCTTATTAGTTGAGGAGAAGAAAAATAGGAAAGAGGAGAAGCCTACTAACCTACTTTCTGTGGAATTGTTCAAGTACAAAAATTGTGGGAAAGATTTTCCAGATAAGAGAGTTGTCCCTGTTTTTACACAGAGACCTTGCATTCCCATTCACATCATGCTCTTCTCTGAATCCCTAAACACAACAAATAATCATGCTTTAGTAAGCACCTGCTTGGCTTATTTGAAGAATCCTTCTGTGATGGCATTAAATCCTGACCTTTGACTTTTCCTGTCTGATGCCAAAATGATTATTTCTGCTGGTTCTCAGTTTGAAATCAGGGAGCAATTGGTTAAGCCTCTGATCCTTCCTGTTGTTATCTGCTGTTCTTATAGATGTCCATCATGGTTCTGTATTCAGATTTATAAAGACAGATTTGATATTCCAATAACTATAGAAATATGCCTCAGTTTCAACATCAGCTCATCCACAATGTAGAAGAGCCATTATTTTTCCCCTATTTGCCCACAAAAACTGTTATATGGCAAAAAGACCATTCAGTCATTAAAACCAGTCACAGACAAATTTGAAGCCTGCAGAGTTTAGTTCACCTCCATAGAACAAACTCTGTTAATGAGGATTCTGCTGTTGCTTGTCACACCTCGACTCAGATACAAAAAAATGGAAAATATTTTTCTAATTAATGCATATTACAGATTTGTGCTGACCTAAGCAATGAAAAATATAGTATTGAAAATGAAGCATTAAAAACAAAAAAGCATCAGTTTCAAAGAAAAACTTCTAGTTTTCAAGTCACTGAGACATTTGATTTCAGATGTATATGTTAACTAAAGTGAGGTTTGTGTATGTTTTACCTTAGGTTAAAGTGCATGTCTTACCTTTTGTAAGTGTATGCCTTAGAGATTAAGCATTCTTTATGAACTAATTGCTTTTATATTGAATTCACCATATTTTTTCAATCTTCTGTACCAAAAATGCTGACAAACTTTCTTCTAAAACAAAGTTCAAAAGTAACAACACAAGCAACTAGTAATTCTGGTTGCTAATAAAAATACAACTCAGCAGGAACATGTGGTTTCTATGTAAGCAAAATTCTGTGCTACCCCACTTCTGACAAAAAAGAGACCCAGACCAAAAACTTTGGCCCCCAAAATGGAGTAAACAGAGCTGTCATGGTCATGCTGCCAGAGCTGGCAACCTTGTGGCATCCTGGTGTCCCAGCAGGGACAGTGTGGATCACCAGCAGCTCTGGCATCCCCATTACATGCTCCAGTGATGGGTGATCCGTGCTCCAGTGATCACACATACCAGAGAGATTTCCATGAAAAGCTGCTCCTAGGAATGCTTGGGCACTTGTAGGAAATGGAAGCTAATAGGCTGAAGAGCTCAAACACACATCAAAGTCGAGAAGTTAATGCCTGGAATTAGTGACAACAATGGCAGTGTCTTTGGTGATTTTCATTAGGGGTGATTTTCATTTGTTGTGCCATGTTCCAAGGCAGATCCATTGTGACAATTTCCTAATGCATTCATTCAGAGGAGCATAGGTTGCTGGTAATGTGACATTTTAATTTAAACTGTTCAATCAAATCACATTCCATGTCATTTGTTGTTTGGTCACAGCTCTGAGGTTGTTTCTACCATTGCTGATTTCCCCCAAGTGCAGGTCACAGCATTAGCTGACATCAGAGCAGGAGCTCTATTTTACATTAGCACTTTTTCTTCTTTAAAAAAAAAAAAAGATTTATGCCTTTGTTTTTATACTCATGTTTTCTTCAGTATTATAGCTGCTTTGAAACCTGCATTGCTCTCTCCTTCCTTTCAGGTAGGCAGATCTTCTGTTCAGAGTTTGCATGTGATTATTGTGGTTAATCCTAGTGTCCACAAGAGTAAAGAGTTCCCTGCCAAATCAGGATATTTTTAATTCTCAATCATGCCCACACTAACAGAAATAAGTACAATTGGATTCAATATTCCATTGAACCTCTCCTCTGCGGGGCTGCTCCAGCACCACATTGCCACTGTCAGCAGCCAGTCAAGTAACACCTTTGCTGTGTCCTTTGACTGGCTGGAGAACCAGAACCTTCTCTTACACGTAGATGTTGATGCTGGTTTCAGTCTCTTTCTCTAGTCCATCTTTTATTACCTTATCTTCTGCAACTACCTGGTGCCACTGATTCTTCATCCTGGATTGTATGTGGACCTTTAACCTTTGGTTTTGTGGGACATTTGTGGGTTTCTCCCTGCCCTTCTCCCCTTTCTCTGGCATGGAAACTGCAATTTTTATTTTTTTTTCTAATGCATCGATTCAGCACTCTGTGAATTCTACTTGCACAGTAGCTTCTGGCCTAAGTCTGTTCCCACTGAGGTCAGCTGGCAGCTTGCCACAGACTTCAGTGGGAAGAGTCTCAAACTGTTAAGTGTAAATTCAGTCCCAAATCTGCAGTTTGAAGGATGATATTATGTCTCAGCCTCGCTCAGTTTGATCTGTTGATATTTTAGCCAGTTTAGCATCTTATATCATGTTGTTGGCATGCTGCTCTGGAGCTGAACATCCCCCATCTTTTGTTACCTTCAGGATTACGCTCTCCATGGGTTCTTACAGTGCTCTCATCGCTGTTGTATCTGAAGCCCTTCCAATTATTCATTGAGTAACTAACATCGCTCACATGCAATTCATTTCTGGTCTCCCAGGAGGAGCTCAGAGGAGAGTTTTGCCATGGTTTCCTCTTCCCCACATCAAACACAATCTATCCCCTGGCCTACCCATCAACTAAAAATTAGGGTTGGTAAGAACACGCTGTCTAAAAAAAAATCCCTCTCCAACCATAACGAATGTTTCCAAGGTCAGGACATTGCACTGTTCCCTATGTCAGGATATGTTTTTGCTCTGGGATGTATCCTGATACAGATGTCTGGGCTACCTAACTCTGCAGGAGGCCATCTACATTCCAGATGTGGATTCTTGTTCAGATCATACTGGCATTACATGCCACAGTCTTGACTATTTCTCAGATGTAGCCTGAGGGATGTAGCATAAAACACTTAGATGTGCTGAAAGGATGGGTCGCCTCACAATTTCAAGGATGTCCTTGTCTTTGTCTTCAGGAAACATCCTTGTCCTCCCCAGTCCATCCACAGAAGTTTCTATTCTCTCACTGTCTTCTCATACCCCCCCACTTCCATCTACTGGCACAGTAGAGACCTGGAACTGCAAAATAAATTAATGACTGGCTCATACAATGTCTCAGGTTCTGTATTGTCCAAAGACTGGGAAGCAAAGGAAAGAAGAGAGAAATGCCATTGGTTAGAACAGTAAGTGACATAAAAAAATTAGCGTGCTAGTTACATTGAAGATAAAATGTAGTAGAATGCACTAGCATATTTGTATCTATTAGGAAAATATTAATTCACTATAAAAATACCTTAGAGTCACTGAATACCTCAAAATACAATTGATTCCAGTGAGGGTAGGAAATATTCAGGACAGGATCTATAAGGAGATCAAAATTGCCTCTCATGATATTGTTCATATCAGTTTATTCTATATTAGAAAGGAAAACAATGCTTCACAAAAACTACAAAACTATAAGTTGTATCAAAACAACACTTTAGAAATTAAATCTTTATGATCTTGTCCCAAAGGACGATTTCAAATGTTAGTCTGAACTGAATGCGCACATAGGGCATAAGATATGAAATATTCAGATTTCCAAACTGTCTTTTTGGCTCTGCATACATGCAAAACCTGTCAGTTGCAAATGGATTAAACTGAGGTCTCATCCCTCCTCAGTGTCATTGTGCATTAACCTACAAGACCAATATGCAGAAAGAAGAGGATTTTACAGACCTCTGTTTTCTTTTCTCCAAAAAATCATCTTTCCATAAAAAATCATCTTCTGTGAAGCTAAAACTGAAATAGTTTGAAACTGAATAGCACAGCTTTTCTGTCTTAACAAAATATCATATTTTAACAACAAAAAACTAATCAAAAACGTTGCCTATCTCTTTGTGAACAATTGGCCTGAGAACCTAAGTGTTGTTTTGGTTTGGTCTTTTAAACACCATGAAAAAGATTAAACATATGAAAGTAAAACCCATCATTTTTAACAGTTCATCATTTCACAAATGAATCATGGCTGTGATAAATAAAATACTTCTGGATGATCCAGTCTGTCCAAGGCAACAGCAGATGGTGTAGAATATCATTTGTCCTGCTGGCCCTCAGAGGTCCTATAATCATCTTAAAGCAGATTGGTAACAGTGCAAATGTAAAATATTCTGATCCCAGACAGTCACCACATTGATTTACCAGTGGTAGGATTCTTTAAAAACAGAAGGCCAAACCACAAACCAAACAAAAATCACTTGAAGATGAAGTAGTGTGTTTTGAGGCCCTTCTTGTTTTTTTGAAGTACAAGCTGAAATTCTCACTACTTCACTAATCATGGCTTTAAGAAAACATTTGATTTTGGGAATACCACAAGAAAATCTTGACAACAACAATGTCAAGTAAAGTGGAATAGCTATACTGGGAGTAAAATAATCAACTTTGGTTAGAATAGAACATACTGGATACTCTGAAGGAAAACATTATTTTCGTTAGAAGTTTTTATTTAAAATCTGGACAAGTATAGGAGTGATATTTGTATAAAACTTTCATGTGTTTCTTTGCATTAAAAGAGTCTTAACCTTTCTCTGTCCCCAGTGTTTATGCTTTTAATGGGCCCCCTGAATAAAGCACTCAGATATTATAAATAATCACTTTTGCAATTAGCTTTCCAGCTTTCAAAGAAGTTATTGGATGAATCAGGAATGGAATGGGACCAGTTAAGTTATTATGGAATCATAATAGCCAAATAAATTCTGAAACAGCATGGGAATGAAAACTTCTCTTTCAGAAATAGTCTTTATTTCTTTTTCTTTTCACTAAAGTAAATTGCTTTAATGATTCATTCCACAATAGTCAAATGTCTGCAGGAAAATATTGCCTTTGAGGGTTATCTAAATAGTTATTCAGCTTAGTATAAGTTCACAGTAGAAGATGGAATCTACATTAATAACATGAATTTGAAAAAAAAAAAAAAAAACCCTGCCTGTGAGCTATAAAAAAATCTGTGAGATTAACTTTCTTCAACTAAATAGCTTTCCCTTGTTATAAAAATCAGCCTGAAAAACCATACATATTAGTAATGGAAAGATTTTGCTATTTATTATGACATATAAATATAATGAATGTTAAATTTTACTCCTTTTGGAAATCAGAATTTTCCATTTGTTCCTCTGAAATACTGTATTTCTGAGTACTTTACTGCTTTACTGAGTTCTAGTACTTTCCCCACCCAATTCCTCCCTGCTCAGGAAACTTATTAGACAGCAGAAATCCAGGATAAAATCCTGCACAGAAAAAACAAACAAAACAAACAAACAAACAAACAAAAAAACACACACAAAAAAACCCCACCAAAAAAAACACCTTAAGCAAAACATATTTTTGTCTTTCTTCTGCTTCCATTTTTTTACCTGATCTGCTTCTTATTTTTTTCTATTTCATTGTCATTGTAGCCATAGTGATGGATTTTGGTAAAGAGGGCAGAAGAAAAGATATTTAAATAAATTTAGAAGTGTCCTTTTAAGATTTGTTTTTAAAATCATTTTTATAACTAACTCAAGGGAGATTTTTATTCTTTAGGAATTGCCATACTAAATTGGTTAGCCGCTCATCCTGACACTGTTCTTCATCTCCAGAAGTTGAGGGGTTTACTAAAAAGAACTCATTAGAAATGCACTTTACAATTCCATACTATCCTATAGAAAACAAACAACAAAAAGGCTTCTTCTGTCATTCACCATCTACCCTGCAAGGACAGCAGGAATTAGTGAAATTGTGAAATAGTGAATTGGATAAAGACCTGTCTAATTACTAAATTATTCACTGTTACTGGTGGACATTTGGAAAGAGCACACACTAAAGCCTGGTCTTCTATTTATAATATCTACAGATACACCACCATGGCAGACTCACAGCCACATAAGCTGAGAAAATTGCACTGTTGACAGTCACATCTTTTACCAAGTAAGAGCAGAAATTCTACGCCACAAATCCAGATACAGGGTTGCATACCCAAACTTTTCTGTGCCATATGTTTAGCCTGAGATTTTGATCTAACACAGTGACAGTTGGATATAATCTTTATTGGTCTTACCTTTGCAGAGGTTAAATGCACAAATGAAACCAGCCTGTGTGGATTTAGCTAGATTTTTAAAATGATATGAACAGGGTGGCAAAACGCACACACAGAAAATACCAGCATCTTTCCTTTGCTGACCCAGGTTAGATTTGATTCAGCACAGAAGCAAAGAAAATGTTAAAGGTCTGGGTTATGTTTTTGAAAGAAGACTCCATAGAAAATATGCACACAAATTACTATAATGAAGGACAGTTGGCAAAAATGATAAGAACGATAAGGAAAAAAGTGAGCATATTTCAGTCTGAAATAGTCTTTCGCTATCACAAACCATCTGTTTCCACAAAGAGTTGGAATGATGCTTAGCCATGTTTTCCTAGCTGGAAATAAGAAAAAGGAAAGTATTTCTGTCAAATCCTCATGATCATGCTAGCAATTTCTTAATGCCATGGTTCTGAAAATCTTTTCTTTGAAGTCAGACTCCCTGGAAGCACTGAATTCACAGTTTGTGGCAATGTCTTAATGTAAATCAACAAATCATTCCACAGGATTCTTATTCTTGCACTACAAAGTAAATAGAAATATTCTGTGTTCAATACTAAATCACTGCTTTTAGGAAAAAATAAACAAACACATGAAAAAAGAGTTTCAGAGAAAGCTACATTTTGATCAGCAAATGAAAGCTTAGTTTTTTGTCATTTTCTTCCCCAGCTCATCCCAGGCAACACAGAAGCTGTTTGATTTTTTAGACTTTTTGACATTTAAAACAATGAAATAATAAAATATGTCATATTTAAAAATTCTTCTATAAGAAGAGTCACACATTTAAATTGTTAGCAAATATTTTTAAGTAATTGACAAGATTTTTTTTTTTTAATTTTCTGGCCACATGGTTCAATTTGAAGCTTTTAAACTAAAATTGGATGTATCTACAGTTTCTGAAGTAACATTGCAAACTCTAGGTTTAAGTTCAGGGGAAATTTGCCCAAGCTTTTCCCAGTGCTGCTATAGGAGAGAAACTGCCTCATTTGAAGTGTTTTCTGATGCAGAAGCTTCTTAGTGAGGAATAATGTCAGATTGTGACTTATAACCCATTTCTTCAACGCCACTTACATCATCTTGTAACTAATCATGGAGGGGTCAAAAGATTTCAAGAAGACAACTGACTTAATAGAGTCCTATTAGCACAGGTCAGACAGCAAAATGGGATTCTGAAGTTATGCAGTCCAAGAGTGTCTTTGGTCAAGTCACATGGAATAGATGTGCAGCTCTGGGGCTTTTGTTCCATTTTCAAGTGAAATGAATTTATGATCATGCCCATGTGCTGCATTGTGTGTTAAATGAATGCATCAAGCAGCAACCTCTCAGTAGCACAAATAATTCTGTACTTTGCTGACACATACTGCCTAAGGTGGAAGAAGAATGTTCTCTTAGCTGATAGGGGCTCCAGGTGTATTATATCTTGCAAGCTCTCTTAAATCACCTCAAAAAAATAATTTGGAAGGAATTTTGAATAATAAAATTTCTTTAGTTATTTGTCCTCAGCACATGATTTAGGCAATTTTGGTGTTGAGTTTGAGAGGTCACTGGTTGTGTACAGTCAGCACAGAACCACAGGCAGCAGCACTTGGCCATTCTCAGTAGATTTCTGTGTCATTCATGTATAAATAATATTCACTTGCACCTCATGGGTGGGTTCATCAGGAGAAGGTTTTTGAGTGAAAAAATTTTGAATAACCATTTTGGCTAAGCAGAGCAGATAAATCTATATTGATAGCAGTTAACAAAAGCAAAGCTGGTGACACGTATATCCAAAAGATCCTTATAACTCCAAAACAACATTTTAAATTCTGGGAGTTTAGGATATTGATAAGGTTGGACAAGTGACTGGGAGAGGGGCAGAGAGTTAATGGCTGGTAAATGAGATCCATTTACAGGATGAAGTTTCAGATAACCTGTGAATCACACCAGGGATTGGGAACTTTTCCTTCTTGCAGTTTGAATTCTGGCTGAGTACTGTATGACTCATACCAATCAGAGTGCAAAAGACCAGACTTTTGGTGCTGACTCCACATTCTCAAGCCAAACTCTAAATAAAGTTTTCTTATTTAGAGAATGTTATATACAGGCATCTTGGAATTTGAGAAGAGATCAACTTGGCAACAGAAAAATAACTTACACTTTTTAGTGACATTCAGATCCTTTTAGTCAGTGACCAACTTCCATGTAGATGTTCAGTGATGGATTCGGTGCTTACTGTGCCAGGTTTCATAGCTATGATTCTCCAAACTCTGTGACACACTCATTTTAAGATTAAACAAAGCAATCTTTACAGCACAGCAGTAAGCTAAAACATGAAAAGATTCACATGTACCAACACAACACCAGAATGGAGCATCAATGCAAATAAGCTATTACCAAAAAAAATTAGGGAGGATGGGATTTTTAGGCATGCCTTGGAAATTTCAAGTGGATCAAACTGAATTTACTGAGGCTGAAATTCAGTCAATATGCTGGAGACATATCAGCCTGGCCTAAATTAAGCTAACTATGAATGATTTAAGAAACTGACCAGGGTTGGGATTGTACTCCATCACATTTTTGGTACTTTCAGATATATCATTTATGATAAGCAAGTGGGAATGACGGCTGTTATCCTGTGATCAGTGAGCAGATGGATCCCATATTTCAATAGGAAGTAAAGCTACAAATGACACAGTCAGATAATGATGGCTTTTGCCTATAGGCTTTGATAGAATATCTTTGGTAATAAAATAAGATCCTTGTGTACGGTCTATAAAACAGCATTTCAGAAAAGGCTTTGAAAGATTTTTATTTTTTCCTTTTAAATAATGTGCTTCTGCAACAATATCTACAAAGACACAGGCAAAATACTCAACATCTGTATATCCTATTTCTTATTTTGAACAGACACTTGGCACATTCACAGATGTATTTTCCCCCAAATAATACAAACCAGAAAGTGCTTTATCATTTAGTTCTTTAGTTCTTTATCAAGAAAAAAGAAAAAAAAAAAAAATCTATCATTTTCATGTTGGTGTAAACTTTTTTATCCATTCTGCCGCCCTTGAAACACTTATGCTTATGACACTCATTACAACACAGTCCTAGTCATTCAGCTAGTTTAGGACTTACCTTATCCTAATTTATTTTAGGACCTGTCATTAAAGATGCATCACACATTATCTCTTATTGTTCCCCAAAAGCTCTGATCAAGGGTCCACAATTTGGATTTCCCTCTCCTGCAAGTATCATATATCAAATCACTGTCCAAGAACACTAAATCTTAAATCTTCTCAACTTTCCTAACACATATATTGCTGTCCTAAAACCACTCCTGTTATTGTAATTATTTATATCTACGCCTCAGACTAAGTTCGGATTTGTGATTAAATGTATTATGCCAATGAAAAGATTCATCTTTGTAAAACCATGATGTGTGACACAATGCAACATAGCATGAGACAAGCAGCTGCCTTCCACACATACTTTCTTGGTCCTTGAGTTTCTGCTGCTTCATTTAACCAACCAACCAACATTGCATAAAACAAGCTTCTCCTATAATGTCTAAAATTTTGTCAGTTTCTTAGCATTGTTTTCCTCTTTCAAATAACTTCTATAGATGAATGTAATCCTGCATTCTGTTATGAATAAGAAGGTCTCCTTCCAGTCTAAACAAAAGCAGAACATAGATCATAAACAACAAAAGCTAGAAAATAAACCCCAGAGGTTTTAGTGTTGTGTGTGGAGAAAAAGGACAAGAACACTCATGATAAAAAAAATTCTTTTAATAGGAACAGAATGGAGTTGCATCAATGCATAAAAGAGCATGTACTTCCTACCACTCACATTCCAGAGAGTTTTCATTTGTCAAAGAGGACCTTCACAGGCCATTTCAGTGACATAGAAAAGGAGGTAAGATGAAGAATGCAACAAGTGAATGATGAATTCCTGAGATAAAGGCAGGAATCTCTACAAAATGGAGTTTAGACAGTATTAAGTGAAAACATTGTTACCCTCTCCAATGTGTTTTAAGTCCTACAATCGGAATGCCCACTGAAATATACCCCAAGTGGGAATATGACATCTCCTCAGAAACAAGAAAGAGAAAAATATAACAAGAAGTAAAAATACTTACCAGGTGGAAGGGAAAGATACAAAGAAAAAAATATGCACATGTGGATTGATTGTTGCCTGTTCCTGTTCTACTATTTTTTACAAAAAAGAAAAATGAAGTGAAAGGTGCAATATGCCCCAGATGAAACCAGCACAGCCTGTTTCATGCAGCATACTTTAGTAAAAGTACATTCCATGAGAATATGATTATGATTTGCTGACCTGGCAGAAAATATCTGACTTGTATCAGATTAAGAACAGGGAATTTCTAGTCTTCTCTTCATTAAAGGAGAATTATCATTGTTTCCCTCAACTTTCCTATTACTAATCTGGAAAACTTTTCTTCAAAAATCTTCAGTACAGTGCTGTGCTTTGGAAAATGGAACAGTTTGCCTTAGCTCTTGACATCTGAGGGCTTTTCCTTAAAGGACAGAAACAATTTCATTGTGCTACCCATCTTCCTTGTATGGCAGCATCACCAGAATGTGTATTACTTTTGATTTAATAACAAAACATTGTGTTTCTCTAACTAATAAACCTTACTCACAATGATTCTCATGTGAATGTTTTTAAAAGCCTCCTATGTGCCCAAGCTGTCAACTTCCAAAGCTAAAACAACAGTTCCAGTGCTGCACATGCTAACACCTGTGCTCAACTTGAAATCACTGACACTGATCCATCCACAGAGACAAGCGAGTCTAGTATGTGTTAGTAGATACAACCCAAACACTGAGTGTTTATGGTTGTTTTCTTCATGAAGGAAACAAAACAACAGCAAAGTTTTCTGGGGAGAAAATTAAGACCCCACCTAACCATGAGAGAAGCAGAGAAGAAGCAGTTTGCTCCTTCCTTCAAGTGGAAATGCACCTAGCACTGGAAGATGTAACTGCAATGAAATGTAATTGCAACGCTGGAAGATGTTAAGACAGATAGCCATTAACACTTTTATTGCAAGGGAAAGAATCAAACTTTGGCCAAAGAGTCAAGATTTGTCATTTCCTGTCCTAACAACACTTCAGCTTCATCTAGCAACTCTTAAAACTGCTTGCTAACTTTTTCCGTTTATATATTCAGTTACAAATTGCTGGAAAGAATTTAAAGCAAAACCAGGGAGAGAGATAATGTATATTAGCAATTCATAAATTGTCCTGTCTAAGCTGGTGTGCATTTTTGTTCAGTATTTGATGAGCATTCCTGAAGAAACATGCTTGGGAGCTGTAGATTCTCTCATTCTGCAACACTATCTCTTGTTACTCTGCACAGTAACTACGTGGATGCAGTGGTGCAAAATATATGAACCCCTGAGTATCCCCTGAACTGTTTTACACTGCAGAAATATAAACTATTATGAACAGCCTGTTAGCTTGTTACCCCAGTACACATGGACTTTGTGTGTGAGCACATCCCAGAACACTTCCTGCCATTTGAATCATGAAGGGCCGGATTTTACCTCATAGCTCCTATTTAAGCACATATTTCCTCAGCTAACAGCCCTCCTGGATTCCAAGGGCCTGAAAAGAGGCATCACACATGGAAAAAAGAGGAGCAGGGGGAGCTCAGGAAGCCAATCAGTGCTGGAAATGTTTCTGAGCAGCTACAGAAGAGCTTGTGTGCATCTTCCTGAGACTCATCACTAATTGTCTTGAAGTCTGACCCTGCTAAACTCTTACAGAGAAAATGACAGATTTCAGCTTAATTAGCTTTTGTTTCCCTGACCGCACACAAACCAGCGCTGCATTTCAGCTCTCACCCAGCCTGTGGTGTCAGAAGGGAGCTGAAGGATTTCTCCCGTTCCTTCTCTCCCTCTGACACCCGCCTCTGCTAATGAACGTGGCTAATCAGCCAAGCACCTCTTCTCCTGCAGGAGCTGGAAGTGCTTTACCAGCTGGATGCAGAGCCAGATCTGGGACACGCTGGCAGAATTCCCACTTACTTCAATGGGACCAAGATTGATCCTACATGAGACATTATCAACTGCAGCCACCTGCGGGGAGGAGAGGGGGAGCACAGGGGAGGAGAGGGGGAGCACAGCAGCTGTTTAGCAGCGCGTGGTAACAGAAACGAGAGTGCAGCCTCGGAAATGAAGAATGCCAGATCCAATTGCAGCTGCAGGTGGAATTTAGGTGAGCACAATGCTACCGCCGCAGTTGGGATTTGGCATCAGCTTTCAGGCCAGCAGTACCCTGAGACCTTTCCCAGCACAGGGTCAGGAGCCCTGTGGTCTAATGGACACAGCATGGGACTGGGAAACAGGCATCCTTGAGAGCAGCGATGCGGCTGTCCTTGGAAATAACATGCTGACCGTCTGTTAACAAATTAGCCTCTTTAGCCTTCCATAAATCCCCTGGAACACGGGGTGCTGTGCTGAAGGCTAGAACAGGAGGTGGACCAGGCAGCCTATTTATTTTCCTGCCTAGAGATATTTTTTTCTCAAAAAATTACTTTCTCCCCGTAACTGTGGACAGATGCAGCAATGCCTGACTAAAAACATGACCAAAACTTCCTCACACCCAGTTATCTCCATCCGGAAAACACTTTGAGGGAGACAATCACACTCCAGAGCCAAAGGTGCTCCAGAGACAGCCCAAGATGGATGCGATCAATTTGGTTTGAGGGTAACTTTAAAGCACAATGTCAGTGTAGACTTTAAGGAAAATGGTTGTTGCTGATCATCAAGCAATGCATGCATTAAAAAGCTATCATTGAACTGAAATTAATAAGCACAGAGCTACCTATTGTGTATTGCTTTGCATCAACCACTGTGCAGCCCATAGCTTCTCTAAGGTGTCTGTAAACTCACTCTGCTGCCCTTAACCACATTCTCAGTGGAATGGTGAATCTCAGTCAGTCCTCACACAGGAAAGACTTCTAGAAAAGACACTTCAGATTACTGAACCTTGCCTCAACACCCTTGCTATTTCCATAGCATGCTGTGCACTTTGTTTCTCTGAAATCTCATGTTTTATGCTGTAGTTTTACATGGGTTTTCTAAAAAAAGCAAAACCTTCGGGTTTTCTCTTTATTATAGTGCTAATGAAATTTATATTTGTTTCAGTTACCTTTGAATATAAAATTGAAATATGTAAGAAACCAGCAGGCGTGGCAAAAATGTAGATTATTTAACTTGTACTTCTGTAATAATATCAAGTCAATGAGCTACAACATGTACAAATAGATACTTCAGTCTCATTGCTATATAAACAGTTGTATTACAGAGTGAGAATCACCTAACTCTCCAAATCAACCTGAGAACCCCTCATGCCTTACAAATTACAAAAGAAACCCAATGGCATACAATTCCTGTGCTGGGCAGAGTGATAGATTTCACTTTAAGAGAAAACACAGTCTTTCCTGGTCAAAATTAAAATATTAATCATAATCTTTGCAGCCAGTCCATTTAATGTGACTTTTCACTTTGGAATTTTTAATTTGGAGATAATATGCTTTGGCAACCTTTCCTTTCTTCCCAGCAAAGTGACATTCTGAGACAGTCACTGGGGATGGAGATGCATCACAATCAACAATGAAAAATAATGTAAATATTTGGAAACAGTATTTTGCCATTTTTTTAAATTTGTATTTTCATAGACTCATATGCTTTGCATCAGTTTTTACAGCCAAGACATAATCACAGGCAGTCTTACTATGTGATTATTACAATTCATTTCTACAAAACACATCCTGGGAGAAAGTTACATGAAGTCTCTGAAGGAGGATATGAAAAGACTCTGATGCTGATTTTATTTTGGGCTTCTGGGGATTTTTTTTAGTTTGTCTGGCTTGGATATTTATTTTGCAAATAGAGCTTTGAAAATGTAGGTTTAAAAATATTTTAAGAATACAATTCATAGATTAAAAAAATGCACTTTCTATAAGTCTAAGAGCAATTTCAACTTAGGCCAGGGCAGTGCACTACGGTCTCTGAACTCTCAGTATGGTCATTTAAGCCTGAAGATTTTGCATCTTGGAAATAGACTCTGCTGTCTCCTTACAAAAATACCTTCTGTTCCTGTTACTGTTTTGTCATATATTACCCCACCAGAAAGCATCTGGCCTTGGTTGTGGTCCCTTTTAGTAGGAAAAATAATATTAAAGAAAAAAAGAAAAACCAAACACACACATACACACAAAACAAAGCAAACAAAACCCAACCAACCAAAAGAAACCCAAAAGGTCTGAAAAACCCAGACCACCAAAAGAGTTCAAACCAAAAAAATTAAACTGATAAAAAACACTCCAGCCTCCCCCAAAATATTCCCAAAATCCAGCCAAAGCACTTCTATACCACAGAGGGAAGGGAGAAGAGTATGAAATACCATCAAAACTGAGATGTGTCTGGGGTCTTTACAGATATCACAGCCATCTGTTTGCACACATTATTTTCTTGACTTGTACTACCTGAACTAATGCATCGACATTGGACCTGCAGTCCATATTAAAATAAATAACCAATCACCTGGAAATGTTGTTCTGTTTTTCTGTTTTTTATTTCTTTTTTGTTCCATCATGTGGAAAATATTATGCTTTTAAGCACAAAACACTTTAATTTAAAATTTTACACAGCAACCACATGAGCAAAAAGAGAAAGGATACCTCTGAGCAACAGTCCCAATTTTTTTTTTTTTTTTTTTTGGTGAATGAAAACTCCATCTGGTCCCCAATTTACCTCACAGTGTCTGGTTTGCATCTGCAACTGAATGCTAAAGTTAATGCTAAGGAAATTCTTTACCTGAAGGCAGGCTGTGATGCCATGACTGTGTAGGGGTGTTTATATGTCACAAAACACCTGATTCCAAAGTCCTTGTCCATGTAAAAGTGGGGTTATCTGCTAGACCAGAGTCTGAAAGGCAGGAGACAATAGGCTTACTGGGAAAAGACGAGGAAAGTAAAAAAATGAGTCTTGCCACAGCTGTCAGACCGGCTGTTTCAGACACACATTGGCAAGTGAGACCCTCAAGATTACAATTTATGTATCCTTACCTGCACAGAAAAGGAAAACAAATACTGCTGTTTCTCATACATTTTAGTGTAACTGCTATTTTGATACATGGAAATGAAATCTTATAAATCTATTTTGTAGAATAAATAATTAAACTCTTTTCATATTACTTCATTTTTTCTACTGTAATGAACTTACTTTACGAACCTCGAAATCTGGATTACAACTGCAAAGAATGTCACACGTCAGCTAATGACAGCAGCCTAGTTCAGGGTAACATTAGCAACACTATGGTAAAATATTACAAGAGAGACCATTTAAAGTTTATAAAATGTAACAGAATATATTAGAGAGACATGTGGGCTTAATTTTCCATTCATGTAGATGTAATTCCTTAGACCTCCATGTGTCATCTATAACTGTGTGCAAAAAGAACCAGGCCAATATACTCCACTGAGCAACACATAGATTTGGGATTTGACTACCAGATTATAAATAGATTATAGTGCACTTGGGCTTCAGTTCAATTCCAGAAAGATTTTAATCTCTGTTGTCCCTGGAGGCTGAGATGAACCTTGACTCGCGAAATCACATTTGCTTTTTGCAAATTAACCTCTGTTACAAAATAAATAGAAAATAAGGCATTTGTATATGCATTCCTGTAGTCATATCCTCGTATGAAAAAATGTCAGCAAACTCAATTTCCATTAGCTATTAAATATTGAGACATTATTATGGGACACAGGCTGATTACATGATCAATGAGTAATAATAACAAATAATTATTCATTATCTGAAATGTTAAATGAAGATCAATACTCATGATGGTTTGAATAAATTCATACCATTTGAAGTGTAGCAATCTTCTGATCCCAAAAGCACACAAACCAGGGGATATCTGTTGCATTTTGCCTAATTATTTCATTATGAATGCCATAAGAACTGGGGACAAAATCTACACATGAACTGGAAATTACTCAGGTTCTTACACACTTCAAGCAGCTTAACTGCTTAGAGGGGAAAGTATTTGCTTATGGCATGAACACACAATTCACACCTGTTGTTGGAATGGTTTCCAGTAACAAAACCAATTTATCAGAGGAAGTGTTAATACTTTATTCCTTTTTCTGCTAATCCCATTTTCTGTTTTGTTTTAACTGACTGCAAGATTGCTGCAAAGTTTAGAGCCCTGCTGGGCTTTAAAGCTTATATCAGTTTTCAGCATTTTTATAACTACAGCCTACACTGTGTTGGTTATTCTCAGAATCTGCTTGAAGCCAGTTTGGTTCAGTCGAGCACTGACCTGTTGCTGAAGTACAGTCAATAGACAGGTTTTGTTGAAGAAAAAGATGGTAATGTATTAATAACTGGAATCCCTGTTGAATGCATATTCAAATAAATATATCATATAGAAGCAAAGATGAGAATCATAGAACTATAAAATTGGAAGAGACCTTTTAGACCATTTAGCCCAGCTGTCAGCCCAGCACTGCCCTGTAACCCTGGAACCTCCAAACCACCCACCCAAGGCCAGATCCAGGTGCCTCTTAAACACCTCCAGGGATGGTGACTCCACCACCTCTCTGGAAGCCCATTCCAATGCCTGACTACCCAGGCAGAAAATACATTTTTTCTAATATATAATTTGAATCTCCCCTATCTCAGCTTAAGGTCATTTCCTCTCATCCTCCCACTGCAGGCGCAGCACAAAAGGCTGGCCCACACCTCACTGCCCCTTCCTTTCAGGATCTGTGGGGAGTGATGAGGTCTCCACGAGACTCCTCAATCCTAAACACTCCCAGCTCCCTCAGTCATTCCCCAGCAAATAAAGATGTTCTTTACTCATTTCAAAGCCTTGCCCTCTGCTGGACACACTCCAGTATCTCCTTGTCCTTTCCAAACTGGGGAGGCCAGAAGTGGACACAGCTCTCAAGGTGCAGCCTCACCAGTGCCAAGTACAGGGGAAGAATGACCTCCCTGCTCCTGCTGCCCACACCATTCCTGATCCAGGCCAGGTGCCACTGGCCTCCTTGGCCACCTGGGACACGCTGGCTCATGTTCAGCCACAGTGACCAGCCCAGGTCCTTTTCCATTGGGTCACTTTCCAACTCCTCCACCCCGGCCTGTGGCACTGCAGGGTTTTTTGTGGCCTCAGTGCATGGCCTGGCACATACCTTCCCTACGTAGTGTGACATTTGGATGAATGCACTAAGGGATCTGTTTAAAAGCTACAGTTATTATTGTGGAGGCAACTTTTTTTCCCATTCTGTACCAAAAATTCATCTAATTTGAATTTTTATTGCGCTCTTGAAAGAGGCAAGGCTCATTTCATTTTACCTATGGGCCTGTTGTGGCTCATAGCACAGCTCACAGCAGCCCAGCTGACCCCCAAATCATCCAACTGAAATTTAATCAGACTTCAAGTTGAAGAAGTCTAAATTATAGAAAAGATGAAACCTTTTTGAAAAGTGGGGGATACTCCTCTGTTACAGTTTCTGGTCTAGGTCATCTTCTGAACCTCCCTGTGGGACTGCAGACTGTGGAAAAGACCCACTGCTCCTCCTGTTCCTGGGTTTGCACTGCTGAGTCCTGCCTAACAAAGCCCTGCCTTATCTCCAGTAGGCATTCTCAATCCATCCCTCTCATTCCTTGGTCTCCAAGGTCCTCTGGCTTCCTTGCATGTGTATTACCTGCACTGTATGAGACGTGCTACCCCAGCCAGTTACAGCATTCATCTTACCTAGCATATCAAACCACAGATTTTATCTATGTGGGATTATTAAATATGTTCCCTGGAGTGGCATGAACCCAATGCAACAGACTGGTTTGGAGGATATTGAATTTATTTCCCATGATGGAAGAGGTTTTATACCTCACTTGTGGTTTTATGCTACCACTGTACCCCAGACTGATGAGGTAATTTCTTTAAGAAGAATCTCATTGCAAGAACATTTGAAATAAAAGAAATGAAAGTAGTTTTTAAGAGCAATAACATTTTAATTCAACCATTTAAATCTAATGTTCCCAGAACTGAGACCCTTATCCCAGATTTCTACTGAAGTCAGGTTGCGGGGTGGGGGGGGGAGGTTATTTGTAGAATGCAATCCCCCAGTCATACCCAAACATAACTCGGATGATTTAGTTTTCATGGAGGAGAAAAAGTATGAAAAAATGCCCTGCTTTGCTTTTTTTATGGAGTAGGCAAACATGTGAGAGTTGTCAGTTGAAGTACCATGTCACCACTGATGAGAAGAGTGGATCCTTTGCCAGTGCCTGTGAATGCAGCTCACCTGACATTCCATAGCCTTGGTGTAGTTCCACTCATTTCCTTAATTCCCAAGCCAACAAAATGAGACTTTGTGGACTGATAAAAATCTAATAAGGAATAACTAGGCAAATTCTGTATGGTGACAGCATAATCTTCCAGCCAAGGATATTAAGTATCCCTGCACTTTATATTTGGTAGTTTAATACCCCCCATACCTTCCCTACGTAGTCTTAATTTGCCTTAAAATCAAGGTACCCAAATTGATGAGCCTCTTGTGAAATGCCTGGTCTACATTATTTTGCAGCAAAAATGCCAAGAAGTTCTCTGCATGTTCTCAAAGTTTAGTATGACTGGTTAGTATCTTCAGCATCAGTCTTTCTGCTGATTAAAGGTCCTGTGCTGAGAAATTCCCTCCTCCCCACAGATGTATTTTATAATATTTAGCACTCAGTGCTTTACACTATCAAAGCATTGTATGCATGCTATCTAATATCTCCTAATTAACTCATACATCTCCTATTAAAAAAGCATCTAAAATTAATGACATATGGTATCACTGGCTTTTGTACAACACATGCAAATGCAGCTTTTGGGTTTTACAAGAAATGTGGGTAAGCTGAGATTCCTGTCTGAAATCTGACAAACACTTTGCCATATCCGACTTTCAACAGAGAGGAAATGAACAACGATGCAAATTGGACCTTCACCATTTTAGATCTGTGACTGAATGCACACACAAACACCAGCACGGGCAAGGGCTTCAGAGCCAACAGTTTTGGTCCCTTAATGAGGTGCACATCAATTGCACGGGTTTCCCACAGACTTTGCTCTCAAGATGTGTAGAATGCATGAGAAACAAGTAAAGTCTGTCATTTTGGTATCCATCAAAGCTGTCTTCCATGTGAGGAAGTGGCTAATTTGTCATTTCACACTCAAAAAGGCGTGAAAGTCAAAACGGAGGGAGGTTACATGGAAGAGAGGAGAGGGGGGCTGTGACTCATGAGAGAAGACAGTAGGCCTGATTTTGAGCTTGTGTTTGTTGCTGCATATCAGGAATAAAATCAATTAAATAATATTGATGTAAAACAGACAAGGATGAGGACAGTATTTCTTGCGTTTGTGTAAAAATTTACATTATTAAACCCAAAATATAAACCAAGGAACAAGGAACACTTTACAAATGGAATTATGGTATACAGAAAATTTCTAACTTACAAGTTTTATTTACATGTGGACATCTCTTATTTAATTATAATAACAGTATTAATTCCAACAATGCAAATTTTCAACTTAAAAATACATAAGACCTTTGAGAAAAAATCTCAAAGAATACACACATCTGAGGAATGTCAGCTCTGTGTCAAGAGCACTGGACTCAGCCACTACACATTTCCCTCATCGTCTTTCATTTTAGCCTTGTTGTTGTCTTTTAATTTTCTTTTCCTCTGCAGAAAACAAAGCAAACAAAGGGCCAGAGAAATAGTCAGAGTCAAACCTTTAGAGACACAGGAGAGGTGCAGGCAGGAGTCCCATTATTTGTTAATAGGATTTTGCACATACCTCCCATGGACCACTTAGGAAATTTACTCCCAAGTATCTCGGTGGCAATTTCAATTAGAGTCAACATTTCATTTCAGCAGATGGACTGCAAACTGGTGGCTACTCAAACACTAACGAGTAACGCTCGATAATTCCCCTCTCTTAAACTATGATTATGCTTTCTCTTTTTTATGGGGAGAATGAATGCTGTCTCTAAGCCAAAACTTAATTTGATTTTTTGCTGTGCCTCTCTGTGCTAGCAAACCCCATCCATGTGCCTGTATACAGGCCCAGTGGGTAAATTAGTGGGTATTTTTGCAGATCTGTCACACATTTCTACCATGCTTCTTATTCAGAAAGATGCCAAAGAACTGGAAGTACATCTGCCTTCCCCTGAAATGTAGCCACCTCTGGGGTGGAATGTGGCAGCAAATTGTTAATACAGGAACACAAACACTAAATCCTATGTGAAAATTATGCAGGAAGTAAAGAACACAGCTCACACAGTCTAAGGCTACCCAGAAATTAGCTAGAAGTGTACACTTTTTCTTTTTTAATGAACGCCTTTGAAATTATTGCCTGGTTTGTGGCACTCCAATAAGGAACATCTCATTTGGCATTGAATCCCACCGTACATTCTCACACAGATTAACAGTGATGGTAAGTTTTCTGATTTCAAGAAGAAGCAGTACTAATTCATCAGCAAGATGGACAAAACCAGAACACTTTTTTTTTTTTAAATGGAAAATGTCCTTTCTTTAAATAGCATCTACAAACTACGTCGAGGGTGGCCTGGCTGTCTCGTGGTGCCGTCGGTTTCTCTTTTTTTTCATCTCCTGCACATGCTTCCATTTGGCACCGCCTTTGTTCCGCTGCCGCCGCTTCTCGCGGTGCCACATCTGTTCACAGTACTCATCCAGGCTGAAGCTGGGGCTGCTGACCAGCTGGATGTAGTCCTTGTACCTCAGCCGGGACTCCGTCAGCAAATCCCTCACCCGGCCCTCCTCATCCTCCGTCTTCTGAGTGCTCTCCATCTGCCCGTTCTCGATGACGTTTAAGTTCAGCTTCGCGATGGTGTGGACAAAGGTTTGCTCCTGGGCTTTGCAGAAGTAGGCTCCAGCGTCCCTCCTCTGCAAGCTGCGGATCAGCAGCCCGTGCTCCGTTTTAATGATCCTCTCATCAGCCTTCAGCTGTGGGGTTGGACAAGAAAAGAACACAGGAGGTGAGTCTCACAGTCACAAGGAGATGTGTGTCAGTGATATGCTGCAGTGGAGACAAGGCCTGGCTGGCACGTGCTGTGTCCCATCCCAACGGAGCAGCTGGGACAGGCACCAGCAGCTCCTCCAAGGCCTGAGCCCTGTTCCTAACTCAACATCTGGATCACGGACACTCAGATGCAGTAGCAGAAGACAGATGCTGTACAGCTCACAGGACAGGCAGCAACACTCACCACACCACAGTGCAGTGAGGGAGACTGCATTCTCCAAGAAAGGGGAGCTACTTTGTGGCAGTTTGTTACTGCCACAAATCCCATTCATTTTTTAAACTGCTCTTTTGGAGGTATCTGTAATACACCCAAAATACCAGAGTGCTTGTACGTATCTGCAGTGCTGAGGCCCTGTTACAATGAATATGAATACTACTACTGATTTTTACAGTGAAAAGCTGTGTTTCTGATCTTCTTCAACCAAGTTTTACAAAAGGAAGTTGATCCTGGCTTTGACTCACTGAGATGTGATTAAAAGCAGGCAATAAGGATGGATGATACAACGAAGTGCAGTTCTTTTATTGCTAAGATCTGTGGAGAATAACTTAGAGAAAAATAAGAATAAAAAGAACCCAAAACCCCAAACAGAATAATAGGATTGCAAGTGGGAGCTGAAGTCTGAAAGCATGGAGGTGTAATTTCATTTATGAATAGATATATTTTTAAAAAATACAGAGTTTCACGTGTTAAAAGTAAGATATACCTTAGGCTAGTAACACTGTCAGGTAAATTACTTATCTGGTAATCTGACAAATATTTCTAAAATAACCTAAATCAAAAATAGTGTCCCCACTCAAAAAAAACCCCAAACCAAAACCAAACCAAAAAACAGGATGAGGCACTGGGCACCTAAGTATTTTTGCATCTGGGAAACATAGAAGGTAAGTGATTTCCCAAAGACCATATAAAGATTAGTAGCAGAGATGGAGGTAGAAAGCAGAGCCCTAACTCCTGATGTCCAACACCAGCATTTCCTTTGAACACGATGCTGGTTTGTCCCAGCTGTTCCCTCCCAGGCACGCTGTGTTCTGCTGCCACACAGAGGCTGCAGCACAGCTGGCACCCACAGACCTGGACTGCTGCTGGGGCAGCCTCAGCTCTGCTGGTGGCATCACTGCCAAGGGGGAAAACTTCAGCTCAGAGCTGGTTAGTGGATTTGAGAAGGGGTGGGATCTGGAGGCAGAAAGAACAAACACAGAATCTGCAAAATTTCCCAGAGTGCACATCTGACCCTCCAGCAAACTTCAGAGGATGAAGATCAGGGAGGCATAAAGATGACTAAATTAGATTTATTCACAGTGGGTAAGCTACACACTGTTTCTTTATGTAAAAAATCTGCACACGATTCCCTCTGCTACTCCATGGGAAAAAATTTATACATACATATGATTCTCCATCTGTTATGATTCTAACTCACTAGTACTTTATCATAATAGAGTCTCTTGGAGCAAAGAGATGGATGAGATGACCTTCCTGGGCTTTTAGCTTTACCCTTTTCTAAGTTTCTATGCCAATGACTTTGAAATCATTTTAAAAAAATGAGAACCCATATTGAGATCACCAGAAAAAAAATACACATAAATATAATACAACCAGAGACAGAGACTTTTGTTTCCCAGTGCTTCAGCTGTAACAGTCTTCAGTAACATATGGATTAGACAGGTATGTAGGTAAGTCATATGGATGGATGGATACAGGCCTGTGTACTGCCACCGATAGGAGCAGCAGACACAAGAAATCAGCTGCCACAAAAGCAGGTCAGATTGTAGCTCTGGTTGCCTGTTTCTCTGGCCAAGTACTTTTTGGCTCCTGCCCACAGTTGTTGGTGTTGGGAGTTTTAATTTCATTGTTTATGAACTGTATATAAGCATGTCTACTCAGTACCCAGAGGGTGAAACGATACAAGTTTCAGGAAATTCCTGGAAAATCGATTGTCTTGACAACAGGTGCTACATGAGCACAAGCTACTTCTGATTTACCACACTGAGTTTAAACCAGAGAGATTAAGGTCAAACCACAAGCTTGTAAAGAAGATAACAGGGAGACAATCTAGAAAAAGCTGTTCTTTTGCAGAACCCAAGGCACTAGTCCTCAGTTGGACCAGCTAGTCACACTTCAAGTAAATGTTTTTAACAGTAAAAACAGGAGCATAAAATTTACAAAAGAATCCACAAATAAGGAGATGTAGGCAGAAATATGTCTAGGGCAGGTGTTTCCCTGTGGTGCTGTGCTTCACAGAGAGTAGCAGGAGCAGGGGCCAGGTGGAAGTGTTGGCAACACGACAAGGAAATCCTTTTCTTCTGCCCAGGCTTCATGTGAACATGAAGATCCAAGTTTGTGAAACTGAGGGAAGAGCATGGGAAGAAGCAGCTAACTTCCAGACATTTGGGTTTCATAAGGCACTGTGCAAAGACCAAGTTCCCACATTGTCTGAGTGAAAACAGGAGTGATGTCTTTGAGCTTGGGGCTCGATGCAATCGCGGCAGTAGCATCTGCCTGCCGGTGGCTCTGCCAGTATTGTAGTCTAGAGCCTCTTGACAGCTGTGCACCTCCCACACTTGGAAGGGCTCCAGCTGGCTCCTCTGGCTGGCTGGGTGCCAGGCCAAAGCGCCCTCTCCAGGGCTTTGGCTCTTTTCAGTGAAAGAAAAGGCAGAATAATGGCAGAACTAGACTTGAAAAGATCACTGGAGCCCCAAGTCCAGCACCCTGCTATTCATAACTATTTGCCATTTGTAACAGCCATCACTTTTCAGTCATAAATGTGTTAACTGATCGAGCTGTCCCCACCTCTGCCTTGGGACACTGCAGAGAAAGGTAAAAGTCTAAATTGGTTATGTCCCTTAATCCCAGCCCATCGTGACTCTTATTTTTAATGAAGTAATGCTCCTACACAGTGTCCTGTGTTAACCTTGGACATTGATTTAGGGTGACTGTCACCTCCTCCTCTGTGCCTTCACTGTTCATTCCTTTCTTATCCTCTGGCAGGATGAAATTATGGCTCTGATTTCACACATATTGAGCAACACTTCATTACTGCTGTCCCCCCCTCACTTCTCTTTTTGGTATCCTGTTTATGTTGTTTTACCCATAGGTTCAGAATTCCTCCTGTCTTTCCTCTCTGCTTTCCTCCCCACAGGGCTCTGGAGTTTCATAAACACCTGGCATTTCATTACTTGGTAGTAGATCTTTAACCTTTCACTTGAATGTTTAATGTGGCCTTTGGTTCCTGACCTATAGATGTATAATGTATTTTATTAAATTCTGAAGAAAGTGATAAGACTACTTAGACGAAAGAAATTTTGTTTTGTTCAATTGTGGATTCACTGTTTCACTCCCCACCATGTCAACATCAGTAACTCTTCTCAAATATTTCTGAATAGGATTTAACAATTCAGAAGTACACAGATTTAAATTCATAAAAGCTTGCTGACATGTTCTTAAATTTGACCATACAGTAAAACTTTAACATGAGAGACATAGTTTTGTTCCATAGGAAACAACCTAAAAATCACAAAAAATGAAACAATTGATTACCAATAGCTTTCTTTTTGTAGTGAAGTGGGAGCAGATTTTTGATGAGATTGTATCAATAAGTTGTACTTTCATCCTTCATGAGAAGCATGTAAGTTTTAAAAAAATTACACAACCTGAATTACAGCACATGCCATAGACACTGGCAATGTATGAAAAAGGGAAAAGATCTCCATGCAAATCTATCACTTGACTTTCACAATCTGAATTTAACAATGGAGAAAAAAAAAGTATCACCAGTAATGATGGTAAATCTTTAAACAGTCAGTAAGTTGGAGAATAACCAAGGATTTGAAAGTGCTGTGGCACCAGGTTAGGTCAACGCTTTTTGTCCTTTGCTAATGATGTGTTTAGATAGCTCCCTCTTTACAAATAATTCACATGTCAACTCTTTCACAGTTAAAACACTGCACCTGTCTGGGAGAAGAAAGTGGCTTCAAAGCCTGCCTTTCCTCATTAATCAACATGTGAAAAAATGTTAGAGGTAAAGCTGGAATAATCATGGGTTAGCTGCAACCCCTGAACAAACTGAGAGAGTGAGAAAAGAAAATGAGGAACATTTGCAGAGAATTCACATTCATCTTTGTTTTTCTATTGTTCTCTTTCTCATCCTCATCATTTGACTGGAAATAAAGATCACTCTAGGGTTCTTCTGACATTATTGTTACACATGATTGTTTCTCTTCTATGGGAAAATAATAATTTAGCTACAACACAGCTGTAGAGTTAATTTTTTTTTACATCTTTTTTTTATTTACCAACAGCCTCAGGAAAAATGAAGAACATGTTGTTGGTACAATGTCATTATGGAAACACATGATTCCTATTAGCTTCAAGGTGAAGTTTACTTCTTACTCTGAGACTAAATTTTAAACTCCTCCATTCCTATCACTCCTCCGATATATCCAAATCAAATCAGAAATGTCACTCAGTTCAGAGTTACTCCCCTCTTTCCCCATGAAATGATCAAAAATATTAATTTTACTTAAGACACTGAAGGCATTAGAAAAAAAAAGGCAATGAGTTATACAATAAAACAAAAGAATGAAAGCATGTGAACTATAAGTAGTCCATAGGCTGCAGAATTCATTACTGTTTTTTCTTTTTCCCAACTCTCTTGACATTCTTTGTCATTGACCTAAAGGTTCAAACACCAAATTACATTCCTGTGACAGAAGGTACTACTGGAAATTCAGTCCTTGCTGTGTGTCCTCTGCCTTACTCAGCCATCATCCAACTCTTAGATTTCAGGGCTGGCATTGAATATGGGGCCTTTTTCTTAACATTTTGCTAGACCAGATGTTTGTAACAAAGGAATTTGCCATCATGATGCAAAAACCTCCAGATGCAAAGAGATATGGGAACTTATGTCTTGGATAAACTGAAAAAAATGCCTAATGGAATGAAACAACATCTCCCTGCTCTGATAGGGGAGCTAGGTCACAATGTTGTGCCTGTCCTGTCCAAGAGTGGGTCCAGCTCTCGTATCTACCAAAATATCAGATGTTCCTTAAGTTTGATCCATCAGGAAAACACAGTCTGGGCTGTGGGGCAGGAATGTGGAAAGGGTGAGAACTACTGAAGGAGGAACTGGAATGTTCCCATGCATTTTGGTGGATTTATTTTCACCACCAGATACGAGCAGAGCAGAAAGAAGAAAGTTAAAAGTGATCTGCACATATTCTGTCACTTTAGACCATATGGTTTGTTCTGTCCCCTGCTGCTGAGGTGGCAGCTTGGCAGATCAGGAGCCACAGGAGACTCAGGGTGAAGTGCAGCCTAAAGCAGAGGTGCTGATGCTTTTTAAAGCCACGAGGCTCCAAAACTAATGCCTTTGTAGGGACCCATATATTTGTTTTTTTTCAGTCCTGATACTTATTATATACATTAAAAAACACAGAACTTTTTCTGAGAAATAACTAGTATCTGTTTAAAGCTTCAAAGAGCTTCAGCAGTTTAAGACAGTATGAACAGATGACGTCCCCAGAGTTTTTTATGAACTCCAGGCACTGAAACACTCTCCGTCATCCCAGTGACTAACGCTGCACGCACAGGAACAAACATGATCAATTGCGTGAGCAACACTAACCACAAAAGCACTAGATATTTGACTCCTGACCTTAAAACAGCCCTAAACTACAGGGAAATGTACTCCCACTGGCAGCAAAATGACCTGGTGACAGCTTCTGTACCACAGGAGATCCTGTCCCTCCCCACAGGTTGCTCTGCCTGGAAGTCACATTCTGAACCATGACCTTAAGGGTGAAATGTCGGGGACATCCTGCTGGGACAAATGCTTCCCATCTAGTCTGGATTTTGCCCTTTCCCTTCCCTCAGGAAGCTGCAGTGCATGTCTGGGACAGTGCAAAGCCATCTCTTTGTAAAGCCAAGTTTAAAGACTTGCTGAGACATTACAGTTGCAGCCCTGGAACTAAAAGTCCGTAACCTAAGTTCCAGGTGCGTGGAGTCATTTGCGAAGCATGGTATCGTCATCACAATAAGTTACACTGCTAAGACATGCACTAAAAGAATGCACAGTGTTATTTGAGAAATCTGCTGCAGGAAGGGAGACAGAGAGAGCAGAAAATATAATTGTAATGGGAAAAGTTATGGTAATGCATTGCTTGAGCTAAGATCAAGCTATACATTAAATATGACTTCACTGTTTCTATCACACATGGTATTTTTGTAAAATTGAAGTACTTTGAAAAGAAAGTCAATTACTGTGATCTTTGGATTTTCTAGGACGGTCTCCAATCAGGTTTTCATACTGATGAACTCATTTTCACTGGTAAGTCAAGTTAGAAAACCTGGTAACATCAGTTTCTGGGTCTGCAAATTATCAAGGGATTAACATTTTAACCATTTCACCCCTTATTCCATCAAATAGGAGGAATGATTGTTCAGCATCTCTATAGACCTGGTCAATCATTTAGGGATCCATAAATGGAATTAGGAATTTAACTTTATGCATTTGAAAACATGTAATTTCTACATGAATATAGTTATTTTAAAAAGTAAAGAAAAAGCTTCTTTTTTTGTGTGTGTTTCTTCTCAAAATAATATCTACCAATATATTACTGGTAGATACTCAGCAAACTGAGCAAACTTAGTTTGTTCAGGAGCTCAGATCTTGAAACTAAGCTGGATCAAAATACCAGAAATTGCTCCAACAAGCTTCAAACAAAATTTATATCTATACTCTGTCTTTAAGTGACCTAATTTTCTAATCATCAATGTGTGCATATTTGTTTCTATAGGCTTTTATATTAAGAATGGAAAAAAAAAAAAACGAAACAACCAAAAAAGCCCTGAAAACTGCAACCAAAAAACTCCCCAAATCACCCCAAGAGCTGTTTTTTACCAAAACTACATCACAGATGCACTGCTATGGCTTTAGGCACAAAGCAAAAAGCTCTTTGCCTTCTTTTGCATTCATATTGCAGAAAATCTGTGCAGATTTCTCCTTCAAATTTTCTGCTAAATTTGCCTCAGAGGTTAATCCAGCCTTTTAGGAAAGATTTACTTTTCTCATGCAAACAGATGTCAGACTGTTTACACAGTGCAAGCCCAGTAAACACTGCTGTTAATGTGCAAAGATGAATTTAGTGTGCATGCTGGGGCTTCTAATGCCACCACACGTGTGCACACATTCCCTAACTCCCTCCCAACGTGCACACCTTGGCCTGCTGGGCAGTCCTACTGTCTTGGACATCACCAGGCTGGGTAAGTGGCATTTGGCTCATAACAAGTAGGAGGGACCAGGAAACTGCCACAACAAACCTTTTGGAAATACAAAGTGCATCAAGAAAGAGTACAGCCTTATTTTAGGCTATGCTATACACCTTAGTATGGCATAAATTTGCTCAAAAGTAGGTTTCATCTGCAGTTTGTTCTACAATCAAACAAGAAAGACAGCTTGAGCTTGGTTCCATGACCTTCAGAGGCCTAGCTGAACCTGTGATTTATGAGAAAGTCAACCGATAATATCTTTTTTCCTTAAATTCACACAGACAGACTCAAAAGCAGACCTTCAAAAGATGCTTTTAAGTCTTCAAAGTGTAATCCCTTATGATATAGAAATATTACGTTCTTCACAGGGAACTGGCTCATTTATGCAAAGTTTGTAGTTAATGGTATAGTTGCAATACATTATTTTTAAAATGATCGAGTCTTCTCAAAACTTGACATCCCTCCTCATTCAGCAAAAAAAAAAAAAAAAGAAACCACGCACAAGAAGAGAAAAACAAGAACTAACATCCCCTCTCCCCTCACTCCCCAAGTCAGAAACCTGTTGACTATCTGCCTAAATTTACTTGAAAATTAGTCTTAAACACACAGTAAGAATTAAGGAAGTACTTTACATGTTCCTCTGATCAAATATGTAAATGTGTTTACAAACTGCTACCTTAGGGAAAGTGAGCACAGAGATTCCTGTACAGGATAGTAAAGGTAACTCCATTTCAGTAAAATTAATGACTGTAGGTCTTTAAATGCCTACACACTTTTACCTGGGGATGCTCTTCAACCTCCTGTGGCTGAGTGGGTGCTTGGCCATCTGATCAGAAGGCATTTTTTTCCCCCCACATATGGGCTATAATGGATGTTACAGGTAGTATTTCAAAGTAATAATCTCTTTCTTTTGGTGTTAATGCACCTGTCTAAAAATTAATTAAGTTTTTTTTTCCCCAAGCAGAGGAAAAAAGTTTTGTGAATTCAAAACGTGTAAGAGAAGAGGAATAAATTAAAAGTACTGGAGTGTTACAGTCAATATACTGTAACACTCCAGTCAAAGCCTCGTAGGTTTTTGTCTTATCTGGTAGAAAATCAGAAGTATCCCCTAACTCTGCCTTTCTGGGCCGTGACATAATTGGGGTTGCAGCTTTGGGGTGACTGCCACGAGTCACATCTCACCCAGAGGTGATTCTCTTACAGACACCTGTCCTGGCCTGCATCTCCCCAGCCTTTGGACAGGACCAGCACATTCTCTGCACTCAGGAAGTCTCACAGGATGAATTGTCACTGAGAGTGGAAGACCAGTTGAATGTTTGATTGTTTCTGTCACTTAAACTAATTTTTGTCTTGGATGAACATTTAACAGAAAAGCATATCTGGCACCTGGGACCAGATCCTTTGAAAGAGCAGCTCATTTCCCTTCTCCTTCCCCGTTGCCATGGTTGCCATCACAGCAGGACTTGGCCTCAGACACAAAATCACTCATGTAAGAGAAAGGCCATGAAAACTCTTGAGGTTTGAAACTCACTCACAAACCCAGTCCAAACCAGCCCCAGTACATTGACCTTTTAGTCATGTTGGAGAGCCCCTTTGTCACTAGCTCACAGAGAAATCATCAGGAAATTGTGCAGAGGCTTCTCCAGAGCTTCTCCATCAGTGAGGATCCCAAAGCTGCATCCCAAAGGAATTAAGGGCCATCACAAATCTCACTGCTTTCTACACCAGATGCAAGGAGCAATCCTTAACCTGAATTCTGTGCATCACTGCTGAGTGCCATTAAAGCAAAAGTCTCAGACTCCACTAACAAGAAAAAAAGCAAATAAAAAGCCTTTTAACCACACAGACCATTCCTCCTCTGGGGATAGATGGAGAGAAGCAGCAAACCATACACACAGTTCTTAGCTACACTGCCTAATATGGCAAGGGAAAGCAATCAGACACTAAATAGAGCTGAGATTTTATAGAAACATAGCGTCTTGATCGTACTTTTACCAACAGAAGCAGACACGTTAATTATCAGACAAAACAGCTTTGACTTTTTATCACTGATTGACATCATCTCCCTTTTTTTTGTTAATAGGATGGGCAGGTGAGTCAAAATAAATATCAAAATGGGCTTGTGATACAGTGCAAATGGCTTCTCTCTTCCCCACTGCCTGCCCCAAATGGTGATAGCAGAATGCTATGTGATACCTAAGGTGGGGCAGGGAAAAGTAAAACATCAGCTAGTCCCAGTAACTCCTGCCTCTCAATGCTCAGCTGAATTCTCTGTGGAGGAAACCTGCCTTGATGATTATAACTTACCTCTTCTCGATGTTCTTCTCCGGAGCGCTGAACATACCACCTAATAGAGGCTTGCTGGGACTTAGGAGTACATTCCAGAAAAGTTGAATTAAATTCAATGCCAAAAATCACCTTTTCATCAGCAGTTTCATGACTAATGCCTGGAAAGCAAACATGGTACAGGAGATTAACCCTGACCTGCTTTTTAAAGCAATGGGAAAACAGCCTGATTCAGAACAGATGCTATAAGAGCGAGTGAATTATAAAAACGCAAAAGGAAACTTAACTTTTAGCTTAAACTATAACTATGAGGATTTAGAGGCGGCTGCTAACCTTCCTTCAGTGCAACTGGTTTTTAAGGAGGTCAATAAAACCTGTATCATGAGCCTGCTCCATTTTAAAGTTGGGGCTTTCACCTAAGAGGAATTTAACATCGGACATGTATTTTTCCTTTAAGTAATGCAACTCCTAAACCTGAGCTAAACCTGCTGAAGTTAGATTGTATGGTCTGGTTTGTTCACCCAAAGGAGTCACAGGGCTAAAATAAACTGAAGTTTGCCTCCCTTCAGTGTAATTTGAAATGCTCTGTAGTATGTTTCATAACAAACACTGAAGGAGCCATGAGGAGATCTGATATCTTTCTTAGTCTTCTGTAAATCTGAGCAAGTAATTTCTAATCTCTGCATCTTCATTTTTCTTTCTAGTCTGTCTTATCTACCTTATCAAGAGACTAAAACTGTTTGTTACACCCTGTGAATAACAGAAAGCAAGGTGAAAGCAGTGGTGTCTCCTGAATCAAAAGTATGCTCCACATCAAAACTGAAACAATTTTGGATCATGCTTTCAATATAACCAGTACCTGTATGAGATCTATAGAAATTCAAGCTCTCTGCATTATTTCCCTGTGCCACTAAGATTTTGCTAGAGCCAAACAACTTCATTCAGCCAACAAAGTCTCTGGGAGAGAACTTCACACAGTGGAGCAGTGAATTGAAACAAGTTTGGGGACCACAATATGACTAATTGTCACAAATGAGCTAAATAAGCCAAGAGCCTGGAGTGACAAAGGTCAGCTTCATGGGTTTACAGCACACAGGAGTCACTCCCAGGTGGATAAAATTGCTATTGGTGGCACTGTGTCAAGGCAAGGAATTAATACCAATTTCTGTGCTACAAGACTGTAGATTTGTATAATAAAGCTAACTCTTCCAGTATCTCTTTATCCTTCCAGGAAAATGTGACACTGTCAGCCTTTCTGTGAGGGTTTCTATAACCTTGAGCTTTGCACAGTCTCAGATATCAGTGTTTGGAGAGTCATAGCAAGCAGTGAGCAAGGAAATTTCTGCCCTTGGGATGAACAGGAGTTTTGTTGTTGACTTTGATGGAAATGAGATCTTACCCTGACTTTTTAACTATGTCTGCAAGCACACATGTACAGTCAGAGCCCTCTAGACTGTGCAACAGACTTCAGGCTTTGATCCCATGGCAAGCAGCTCTGATTTCTGCACTGCCTCCCACTGAGGTCTGTAGCAGGCACCAGCACCGCAGCGGCACGGAATAACCGGAGATCAATGGAAGGGCTGCCTTGTCCCAAAGCCAGTGCTCAACGTGGTGATACAATCAATACTGTTTTGTCTGGATTGTTCCTTTTAATAAGCAGCTAGAAGAACCCCAGACAAAGCCACGCTTGGGTTTGAATGCTATTCATTTATTTTATGCTGCCACAGAGATTGCTGTGTAACCGCAGGGTTTCATACCGACAGTGCTCGCTGAGAGGGAAGGGCTGCAGATGCCAGAGGAGCAGCCAGACCCTTTGGCATCTGAAAAGAGGGGGTGGGAAAGGGAGGGGGAAGCAGGCAGGGAGAAGAGGGTAGGTTCTTGTTAATAACAGGAGAATTTAAGTAGCTGTGGGAAGGGGAAGGGGCTGGTTTGGCACTGCAGCTCAGCCTTGGGGCCTGTGTCAAGTGGCAGAGGAGAGATAGCATGTTCCCTGCCCAACCCTGAAAGCTTCCTTGTGGAATGTGCTGCCCTGTTTCTGGATGGAACACCATGCACATCCCATTAGCTACTTTCAGAGATGTGTGTGTGATGTTTTTGTGTCAGGGGCACATCTCCCTGCCAGGTGTGAGTGCTGGGGAGAGCTGCCCATAAGGGATGCAAGGGTAACATCCCATGCTGGCTGTCCCTTACCAGCTCCAGCTCTGAAAATTTAACTGTGGGAGGGGAAATGGATATGAACTGTGGCAAAAGCAACTGTTCTGTTGAGCTCAGCAAGTTTTTGGAGACAAAGACCCTCACAGAAAACCTGCTGCCTAAGTGACAAAAGAGCAAGAAAGGTGAAAAATACTCACTGTCTTCCACATCCCAGCATTGTGCTACTGGGTCTCCATACTTGACATCCTGCCTTCTGGCTCGCCTATGGGAAGAGCATGCAAACTTGTAACACTTCAGACATAATTGCTGGAATGCAACAACAAAATACAGAGGAGCTCAGCAGATGTGGACTTGCATTGCTCCCATCCTACTGCTGACAATTACAGTCTTAAGTAAAACCAGTCTCACCCTCAAAGCAGCATGTGGCCTAGAGAGATTTGTACAACTGACATCAAGAGAAGAGCCTGTGATTTGGGAAAACCACTGGGAGGGGAAAGAAAAAAAGTGAGAGAAAAATATCTGCCTAAAATAAAGAGTGTGTAATACAGTGACAGAAGGAGTGTGTAAACTTGCTTTGAGCACAGGTATCCTGGTAGGCTGGACTGTGTTGCAAATATCTAAAAACATTTCATGTCGTAGATCAGGGAAAAGATCTGAAGTTCAACAGGTGATACTCAAAATAAAGCTCAGTATTAGCCCAAGGTAATACTGAGCAATAAACCAATTACTAAAATAAAGAGAGAAGAGCATTTCAGTTTGTAAAAAAACAATTGACAAAGTTGGTTATCTTTCATCTTTATGGACTTTAAAAAACATAAGGCAATGGTCTGAGCTGATCTATGAACTTGCCCACCAATCTCTGGATGTGTTACATGAACTAACCATGACTACTGTCATTTCAGTCTAATAGCACTAAAAAGAAAGTAAACTCTCCCTCTGTGTATGATTGCATTTATCTCACAAAAGCTATGAAAAGAATGGAAACTTTTTTAATTTTTCAGTAGAAGAATTGGAGACCCAAAAAGAACTGGTCCTTTCCTCACAAGCACCAGCAGCAGTGGGACCTCCCGTGCACAGAGCAATGCCTCAGAAGGAGAGCAGGTTGCCAAGGCAGATCTGTCCACTGAGCAAAAGCCATAGACATGCTGGAAGCACAGCCTTCAGCACAGAAGGAAAACATTCAAGTAACTGATCTGCTGCAGGATTCCCAGGGCCAGTCACCCATTCTTTGTTTTGGAGACAGAGACTTCTGGCCCTCCCTCCAAACTGCACATCTGTTAAAAGGCACGGACCATCGATCTCCGTGTCCCCATCCACCCCAGACTTCAGCAAGCCTCACGTGTCACTAACTCTGCAGTGAGCCTGAACACTTGCTTTTCTCCTTCCATTTATGCTTCTCTGAATTCAGTTTGCTTTGGCTATGAGGGAGAACACATAAAGTTTCTTGACACCATGACATGGTAACTTATGAGTCATTAACTTCAATGGCTCAGGACCCAGCCCTGTGACCCCTAAGGTAGAAAGTGTCATTCCAGAGCCTGAGCTCAAACTGCAACTCCACTGACAAGACTGGCAGGAGGACTTTGTCCAAAGTGGAATGCAGAGGCTGTGAAGGACTCTGGTTCCAGCTAAATTAGCCAAAAACTTCAGGAGACACATCCAGCAGCTTAGGCACTGCACTGCTAGACCCTGCAGTGTGCTCTCCCTCCACTCAGGTCCAAGGTGCTGTCCCAGCTGGTGGGTACAGAAAATTCAGATGAAGTTTCTTTCACTGTGGAAACACTGCTGCCAGTGTGGTCAAATCATGGGACTTAAATCTCTGTCTCCCTCTCATGGCTAGACCACAAATACAACTCTTGGGTTAGGTCAGGGCATTAAATATATTTTATTATTGACCACTCTGGGAAGCTATGTTAAACTCTGCTTTCTAACTACTATGAAAAAGTCAGAAGCTTAAGAGAGGCTCTTGCCTCTCGGGTAGAGTAAGCCACAACCTGGACCTCCATCTGAGCATCTTGTGCCTTAAAGTATTCAGCATAAAAAAGGAAAGTGATGGATTTATGATGTTAGCTGCAGTAGCCAAGTTACTGTCACACACACTTAAACAAAGCTATGTTGTCTTCACAGCTCTTTGAGCAGAAATGTGAAACATGGCCAGAGTATGATCACATTTTAAGGCAAATGATATGCTAAGTAAAAAGGCAACAAGTTATGAATTGGAACATCTAAAATTCTTGCAAGCAGCAAGATCTTTTACAGCACAGTGTGTTTTTTTCTTACCTTTTAGAAGTGGGGGCATATCTGGAACAAGAGTTTCCATCCCAGGCACAGTATGGGTCTCTGGCAAGGCAGCAGTCTGCACAAGCCTTCCCATACGTGTGACATCTGTGCAGAGAGAGCTGAACCAATCCATCCCTGGAACCAATGTACAATTGTTGCTGCAAATCAGGCAAAGCGAATTAATTAGGAGTGTCCTCCAAGTAGCCAGTGTAAAATGTTCCCTTCTTCAGTGCCACAGTTGCAGACTTTTAACCTTATCCCAGATTTTGTAAAGCAAGGGAATAATTCCTCCTTTAGTGCAAAATGTTTCTCAGGGCTCAATGTGTACTGGCCAGTGCCCATCCATCCCAGCAACACAGCAGGGAGGAAAGGGGACTGCAGTCCTGGAAAGACACCAGCACTCAACACCCTCACACCTTTAGATGTGTGCTGCAGTAAAAGATCAGAAGCAAACCACGGAAAGAATGGCTTAATAACACATTTAAAAATGCGGGGCTGGATAGCCATGATGTTAACAATCTGGGAACTAGGGGTGACCTTGTGTGAATAAATTCATGTTCTGCTTCTGATCCTGAGGTAGGACAGGGATAATGTTTCTCCCCTCTCCCCAACGTGCGAGTGGATTGCCTGTGGAGCCAAGGGTGGTCCAGGCTGGAGCTGGCTCAGGCAACACTTCCATCTGACCTGCCACCTTTTTGCATGGGAGATGGGACCCAGCTGTGCTGTGCGTGCCTGAAAGGCAAAATACCTCCTCCTGTGTGAGTGAGCCGTGCTGGCCACTCTGCAGGGCAGGAGGGGTGGCTCTGGTGTCACGCTGCCTCCTGAACATCCACAGAGCCTGGAGCTGCCATAAAACCCTTTCCCATCAGGAGATCCCGCACCGGGACCGGCCCCTGCGCTGCCAGGGTTGGACCACCCAGACTCAGGCTGCAATTTTAGAGGAGGGGGATTGGTTGTGTGCACACAAATTTTCATAGCACAGTGAGGCCCTGATCTCTCCTGACTACTAATAAAAATATAAACAAAAATAGTAATAATAATTTATTACTAGATTGTAAAGAGACAAGTTGGAGGCTGGAAAAAGAATGTGCATTGGCTTCACTTACAAATCCCACTACCATATGACTAAAGGTTTGTTTCCCTGAATAATTACCAGCCTGGGTACACAAATTATTGTTCGTAAGCAAAGAGGAATTAGGCAAGCAAACAATTTCAAACATATCTCCTTCCTTCCAGTTACATTTTAAGAGACATCCATGGTAATCTTGGCCCCTAAGCCATAGGTGTCACCTGAAAATAGGTGTTCAGTGTACCCCATATCCTCCAGTAGTTAAACAAGATTATGATTACCTGTTTCTGAGAAATTTCCATAGTTGAGATATATGAAGGATGCTGAAAAGTAAAACAGTAAGGTGTATTAGTTTACAAATTTCCTGCTCTTAGTGAAAAAGAGAGCAAAACCTAACATACAATAAGCAAATAAAATTACAGGTTCATTTGCGTGGTTTAAACAAATATGTAAATAAAAAGCAAACATCAGAAAATCAAGAAATTCATGCTTCCAAAAAAAACTCTTATAAATTTCCCCAGCTGGAAGGAGGGAATTAGCTTTAATTCTCAGAGTTTGCTATCTGCCCCATCCTGGGCAATGAGGCTTCACATCAACTTTAGTTCATATTAAGCACTATTTGAACAGCTTAGTTGCCATTTAAGGGATACACAGGCAGATCTCTATACCAGGTTGTATTTCATGACTATAAGAGATAGTGAAAGTTTTGTCTGTGACTGATGTAAGAACAGCACAAAGCTCAGGGTATTACCTATCACCCAACAGAAGATTACTCTAAGCCTATTGTTTAATATTAATGCAGTTTGAGGAAATAAAGCATGTTTTTCAGCTATTACCCCCTTCAATTTTCTGGATTCAAAAACAAAGAGGTAGCAGTTATAAATGTTACCAATAAAATGTGAAGGAATGTCTGCTGAGTAGAAAAAAAATGACCTCTTTTTGTTTTAAATATGATATGGCACATTTTCCCTTGACGTTATGTTTTAAGAATGCAGCAAATTGGTGCACATACTGGAACTGCTCATTATTTGGCAGGCCAATGAGTAATCCTGGTATTTTATGAGTGATATTTATAATTAGTGTCCAAGACAGTGGATAGAAGACTCTTTAAATCTAAGTTTCATCATATACATGACATATGAAAAGGCATATGAAGAAATGAATTCTGAAATAATTGTTAATGATCCTGTGCCTATACTTGAAAAGCCCCCAATTAATTTCTTCAGTATGGACAACAATTTGGGCTGTACAGCACATAGGAGAGAGGATGTGTGAGAAAGTAATCAAAATGCCATGGATACAGATGAACTTTGATGGAAAAGCAAAGTGAAAACTGAAGAAGAGCTGTGCAGCATGAGAAGAAAGCAAAGTGAGAATGCAACAACTAAGAAGAAACTAATAAATGGAAAAGAAAATCAGTAGGGAAGATGAAGGTTTCCATTTTTCTGATGTAAAAGTATGTTGATGTCAGCTCCTTTACCAGCACTAAAGTTAATCAGAAATTGTGGCTGTGCAACAAAAACAATCTTGGGCTTTTTACAAGCTGTATTTATGAAGAAATCATTGGTGTTAGCAGAGTTCCAGTTACAGAATAACCAAATCACAATGGTCAAAAATACTGAGTCAGCCTTCACCAATAAATTAAAGCACACTGATAATCAAAACTAACTTATTTTTTGTTTTCCTTATGTTTTCAACTCCCAATGTTGCAATTTTAAAAGGATTTCCCTGCATCCATGGAACTCTGTGTGTTTGTCTTTTTAAAAATATGATTGTACCAAGAATACGGCCAATGCCAATTGGGCCATAGAAAATTTTACATTAAAAATACAATACTACTACTTTAATATGTATAAATAATAAAAAAATATGAGCTCATAATAAGATTTTAAGCTAGAACAAAGCAGGCTAAATGAGACTTTCTACGGGTTTGAAAAATCACGGTCTGTTTGGTTTTGGACATTTTTCAATTGACTTGCCCAAAGAATACCAAGGCATTTAAAAATTTACATAGTGTCCCTCTGGAAACTTGAACGAGTTCCAGTAAACAAACAACCAGACAGACAAAGCAAATTTGGCCCACAAAGCCCCCTGAATAATATTTAATTGATGTGGTGGCTATTAATGCTTACCTTGAATATCTGCAGCTCTTCCAGGACCACCTCCTCCTTGGTCCACTTCTCCTTTGTGATACTCACAACCTTCAGGACTGTGCCTACGTCTGAAACAAATGTGCCCCATGTGAATAAAACCCACAGGTATGTTTCAGTATGGATGAGCCACTCCATTTCCTGCCCTGCTGATAAAGCTAATCCATGAGGGATGTTGCTTTCCAGCCACATCTGTCCCCACTGCACCCACTGCTGCCTGCAGAGCTCTCTCCATACAGTGCATTTATGGCTTCACTGAATGGCTGAGCCAACACAGTCACAGGCTGCTCCTGCCATGGTCCAACTCTCCTGCTGCACAAACACACAAACACACAAACACAGACAAGCTTGTCCATGCTGCCAGCTTTAGTTTCTGCACTTTAGTTTCTGCAAGTTTCTGCACATTTCCCTGAGCCAGAAGTGGGGCCCATCTGACCCCAAAGAGAACCAGGGGACTAAACTGGCAGAAAATTATTTCGTCTTTTTTATAATTCATTTGTTTCCAGTATAGTTCCTTAATCAGAAGTAAGCTTCACTTTAATGCAAAGAGTTAAGCCAAACACTTTTAATTTTTTTTTCATTTAAGAATTTTTTTTAAAATCCCTTTATTCAGCATAATTACTTCTTTGGAGTCATCTAGAGAATTTTTTTAAGTTAAATCTATTCATCAATTTTAATCTGAATTTTTGCTTGGTGAAAGAAATAGCTGCTCATTTCATGTCAGACCATTACACATTAGTGAACCTTGAATGGCCTTAAAAAGAACTCAAAAATTGCTCAGGGGAAGTGGGTTGGGTGCTGGGAAGTGGGAATGATGCAGTGCAGCTTAGTCCTAAGCTCTACACACAGTATTGAAATAATGAAAAATAATACACTTTAAAGGAAAGAATGAGCTTTTCATTCTTCTTTTCCCAAACTACTGAAGTTCATATTACCAATCAAAGCCAAATTATTACAGTTTGCCTTATGAATTACAGCTTTTTGTGTCAGACTTTGTTTGACATAATTACCAAAGCCTGCACAAAGTTGGTTGTGTACATTCAAATATATAACTACTGATCTTCTGCTGCTCAGCATCTCCTGGGTTATTTGTTTTATCCTTATTCAGACTCTCTATAGAATTTAAATTTTATCTTTGAGTTAATTTATTTCCTTACAATGAGTTTAAGAAGATAAAATAGATACATGCACTTACAGAAAAGAAAACTCGCTTTTAAGGAAGGCATCACAGAAAAATAACTGTCTGTATATTGTGGAGTGCCATCTAGTGACTGCATGGTACTTGCTGGCCTTGACACCTCCAAACCTGACTACTGACACTTGAAGTGTTTGTCTTAATGCCAGGTAGGAACAGTTAACCTTGGAGTATTCGATTGCTGGTCTCTCAACAGAATGTTGTTTCTATGAAAAACCTTAAAATGGTGGACAGCAAACATCTGAAAGCAGCCCCTATAGCCACTAAAGGAATATTTTGTACATTTTTACAAGTGAATTCTTCTTCTGATAAGAGTGAGAAAAAGTAATTTGAAATTCAGCTGTCTGACAGATAAGCAAGCTGCAGTGAGCACTCCCAAATCCTGGGTGTCACACAGTTTGGGAATGAGTTCCTTTTACTCTGCTGACCATATTAACATTGCTCTCAGAAAGCAACAAGGATTTTTCACCATCGTGCCTAAAGATCATTCCCAGCCTTGTCAGCCAGCAGAGGAGAAAACAGCACTTTAATTGTCTTTTCTAATGAAACTGTGCTTTCTTCTCTGGCACTACCATACTAACTTGGGGTCACAGAGGGTCTGTGATATTGTCATGTTTTGGAAGAGAAGGGTTGTGAAACCAGTTCTGCTGAAAGACATAAAAGTTCCCAGAGAAAGACTAGCTCTAGACTCCTCTGTGGGGTAACACAAAAAACTTCAAGGCTGAGACAACCCACATCTTACAAGAGATGATGCTCTCTGAGAATTCATTCTTTTCCTCAAATTACTTCAGAATATTCACACATATCAAATCATGCTATATGACAGAATTTGCTCATAGACCAGACAAAATGCTGGGCAATCCAATAGCACAGGGGTAGGATCCTATTGAAATCTTAATTTCCCTGCAGGTCATGGCAGCAGCTCATGGCAGTAGCTCATCCACTGCACTTGGATAAACCTTGCCACCTCTAGGCACCTCAGTTTCACCTTCTCTGAGATGGGGATAATGGCAAGGATCCCCTTACTAAAGCACTTAGATTTACCAGTGAAAAGTGCTTTTTAAGACCTATACAGAAGGAGAGAGAGAGAATGTTGAATTATGGAATAAGAACAAAAAATCCCAGAGGAATAATGTGGTAGATTATTACTTCAGAAATGTTATGAATAGGTATATTCATATACCTTAGCATACCTTGCTGTAGGGTGATTCATCCAGTGATTCTAAATTTAATTACTATGGGAAAGCTAGGCCTTTTCCTTAAGGCATTTGTCTATTATAAAAATGTAAATAGGTACATAATTATCCATAGAAAAACAGCAAAGCAGTTTTTTTTCTGACAGAACAGCTTAACCTCTCTCTGTTCAGTTCTGATTGTCACTTTTGGAGCTATCACATTGCTAATTTATGTCTTTAAAATTAGTTAAATCTAATTGTTGCCTTAGGCTCAGTTTGGAATCCTTCTTAACTGTTCAGTATTGCCTGAGATAAAAAATGCTGAAGCACCATGTCACTACCAATAATAGGAAGTTATCCTTGAAGCAATCAAGGTGATTTCTTTTCTGTTAATAGTTCTAGTGATGTGCTCTCAGCAGGAAGTGAGACCACCACACAATGTAAAGACAGGTACTGAGTAGTACTTGGAGGGTTAGAAAGTTCAGGTACTCTGACCCCTAAATGGTTTATTGTTGCATTCCCCTGGGGAATGGTTTCTCCCCCCTCAGAGACCCCTAAAGCCTGTAACCGTGTAGTTTAACCCTTCCTCCCCTTTCTGACCCTATTGGCTGTGTTCCAATTATCTCTCCTTAGCACAAGCCTAGATAAGGCCCTCTTCTTCCACACTCGCTCTCTTTCCCCTCTGGTAACCACCTGGAATAAACGTCTTGAACTACAGCTGGGGGTCAGAGCCTCTTTTGGATCCTTTGTCCTGTCCCTGAAATATTCCTCCAAAGCCTTCTAAGGTCTGAGCTAGCACTGGAACATTGTGGGGGGCTACAGGGGGATTTATTTCAGTTTATCACCTAGGCAGCAAGAGGTATTAAAACCCCAACAACAGCAATCTTTTGAACTGACAAATTAATGTAATTTAAGCACTTGCACGGAGACCTGGACCACAACCAGGAGCACCTATACGCCTCCTGAAGCTGTAAGCACAGGAAAAAGATCTTCATCTAGAGTTTTACTCAGGGTTATTCAGGTCCTACTAGAGGTGTTCTAAGAGGACGGGGCTTGTGTAGAATGACACTCTGGAAGCTCTCTGTCCCACCTGTCCCCAGGAAGATGACATCGTATTGCCCGTCCTCGGCGGTGACGCGGTCCACCACCACCTGCGTGAGCCGGTAATCCACGTTGGTGCGCGTGAACGCCGGCGCGCCCGTGGCCGGGTGCACCGCCCTGTGCATCAGCGGGTGCCGCCGGATGAAGCTCACCACCTCGTCAGGGAAGTCCCTGGTGGACTTGATGAGAGGATCGTAGGTTTTGCTTGGACACTGAATGAGACGGAACAGGAAGATGAGAGGAATTTTAGGGAAGAAGTACAAGTGGAAATCAAGTTTTCCGCAATAACGTTTGTAAAGACAGTAATAATGTTTTTCACTGATTCTTCTAATCCCAAAGCAGCACTTGGTCACCAGTACTTTATTTTTTGAGAGAATTGCCTTAAAACCAGAGAAATTCTCATTATGGGCTCAGTATGGGTGCAGAGAATTCTATCTACTTGTTCCCTGCGACACTCCCAGACAAAATATCACATTTAGTATTTTACACCGACACGGAGAGTGAGTCCAGAGGTAAGGAGACCTGTCATGCTCTGTAGGGTTCACTTCTGGGCTCAGCTAGCAGCACAGTTAGATTTGCAATGCAGGTCCCAGAGCGGGGGCTGCCATCAGCGGGCCTGGGCTGCCCTCCTGTGGCTGCTGTGGGAGCAGCGCACGTACTCTGAGTGCAGCATCTCAAGGTTTTCCTGCTTTTAGTGCTTCAGTTCCTCTTTCCAAACCTGATTCTCTGCCTGAGTTTGTGCCTCTTGCCTGAAATCGGAGGCCTTAACTGTTCACTGTATATGGCCTGAAATCAATTAATTTTCAATGAACTGTACTGGCTACACATCATTCTAAAAAAAAGGTGTACATATCACATTCTTAAAAAAAGGTGTACACATCTCATTCTAAAAAAAAGGTGTATTCTCCAGATGACAGACAATCCCCATGGCTCATTATTTCTCAAAACTGACTCATTCACTGAGCTGACACTCTGGTCAGCTGCTGCAGCATCCTTTTCTCTAGCTTTTAACAACACGGTCTCATCCTCTTCTTCAGACACTTCCCCATGCTGGAATTCGCTCCCAACCTCTATTAAACCCCTACAGACAAACTGGTCACTCCACCTGTTCCTTTAGCTTACACAAAGCTGGTTTGAACACATCCTGCCTGAAGACCACACACTAATCTACCTCCTCAACCTCCATCAGATTTCTCCCTTCTGTGCCTCTCCAGATAAGCCCAAGTACATATGTGTAAGGTGGCTCATTTGTGACCCACGATCTCTCATCACTATCTCTGCTTTCCTTCCCACAGCTGTTAGCATCTCTTTTCTGTCCCTCCTTTTACAATTAGTCTCCAATCCAAGCCTGAGAAAACTTCTGTTTTGAATGTGGAGGCAGCTAGATATGTTACTGGGGAACTAAAATTCTGGATAGGATGAACCGGATACATTAGTCCAATTGGTGACAGCCTTTCACATATGAATTATTCATTGCTTCTTTTTTAGTAGTTTTTAACAAAGTAATCCCTGTGTTTATTGCCAGGTGGAGCTCTAACACAGCCTGTGAAGGAAGAAATGTGCTCCCCTAATACCTCTGTATTCTATCAAGAGAAAGTTAAGATTTGTGGTGAAGTCGATCTACAGTCCTCCTTCATTGCAATTTTTGACAGATGATACTTTAGTTCACATTCCCAATGTGAACTGTGTATGCAGTTTGACATTTGCTGAATCCATACTGCCAGTTAAGGGCTTGTGGTTAGGACTTCTTCCACTATGTAAGGTGGAATAGCAACTTAACACAAATTTCTGACTGAGGGAAAAGCTTCACAAAAGCATCTGAGACTGCCTGTACATTCAGAAACAAAACAGGCCACCAAAGCACAAACTAGCTGATGTTACACATCCACATCTATGGCTGTATCTGACATGTCTGTTGGGGTCAATTCCTGGTCTGCCTTAGACCCCAAACACTGCTACAGCACTGCCACGGGGAAGGTGCCACTTGGAGCATGCCTAAACTATGGCAAAACCCATTTAACATTAAACAAAAGACTCACCAGGGGTCTGCACTTGAACCTGACCTTTGGTTTTAGTTAACAGACCTGCAGCCCCAGTGATTTAAGAGTCTGCAGCCTATTTCCATTCCTTGCTTGAACTGAATTTGATGGCTATCTGGAGAGCTAACAGACTTTGTGCAGGTGTCCACTTGCTTAGTGTTGTTTTAACTGTTAGAGTTAAGCCTCTGCATCCCTGTCTTCATAACGAATCTGAAATACTTTATTGAAAAACATCTTAAGCCTCTGGATCACCTAATAGCTTTTGACAATTTTCCCATGGACAGTAAACCTGTGCCAATTTGAATTAAGATAAATTCCATCACATAGTCATTTTTGTTTCATTGTACAATTCCATTTATGGCTGTGAAATAACAGACAAGAACAAGAACAGAAAGGCTTGTACTGTCCTGTGATAACCACTCAAAAGACATTCCTTGAAGATAAAAGTTGAATGTAAGTAAGAAAGTATGGAGAAAATGTAAGTAAGAAAGTAAAAAGGAAAGTCCTGTTGAAAAAACAGTTCCATTGGAAATTCATATTACAGGGAGCTATTCCTAGGGGGTTTGTGTCAGCAGTCCTGTAAGAACTTTGCCCTCTGGTTTGCTGGGTACCATCTCCCACATTCTTATTTTTTGCAGTGCTTTTACAAAGACTTTGAAAAGTTACATCCTTGAGGTGGGCTGTATTCAGCTTGGCTCTTACAGATAACAGTATCGGTACAACAATTTCACAAACAAATATGACTTTGGGACAAAAAATAGACTTTGGGATTAAAAAAAAGGATATTTAGAGGTGTTGAACAGAGAGAAACAGAGAGAAACGTGATAACTTTAATCGTCATTGAATCAGATTTTGTAATAATTTACTCTATAAAGGATGAGAAACAAACGCACCTCTTCAACTTCCCAACCATGCAGTAACTCTCTTCCCCCTCACGGTGGACCACAGGTTGATTTTCCCCATATGTCCCTTTCTTGTGGTTCCTGTTCTCACTCATTACTCAGAGTGACCATCTGCATCTATTGGAAATGTGCTGACTGCTCACCTATTAACAACTCAATTCCATAAGCTCATTTCTATGTGAAAGATGGGAGTAGCCCCTTCAGTCTTAAAGATCTCCTCGATTTTTGCCAAAAAGCCATCATCAGAGGAAGATGAGAGCAGCAACATCACTGACTAAAAACCACTGGGATAAAATTTCTGACAATATGGAATTACAGAGCTGCTACAGTAATCCTTAAGGCCTAAACTCTACCATGCACGATAGAGGGAAATCTGCCAGCTTGCATAGTTAATTTAGTAGAAATGAGGACTAAGGGTTTGATCCAGAGATCTGCTTCAGTCAACAGGGCCTTTTCCAATTATTCAGTGGGCTTTGGACCCTATCCTAAGACAGCATGACCACCAAGAACAGCTGGGCAGGTGTGCCTGTTATGCTTGGCCAAGGGAGTTATTTCCAGAGGCATCACTCACTGGGGCATGATGGATGGAACACGGGAATGAGAAAGTCATTTTGGCCACCCTTTGGCAAAGTTCTCAGGCAGTTTTGTAAAGCTGTGTCCACCCATCATTGCAGAACAATTCCTGTAGGCTTGTGCTTCCTTTCCTATCAATCAGTAGGATGTAGGATGGTCAAGTGGGTGAATGAAACAACCTTTCATGTCTGAAAATGTGAGTTCACATCCTGTTGCAGGTCTCATGATAGCGGTACCGGTGTTCTCTGCCCAGTTCATTGTTCATTTATTCACATCATCAGCACCAGATGCTGTCTCAGATATGTGACATCTCCCGCTGGGGACAATAAGATATTAACTTTTATATCAAATGTCACAGGAAGAGGTTGGCAGAGTTGTTTCATGTGGACTACAAGAGAATCTGGCTTCATGAAAGTTCTCATAACACAATCACTTTGCTCTCTCAGCACCTTCAGCTTTTGCTATAGGGTGGGATTCATCTCACCTGACCCATTCTTATCTTGGCTGCATGTGAACTACACAGAAGGGGGGCCTATCTTTCTCTTTCTGATACAGAATTCTAAACAAGCAGCTCAGATTTGATGCTCTTCTAGATAGCTGATATCAAATAAAATTAATCATATGAAATCAGTCAATTTAGTACCACTAGATAAGAATTTTGCAAGAAGCTTGTTCAACCTACAATCTTTTCTTCAGAGGTTGCTTAGGCCTTTGCTACCATGAATGATAACTTCATAAAAATATATGTGTCAAGGAATGAAGGACAAAACAAAACAAGACAACTACCCGAAACAAACAAACAAACAAAACCCCCCAAACCCAACAGAAATACAACTGGAAGTGCTAAGGGCATCTCTATTCAACTACTGTATCAACTCTGTGGCACAAATCTTTTGAAGAATCAACAGCTACTTTAATTTATTCAAATGTCTTCTGTGTGAGCTCAGTTTGACAATAATCACTCTGGACTAAATCCTAATCCCAGGTGATCTACAAAGATCCCTTCTATTCCCTCACCTGTTATTTGTATCCAAATGTGGTCACACAGTGGTGAGTTAAGGCTAATCTTTCTCAAATAAAAGCAAATATACATGAAATTAACACCACCATACATATGCAAGCTTTTCTCCTTTTTACACTTGTCTTATTAAATTTGCAGCTTAGCAGAGTGCTGGATGTGTGGATCACACACAATGCTGAGACGTTCAGTGTGACTGTGTTAACATTATGTGGGAAACGTGGCCAAGTTTCTCAAAAGCTGGTGCCAGAAGTTGGGCTCCTAAATAAACCTCCAATTTGCCAAACTGGATAGTGCTTCACACCATCCAGTAAGAGCTGCTGGATCTAACACCTATTAAAACTGTGGCAATTATTTGGGAATCTAGCTATAAGGTATGTAAAGACATAGACTTCTCATTAATGATGCATCTGGAGTTCAGCAGTGCTGATGTCTACTGACAAATTAAAAAGAGAATGTTTTTCCTTAGGAACTTCAAAAGGGTTTCTATTACAAGTGTGTTGAAAATCCCATTTTAAAAGAGTCTTGTCACATGTATCCTGAGACCCACTTAACACTGAGACTCAGGCACTCACAGGATAGGGTAGATTTATCATATTGAGTGAAGCAGGCATCTGCTTGCTTTTATAATGTCCAGGCTGGGAATTTTTATGGATTTCACAAGGACAACTGAGAACCATGCCAGCAAGTCACTCCTGTGAGTACTGGAAGTATCCAGTGTGAAACATGAAAGAATGAATTATTTCTTAAACCTCTCCCATATTAGTCTGAACTTCCCTCCTTGAGGAGGTGTCCTTTTTTCCCGGGAACTCCTTGCTCCTTCCTGTTGAAGATGTTTTACTTTTCATGGGTTAATTACCTCTCATCTTTGCCAAAATATAAGTGTAATGTCTTCCAGGCTCTAAATAAGTTGTCTTATCACTGATTCATCACACAAAAAGCAGATAAAATAGAGGAACTGCCTTCATCCTCTCACTTCTGTGTTAAATGGCTCCGAGACAGCAAACACATTGAAGGTGAAGCTTGGGTTCCTGACAGGCCTAAATAACATGTGGCTTCTTTTCTGTAGACAGATCAGAGCTGCACAACCCATTTTGTATTTGTCTACAACGTCTACAAAAACCCTTAATGCTGTTTACAAGATGAGTGAGTTGTGCCAGGGGGACTGAATACTCAGTGGGGAGACTTTCATAGTAACCTTGAAGCTACTCAGTGAGCCTGCAAGAAGGCTGGGGTGAGGGAAACAAATCAGGTTTGTAGGAGAAAAACAGTGCCAATTTTAAATGAAATCAAACTCACCCTTCCCTCTCAACAAAAGGTACAAATTAAAATTCTAAATCCCCTATTATTTTTTAATGGTTGTATCCCACTGCTTGTGCAATATTTATTCTTGAGTTTTTCTTGAGCACTTTGTATTGCTTTTCCATTTAACACACCTGTGCTGTTGATAGAAAAAACTGAGAAAATTGAGCATTAATCTGAGGCTAACTGAGCTGAGACAAGCTGGATGAGTGAACTTGACTTTGCAGGTGGCACTTTGGAATTCTCTGCTGACCTCTGCCATGAGGAAAGGTGACAAGGTTTGCCACATTGCAAAAGGCTGTTACAAGCTGGAAGGTGATTCATATTGGGGAAAGCAGGTTGGTAACTAACAGGAGGTGTAGGAGGCTTTCTGAGGAAAACAAAACTATAAAGTGAAACATTTCACTTAATTAATCTGCCCCATTTTACAGTAGAGAGATCAAAGCAGAGAGGAATTGGAGAAGCAAAGAATGCAGTCTGTCCCATCAAAGATAGGTTAAAGGGGAAGATAAGTCTAAAAATAACAAGGGAAACCTGTGCAACCTTAAATGTTTTATGAACAAGCTTATTAAGGCAGCAAAACCAACCAGAAGGGAGGACAAGGGAGGCTTTTGGGCAGGCAGTATGTCTCTGTGGCACAGCCAAGTCCCAATGGGATCAACACCACATCTTGATCAGCCTGCACACTGCAACACCAGAAGAAACAAAGGAAGGAAATTTTCACTGACAAAAGGGAGAGAAAGCAACTGAGAGAGAAAAAGATGATGGAGGATGAAGCTGAGTCAGAGGCAGTTTAGGCTGGATATTAAAAAGGGTTCTTCACCCAGAGGGTGTTTGGGCACTGGAACAGGCTGCCCAGAGAACTGGTCACAGCACCAGCCTGACAGAGTTCAAGGAGCATCTGGACAATGTTCTCATGTGTATGGTGTGAGTCCTGGGTGTCCTGCACAGGGCCAGGAGTTGGACTCCATGATCCAGATGGGTCTCTTCCAACCCAGTTGATTCCATGATTCTAAGATTCCATGATTACAGGAGAATCTGAGGGGTTATAAGAGAATTCTTTTAATAAAAAGAAAACACAAAGAATTCAAGAGCCCAGGACTGTATTCAGATCTGGAGTTGAAAGACGTGAGACATTAAACTCTTCAAATGGAGAAGAGCAACGTGCTGGGCTGCTTCTCCTTGTAGCTAAGTGACTCAGACTGCCAGATTCTTACTTTGCTCATTCAGATGTTTGTTTTGATCTTTTGACAAATCAGATCAGTAAGACATCTAGACCCATCAAAAACATTTGCTGTTGCCTTGGCTAGCATTTAACAGTCCTGTGTTCTGCAGTAGATCACACTGAGTGTTAACCTGCATCTTTAAACACTGACATTCCTCTAAAAAACTGACCTTAATGCCATTTACTCGCCATCAGTGAAATCACTCCTGTGTACCCCATCAGAATTTCCAAATAAGTACTATGAGTGATACTGAAATTTTTACAGCTCAGTAAATAAACTAGAAAAGGTTTCTTCTTCCTAATTCACCAAAAATCTCATTCAAATGCAGTCTGTGATTTCTGGGAAGGCACTATGAAAACTCTGCTCCAGAATGCAGAATACACTTTAAAGAAAGTCCTCCATGGTTTCTCTATTAACAGATAATTTCCTGAGTGAAACCCTAAGAGACTGGAAGAAAACTGGATTTGTTATCTGGGGACAGCTGCAGATATTTGAGTCCAATTTTTTAAATAACTACAGCAGATAGAGCAAAAGCTCCCTTGGTTTTCAACCCGCCCTTTGTGTAGGGGCTGCCTGCTTCATGATTTTTTTTCTGTCTCTTTTTATTTTCAGCTTCCAAATGGAAATAAATTTGAAGCCTTGTCTCTGTTTAATTCCCATTATTTCCACGTGCACTTTAGTAGCGCGGAGAGAAGTTGAAGACCTGAATGTTCTGAAGTGTCAGTGGCATGGAGTGTGCCAGAGGTCCCCTGTCACCATGTCCAGGGGTGTTTTGGTGATGGCAGAGGGCAGGCAGAGCCTGCCACAGCTCGGGGACACGAGCAGGGAGGGGCTGCTGCTGCTGCTCCCCACTCAGCATTGCGAAGGCATGATATCATGGTCATGTTGGGAGTTTATCTCACACACAAATTGCCACAGGAAGCATTTTGTCAAAATTTCAAAATCAAAGTAGTCACAGTCTCTATAGTGAGCAGCCTTATTTACTTAGGAGATAAAGGCAGCAGAGCAGAAAGTTAAATTGGGGTATGCAGTCTCCTGCTTCTGTATAAATGCTGAAAGGAAGTCAATGCATTCTCAAAGCCAACCACCAAAAGAAATGCATTTCCTAGAATAGCCATTTTTAGACTTTGCCAGTAACTTAAAATATAGGAAATATAGAATGAGAGTAGTATTAGCTGTGCCAACTGTAGGCAACACTTACAAGGAGCTTAAATTTCAAAAATATTCTAGTAACTTAAAAAAAAAGGTAGATTATCCCTCTTTGGCTTTGTTCTGAGCATTCCTGAACCATCTCACAGCTGGCAAAAAATAACAAAATTAATCTTTAAGGAAAAGCATTTCAGCATTCACACTGCAGTGCTCTTCCCAGTTCATGCTGCTTCTTTTCCCTGCTTTTTAGCAAAGTACTGCTTTTCCAGGTCCCACCCTAAATCCGTTCATATCCAAGTTTGGCATAGCCCACCACGAGCCAAGAGCATGGCATGAATCTACTTATTTGGATACCCTGCATCAAACTACTGAGCCTGAAGTATTTTGCAGTCCAGCTCACTAAGAGAACAGATAAGCTATGCAGCAATATGTTTACCTAATCTATACAGCAAATAGGATAGATGTCTTCCTTCTGACAGCTTTCCTCAGTAAATCCACTTGCCTTCTCAGTCTTTGGTCAGACAAACTCCTACAGAAATCCATTGACTATGAAGGTTTGGAGGACTTCTAAGATACTGTTTTCTCACAGCTGTTATCAGGTGCTTAAAGGAATCAATTGGAGAGCTAAGGGCTGGCTTACAGAAAATATTTATCTTTAAACTTTCCAACGTTTACAGAACTTGCAACCATGGATATTCAAATCAGTGATAAAGATCAGCACTGACATGCTTCAGCATGGCATGTTTCCTTCCTGGCGAATCCCAGCTCAACCATGTGATGGCTAATACACCCAAAAATGCAATGAGCTTATGACCCGTCTATCTGTGCAAAGTGTTCATCCTTATGGGGCACTCTGAGCTTTTCAAGAGAGTTATTTTAATCTCTTTAGATGCCATGGGACCAGCTATTGTTCTTGCTGGCACCATTTTTGTAGCTAAAATTAAATTCATCTGATCTTCTTAACCAGCTGTGGAAGTTCACATACAAAAAAAAGTTAAATCTTCTTTTTGGGGGCACTGTGTATTTTGCATGAGAGATGTGTAAGCTGGCAATGCCTAAATTGTCCAAATAAGCTGAGATTTGCTCCATCAGGGCAGATCCTGGGCAGGCCAAATCAGTCTCTGAGCTGTCCTGGTCTTTGGAGAGAGAGGTGCTGTGAGGATCATCCTCAGCTCAGAGAAGGGAATCAGCACTTGGGGCCTGACCTGCACAGCCCTGGGACCACCACGTGCAACAAACAGCATCAGCTTGGACCATGCATTCAGTCCAGGGGAAAGATGAAGAAAAAAACACAGAGACACAAGGAAATATGTGAAAAGATGAACTGAATTAACTAGATAATGTGGCTTGAGGCAAAGGTTACACCAGTGCTGAGTTCAGAGAAATGGTGCAGAAATGGCCAGATGGCTTCTAGGCCACATTGATAGCTCATGGCTGGCTGCCTAATACCTGTTCACTGAACACCTGACCAAGAGAACGAGGAGCTACTCCAGAAAAATTGCTGCTCTTTTACATTTTATGTACAAAGAGTTGCTTCAAGTTGTGATGATGTTTTTAAAGTTGATGTGTTTTTTGAAAATACAATTTCTCTCTCATCTGTAATGTCGGCCTGTGCTTTTCCAAATATAATATTCTCACAGAAGTGGGAAAAGAAAACTTTAATGAGTTTTTCAAAGTTTTCTTCCTCGTTTTGGCCTGCTACAGTTGAAGTCTGAGATTGGCATTAAAAGTATTCCAGATACCAAATTTCTCTTTTCTTCCTGTAACTTACTTTTTATCACATAAAATGTCCAGCAGTTACCTCCTTATTTTACTTCAAAACACAACACATGCGCAAATACACACAAGAGAATCGATGACAGCATCTCAATGATTTTCACAGACACAAAGATAACAGAAATACAAATAAAAAACCTCATGATAACTTAACACCATATAAAGAAATGCTTTTGTTTTTTTATGAAGCATTGATGCCTTAGAGGGGATTCCAACAGACAGAAATATAGCTGTACAGTGGGAGACCACAATATGAGAGACAATCAGGAAATAGTCTGGACATATTATCTCAGAGGCATGGAAATATGTATATTTATACACCTGAAGGACAGATAGAGGTCTGAGCTGCCCATAGAGGGGGAAGAGTTGAGAGGATAATTTGAAACATCCTGAGCAGGGTGTGAAGCATGATTGTTTTTGAGTACAGAGTTAGGTGTGTAATTAGGGAGACACTTACTGTGCCAGGCCTGGGGTAGGGGATGCGGCCCTCGTACTGCACCCAGCGGTGATCCGCGCTCTCCTTGTGGGCGTAGGGGCCGTTGAACACGGCCCTGATCTCGGCCATGCTGTACACACACACTGCAGAGCCCTTGAACACCGAGCTGCAAGGGAAGAGGCATCCATGGGCACGCTGCCAACACCCTGCAGGGCCAGGGGGTGAAGGAATTGCAGAGCCTGATGGGGTGGGGATCAATCCTACACCTGGTGGCTGATGCGCCGCTAAACATCAACGCGTACGGGTCTGGTAAGTCACACACTGGTGACACATTTAATGTCACTGTTGCTACAGCTCTCAGCTCTGCTTGGCTGGAATCTGGTTTGGCCTTTGGGACTGCTTGACAGAGTGTCATTTTTTTTCTGGTGGCTGACAGTTTCCAGCTATCATTTTCTAGCTCTTTTGATTAGAATTTTATTCAAGTGAAGGACATTCATTTATGTAGTGTTCACATCTGGAGTCCACATATTAGTGATATAGTAGGGTCTCTGAGAATTACAAGTTGCATTGGAAAGACCAAACAAAGCAAGATATAAAATAAACACTTATTTAATTTTTCTGCAATTTCCCTTTTTTAATGTATTTCTCTAAAAAAATCTAAACCATTTCAGTTTTCCAAAGAACACCACACCAGGTTGCTGAGTGGCACGTACTTTAGTTGCTTCACAAACCATTTCATTTATTGTGCAATATTTATTGCAATTTTAAGTATTTTCTGTGTTTACATATTCTAGAGAGCTATTGTGGTAACTGCTTCAGAATTAAGGAGTGTCTTTGCAATTCCTCATTGTACTCATACTGGTCAGCACTTGGCTAGTCATTATTTACACTTAAGTCAAAGGTTCTGGAGATAAAAGAAAGAAATATTTATTTTCTTTCTGACATTTCCAATAGAATCAACCTCACTATTGATCTGAAAGGTCATTAATTAATTAGTACATACCCCTGAGATAAAATTAGGTTATCCTTGTATTAACTTTGAACTGTAAAATCACTGAACTATCAGTTTAGAGAGTAATTTTGATACTAAGAAACAGTAGATGTCAAAGTGTTGCTTATAGAAATGAGGCTTCACAACAATAATTTGCCTAAAATAGCAACTACTGGTTGCTCAATAAATATGATAGAAATTTACAAATTCAGCTGAATGAGATTGAAATAATCCAGTTTGCTTTGATTTTTACATTTACATTACTTTTTCAATCATTCTCAAGAGTTAGTCACAAAAGGGTTTAGAGACATAATTTATTATTTCCAGTTCTGAAAAACGTCCTCAGTGAGTACAGCCTTGACGTTGGACACCTTATTCCAGCAGTTCCTAACTGGTCTTAGGAATCAGGATCTGGTCTGGAAGACCTGAGTATATACAAAAGTACAAAAGTCCTGAGTAAGATCTTCATCATTTCTTTCCAGAGGCAAACGTGATCCCAACACATACCTTGTTGTAGTGAAAACTCCATACACAAGCGGGTTCCTCTCATCTTTTGTAGAAAGTAAGAATATATCTTCTGCAATGAGAAAAATATATTTGCTTTTTTATTTTTTTCAGTTAAACATCCATTGACTATTTCTGCAAATTACCATTTGTAATTTGGAAATTTGTAAAAACACAACAAGGAGGGTTTTTTTGTTTGTTTGTTTGGTTGGTTGGTTTTTTGGGTTTTTTTTGGAGCTTTAATTTCTGCCATGTGAATTTGCAGTAATCTTCTGAAACATGTTCATTTGCAGATAGTCTTGTCTTTATACTGCATAAGATCTTCACTTTCCAACTTTTGGAAGGAAAGGGAAAAACACTGTAATTCTCTACAGAAAAATATTAATTATTATCACAGACTTCTGATCGAAGTCAGAGGTATTACTAGACCTCTTTGGAAGAGGAATAAAATCAAAACAAGAAACAGTGCTTCTATAAACCAAAGGGGAAGAAAATCCAACAAAAGCAGATATTAGAGACGTCAAAATAGGCCACTAAATATAAATCAACTTACGCAGCTCATCGAAATGAGTGTCTGCCCCTTCAGGACCAGGTATGGAACACACAAGCCTGGCTTTCAGGAAAGTTGTCCACTTGTTTATTAGGCTTCTTTGTCCTCCCATATCATTCTAACAAAAATAAAATGAAATTCTTGAATATTAAAAAAGTAAAGGCTTTAACACATGACAGCACAGTATGATCTGTGCACCTTCTGTCTGATTTTACAGTTGGCTGTAACCACAACAACATAAAAATATTTTTCTTTCACTTTCTTTTTCCTATATTAGTGTAGGAGAGCCTTTTTCTAAGTAGTTTCTGTAGTTACTTATCAGTTCAGAGAGTGAGCAATTCAAATTTCCTAATTATACCCAAAACTGATTGCAAAGTTCCTTCACCAGCTTTTTAAAAGGAATATCTATCATATGATTTCTTACTCCCTGTGAGGATTTTTACAATCAGTTGTTCTTCAAAATTTTTTAAAAAACAAGTAACAGAACAGAACGTTTTGGATAGATTTTGCAAAAAAATAAAGGAAAACGATATTCATCAGCAGCTTACAATGCAAACACTGCACTGTTTTCTTTGTGTACACAGTACAGAGAAAAACGCATTCCAGGTAAAACCAGTCATATTATTCTAATAATCATTGTTACAGAAATATCAGTCTATCCTCCCACAACAGGGATTTTTTTTCATTTATTTTACTACAGGTTTCCAAAAAATAAGCATGCTTGCCCAAATTTCCTTTAGTCACTGGAGAAATAAAAAAAAATCTATAAAGGGTCACTTGAAATTGGAATTACCTTTCTGAAGGGTAAGTGACCTTCTACTGAGCTGGATCAGCAGAGGTGCATGGGCAGTGGATTTTAGAAGATTTAGATTTTAAGAAGCCAAACTAGGAGTTTGCTCATGTGCCTCTTCCACGGATTACAAGAAGGACCCTGCTGATTCCAAACAGCAGAACTATTTAGGTCCTGCAAAGCTATTGGGGCCCCAGAACTCTTCATCCTAAAAATGGTAAGGGCAATGATATACCAGCAGGATCCAAGAATTGAAACACTTAAATATTATCACCAGCAGCAGTCTCCCAGCTGTAGGTTCTGAATGATCCCAGAAGGTGCCTGATTCTCTCAGTTATAAACTCTGAAGCTTAGGGCATCTGTGCTGTAAGTTTAAGGACCACAAATTTAGTCATGAATATTCATCTCATTAGATTCATTCGGAGAAATGATTTTTTTGTAAATTCACTTTGCAATCTGAAGGCATAGAAGCAGCCACAGCAGGAAACACTGATGGTGGGAATTAATGTCACCACCACAGACTGTATTTGGCCCTTTGGGGCTGTATCATACATACTACAGGCATTCAGAAAGATGGCTTTAAGTGCTGAAATCACTTCACAAGGAGTAGCACTTCTCTGGTAATGCCCTCTAACTGCTTTCCCTTTTCATGTACCTGCTACTTTCAAATAGATCAGCTCAGTTGGAAATGATTCCTGTTAATATACAGCCTTTGGAACTCCTGCTCTTATACAAGATTTGCTGCCTCCTTTCTTGGTTTCCTGAGGTTCTGCCAAGCCTGAAGCTTTGCATCTACCTGACAGATTTATTACAAAGGTGTCAAAATTAGCAGCCTGAAGCCAACAGCAAAAAAATCCTCTGCATGTGTGTGTTCTGTTCAAAGGCAGAGCAAACAGACTTTGTGGAGCAGCTGAAACCAAACAACTACAAAGATGCAACAAAGAGTCTTAAAAAGCAAAGAGTGTTAAGCTTCTCCTTCCTCTGGCAATTCGGATTAGCTAAGCAAATTTCACATTGCAGGGTTCCCACTTTGATTTCTGGTGGGTGGAGTGAAGTATCACAGGAGATGAGATGTCTCTAACTACCTGACTAAAATCAGAAAACAGGAAGAAAGCGTGGAGCAAGTGATGGGGCTGGAATAGAAGAAGGACCTTGTCTAGTTCCTACTCCTGTCACTGCAGCATTCAGCTTCTGCAAGAGATGGGAAGATAGGTACATGTGTTTTACCAAGCTTAAGTTGTGACCCACCACAGCATTTTCACAAATGCTTATTTTAAATGTATCAGGAGTTCCACTGAGTTGCTAGAGAGCAGTGTGAACCAAACACTGTGCTCAGAGGAAGCAATCTTAGCAAGTCCTATGTGCATTAAAATATAAAATATATGGATTTAAGATGTATCCATATTTGCTTGCTCTCAAGCCAGGACATGATGTTAACCATGTTATTTGAATTTAAGACATTAGAACAGACATTCACTAGGTGTGTTTTACATACTCAAAAGCTGCCAAAATAACACTACAGTTTATAATGGAGCAAAGGGGATTCAGTGACCAGTCAGCATTCCAAGAGCTACCAAATCCCTCTGAAACCAGAGAGTGACAAATTTATGGTGCAGAGAGACTGAAAAGACCTTTCACTGATTTAGACAGTTGCACATATAATATGCTGACATATCCTTCAACATGCTTCTTCCTACTGCTATGGCTGAGTGAAATAAAAAGCACATTTTACTTGGAAGATATTTTTGTTTGTGGTTTTGGGACTTTTGGGGGATTTTCTTGATTAGTAGCCATATAGTATTCTTCAACTCCACACGTCATGTCAGATTAATACAGTGTCTTTCCTTTCCTACAACGTGCCCAGGATTCATTGAGATTGACTGAGAAAGTGTAGGAACTGAGAAAGGCCAAGATGATTTTATCTACATACAGAGTTAGTTCAGCTCAGACCAAAAAGGACCAGAAACTATAAATAGTATAGGTATATCTTTGCTCCTCGAGTCTCAAGTAGTATTTATCTTATTAAGCTCTGTAAATGTCTATTTTTTTAAGAAAGGGCATCCCTTCCTTCCTCATACTATTTATTGGTGCATATTAGGTCAGTCTTACACTCATCTTGAAGCTCCAGGTGCTGGAGAACATGCAGTTGTTCTTCCTTTCAGAAGGAAGAACAACTCATCACACATGTTGATGTGCGCTCACTCACTTTGCATCGTATCTGCCCACTCCAGTGGAGATTCCTTGGACCCTCATTATTCCTGGTTATTGGCCCCTGAGAGGCTGCACAAAGGAAATACAGGCCCCAGTCATTTTTGAGATGGGGCTGCTACAGAAAAGAAGACAATCTCTTTTGCCAAATGGATTATTTAATAGTAGAGGTCTGGAATGAATCACTGATGTGCTCAAATGCTGTGAGCTGGCTGTAGAGCAGGGCATAAATACAGTAGGATGTACAGGCTGGGCAAAAAGTGGAATGTAAGAAATGCATGGAAGAGTGAAAATCACCAAAGCAAAGTCCAGTTAGTGCACAGGTGGACAGAAGTAAGGATTAAACACAAAGTCATGTTTGAAAGAAACTCATTCAGCTGATTTATGGCAAGCAAAGGTTTGCCTCAAGCCTGTTTAAGTAATTAAATTAATGTACTGAAATGATTTTTGACAAGAGATACGATCTAAATACAAAGAACTCCAAATATTTCAGGGAGATTGGACAAGGAGACAAGATAAATTTAAGTGCTGAGAGAAGGGGAAGGCAGCACGAACAAGCCTTTCATTTCAAAAATATGGCTAATCTTGTAACAGCCAACCAGCCTCAAGTATCTGAAATCTTATCTCCCCAAATATCACTTCTAAGCACACTGGATTAGCTGTGTTTACTATAAACTTTGTTACTGGACAGATGAAGGCACTTAGGAATGCATATTTCATTTTGAATATAAATAAAGCTTTAATTAGCACTTACTGCTTTGTAATCTCACAAGCTGTAACAAATACCAACACTTCTGCCTGAAATACTTTCTTTTTAGCAGAAAGAAGTGCCTGTAAAATCTTGGTTACTTGTGCTTGCCTGAGTTAGAAATGTAGATAATTGCCAACTAGAAGGGAGGCTCTTCAATCTGTCACCTGTTGAGGAAATATTACCCCAAAATACTACAAAAAAATATAACTACAAATTACTTAGATAAATGGGCAAGTAAACCAGTATGACTTTAATAAATCAGGCAGACTCTTATTTACAGAAATCCTAAAATTTCATCCCTTTTCAATGAGCTAGCTGCAAAAACAATTTGTTGTAGTGAGAAATCAGGTTTCTACCAAATTACATTGAGAATTCAAATACCAGCTGTCCCACTTCCATGAGCATAGGTCATTGTATGGCTTTCTGGCATTCAGGAAGACTGCTGTTTAAATGGCACAGTGCAAATTTTGTGAAGTAATGCAAGGTGATATCATGCACCTCTCCTGGGAGTCTTCCATGGGAATTTCAGTTTTCTGATCTGCAATTTATGTGCAGTTAAGCAAAACAACAGGTTTTTCAAACCATTTAGCTGAGTTCAAATGAAAACAAAAATAATCAGAAAAGATACTGCTCTAGGATCAAGTGATTTAAAAATCAACTTACATTTAAGATTTTCTGTTGTTTTTTTTTCTATTCTGACATACTATATAAATGTAGCTACATTAAAATGGACAAATATTAGTCTTGGAATCCAGTAGGCAGGAAAACAGATGGTAACGAAACTAAAGAACATCTGCATCTTTGGGGATTTAAATCTCTTATTTGCTTGTAAGTAACAGTGACAAATTGAACATTAGAACAAAAAGTGCAGTTATCTGAAAAATCAGGCTACATCAAAGATGTCAAACACTGTGATTCATAAAACTTTAAAGACAGTAATTATCCTGAACAGCCTCTAAAAGGAATTAAAAAAAAAAAAAAGGGAAGAAAGAGGGAAAAAAAAAAAAAAGACAATGAGTGGAATTTCTAGAAGCAGGTTATTAATTACAGCCAGTGGCAAGATGTGCAAAAGGACTATCCAAAGAGAATTCCTGGCCTGAACAAAGGGAAATGTTGGAGAACAGAGAGGGAAAGTGCTGAAACTGCAAAAGCCCCTGGAGCCTTTCTCTTACAGCAGCTTAGCTATGTGACAAAGCTACCAGAAACAAATGGCACCCCCTGAAGCAAAGCCTTATATTATCGAGGAAAAAAACTCCAACCTTGCAGCTGACTTTATAAATGGAGAAACAGCCAGCAGTCTCCTTTCAACTTCTGACTTCAGATTCACAGTTCTTTCTATAATTATTTTGCTTTTCTTTACATATTCTGTCCCCCCTCAACTCTGTTAGGTGCCAACGTTACACAGGAAAGTTAAATTTGCTTCTTCAGGAATTCAAGTGCAAAATTTCTTGTCCAAACCATACTAATGTAGATGAAGATTCCTCCCCTGATTTCATCAGGCTGTGGGTGAAAACATCAAGCTACACATTAAGTGTGACTTGAGAGAGAAAAAAAGCATACTTGCAATATGAGTAAAAGAAGGCACTTTAGAGACTTTAGAACTTTGGTCTCCTATGGATACAACAAGTAAACTTGGGCAAGTTACTTCTCCTCTGTGTCTGCAGTTCCCATCTGACAACGAGGTGGTGATCCTGTTAATTCCTGCTCCTCAACCAGGCTTTTATTTTTATTTCATTCAGAAAGCACCCACACTGAGCATGCATAACTGTGTGGTTCACTATGGAAAATGTTGATTTTTATTTTGGAAAGTATTTAAACATCACACCCAAAAGTTTCTACCAAATTATCTTTGGATGGGATCCAGACTGGAAAATCTAACTACACAGCAAAGAAAAGTTCTGGACTGTTACTAAATATACCATGAAAAAATCCCCAAAATTCAGAAACTAACAGGCTCAGGTAACAACAAGAATGGTTTGGGACAAATAAAATAATAAAATTAAGCACACTTTTACCTAAAGGCCATGCAGCAATCCTGCTCAGATTATCTCCAGCAGGCATGCAATTGCTAAAAATATTCCCCTAAACTGTACAAAGGCTGCCACAAATTAAATGTACTCTACTATTTCCCCCATTAGGCTGTTCATTCTAACTTCAGTGGAAATTTGAAGTTAGCAAAGTCCTACGGCTGAAGAAATAAAATATGTTATGGGATTCTCAGAAAAATCCACTTAAAATTTTGAGTATAAACTGTCCATGGTTTATTCCAATGTGTTTGGAATTTTGCCTGCCTTACTTTTACCTGTCTCTCATCTAAATTTTCATAATATACATAAAATAAATAATATGATATACATACATAAGAAGGATATAAAAAGATGGGAAACAAAACTTTCAGCTTATGAAAGGGGGCATTTTTGATAACGAAGCTACAGGCAAGTCAAGTAATCAGATGGATCATGCAATTAATGTCAAACAGGAGATCAGAATTTATATGATTTGAACAGACTGACAGCACTATAAAACTGGAGGGATATGAGACCCAGCATTGCGATAAACTGGTTTCTTTGTGAACAAATAAACTTGAATTTGCCATTCAGAATTTCACATTCTTAAATCAGAATTTCTTGAACTTCAAGTTCCAGGGACTCAGTAGGGCAGAGATCCCTTTACAGTCAGTGGGGGCAGAGATCCCTTTACAGTCAGTGGAAAACAAGTCCTTAAGAGAGTGATTTGGGTTGAAGATGGAAGGAGTCTCCCTCCAAAAACTGGTTATCTGCCTTTACAGAAGGAAGGGAATGTGTGATCGTTAGTTTTCTCACTTGGATATATACAAATGCCTGAAGTCACTTGCATGAGATATTGTGACCACAGCATTGATAACCACAGGCTGAGAGCTGGGAAAGGCATGAGACCAAAGGACAAAGATAAATCATCACCTTAGGGAGTCCTTTAGAATCTGGAATCCTGAAACATCTGCATTTACAACACTGCACTCCATCAGCAACAGCAAAACTGCAAACCATGGTACATTTTTATAGTAAATGCACTCACAGGGGAAAAAAAGACAGGAAGATAATTCAATCATGTGAGGAAACTTAAAAAAAATCAAAAATCAGAAAGCCATTATGCTACTCTTACAGATATTTGAACATCTGAGCCAACGCTCTCACAAGTCAGGGACTTAGGATTTAATAACTTCACTCCAATTAACTCTAGAGGCTTCCACTTCTGAGCCAAGCTGTACTGACAGTGTCTTATGCAATGAGTCTCTCTGGCAACTAGAGTGGCTTCCAAAGCTTCCTGCAAAGGTTGTGCAGCTGCATTTCTATAGTCCACTTTTTAAAGAACTATCTTGACATTGCAACTTCTTTCTCACTTTCCCTGAGGCTCAGTAAAATTCAGTCACACCTCTTTACATATAAGCATATCCTACATATTTTTGCCTCATCTGTAAATCATGATTTCCCCCCTCAAAACACCAATTACTGAAACACACCCATGAGGGACAGAAATTCACGAAACTTCCTATACTTATATAAACCTTGCCAATAAGGAAAGCTGGACCAAAAGACCTGACAAAGCCTGATGTTATATCTCTTAATCCATCACAGTTAGAAGCAGATACTCTATTGCACTGGCCTGTCTCCAACACATCAGCCCTTAAAAATGAAATCATCATGATAAGCATTTGCTTTTCTACATAATTTGAAAACTTTCAAATGGCACATAATGTGCAAATATCAAATTTGGTAGTCCAAGAGGAACTGGTTGCCAAAAGATTCACAGCTGCAAAGACACTCAGTGGGCAAATGAGTGCCGTGGTTGTTCTAGGGACAACTTTTTCAGAGGGTTCTTAATCATTATTACTGAGAAATCAAGAAACAAAAATATTTCCCATGGCTGGAGTTGTGGCTAAGCAATATTCTGGTGACAAAGGAGGTATGTAAGCATGAAACACACAGGAAGCTAAATCTCGTCTGGAATGAGTTGCCTGCAGAACTGGAAGCAGGAGAGCTGCACGAGCGTGGCTGTGAGCCCAGACTCATTAGCCCTGCTGAGAACATGTGAACATGATGGCTATTGGGCTTCCAGGACCCGGCCAGCGCGGCTGAACGGGGAAGCAGGACACTGCCAGGACAGCTCCCAGGGCTTTGGAGAGAGATCAGTTATCTTCCCAATACACAAACACCAATAATGATAATGGGCCAGCTATCCCTAGTCACAGTAGAGACATGGCTAGACTATATCCAGGACAAAAAACCCCACCCCTTCTGCATACAAGCAGCCCTGTGGCAAAGCCCACTGGAGACGCTGGGCTTGGAGCTGCAGAGGAACAGCTCCCTCCTGCCATTCTGGGAATACAAATTGCTTTAAGCACCAGACAGGAGGCAAGGTCACAGCCTTGAACTCTGCTGATGTTCATGGCTTTGGAAATAAATTACATTACCCAAAGGTGGAATGCAGGGTGTGTCCAGGGCCCTTGACTCAAGAGCTCTTAAAATGATTACATTCCAGTGTGCTTAGAAAGTACAGTTTAACCAAGAGGGCTGTGCCTAATTGCAGTATTCTTTTCCCCAGGTACAGCTTGGTATATATAGGGGTGGAACGGTATTCAAAAAAAAAAATGGAAAAGAAAGGAAAAAAACAACAAAGAGCTCATTTGTTCCCACTAGAACAAAGGCTGCTTCTGGATACCAAACACTTTGGGAAATATGGGAACTCATCAGGGGCTGAAGTCTGATTTCTTGGCAGTTGAGGTCTCGGAAACCAGCCTCTAAGACTGCATGCTTTAACTTTTGCAATACATCACCAAAACCATTAAAGAGAAGCCTGTAACACAGCAAATGCAAACCACTGTAATAATAAACAGGATTTCATACTGCAGCAGAGAGACTACTGCTTTTGGCTGATTTCCACTTCATTCCAATAGGATGAGATTGTAACTATGAAAAGATGTGTTTCTATACAGATAACAAACAAACAAAAGCTCCAAAAACTTTCCTCCCTCTTCAAAACCTTTTCTGTGACTCCTCTATGTTATATTTTTGTTTCTCCCTTTATTTGAGTGGGGAAAGTGGGAGGGAAAAACAGGTCTTTTCTAAGGCTATACTTGTACATAAGTGAGGTTGTCGATAAATACAATTACAATTCAGCCATCATTTAGTGGTGAATATGTACAAAAATGTAGCCTACTTGTTAATGGACTGCATAGGGCAGAGTGTATAGATGCTGCAGTTGTATTTTTTTTCAAAATCTTCCTCAATGTGTAATGACTGTGTCCTGTCTTTCTCTGATGCAAAGTGGTTCAGCATTGTGGGCTTGAAGACAGTGTAGCTGTAAAAGCTTATGCCTGTGTGTCTAGAAATAAAAATAAGTGGATCCATGGTCTTAAGAAGTTAAGGTTTGTGTGATCATTTAACAGACATATGTGTAACCACATGCATTTTAAAAAAGAAATAAATTTTGCTGGCTAATCCTCAGTAGTAGTTTTTCTTCTTGGTTATGGCCTTACATGAAAAGATAACTAATAACCCCACATATTGTGATTTATGTAAACGTGAACGCACCATAAGCAGTATCAGGTAGTGCAGAGAGGGCAATGACACTTCTTCTGCCTTGCTCAAACCTACAGCAGGAAATGCCATTTGCCATGATAAATGACACAACTGGTTCTGAAAGTGACTGTTGAAAGCACTTCCTGCGCAGTGCCAGTGACACTGCCAGTGACACAGAGCAGATGATGCAGACCCGGACGAGGGCTGTACAGGGCTGCAGCACAGGCTGCAGGCACTGCTGAGGATGTGGGGTGGACAGGACAAGTGACAGCTGCTGGACTCTGGGCAAAGAGCTGCCAGCCAGGGAACTGCAATCTTCTGGGTCTGAGAGTAGCTGGGAAAGGGGAATGCTTTCCAGAGAAGATTTTCCCTAAGGGAGGGGATCACTGAGAGACCACATTGTTGAACCCTTGAAAATTAGCCAAAGAATAGGCTGCATTGACTGAGCTTCTTATTAAAAACAAAGCCTGTCTAAGTTCAGCATGTGTTTCTGGCATTAATGGACAGGAGCCCTGAGGCATGGTGAGGTAGAGAGTAATCGAGTTCCAGTAGAAAAAAAATGTGTTTACACCCAGCAAACTCTTTCAAAAGTTGCTGAGCTCCTCCCATTTACTGCTATTCTCTGCTTAACAGGGAAAGAAGGCACAGGCTTAACTTTGTGCAGTACATATCACATTAATGAGACAGCAGAAATTCTTATCAATTGTTCCAATCAAAGGCATTGTTCCCATGTCAGGGACAATTAAGCACAGATGTTTCATACCACAGCACAGATCCAAAATATCTCAGTCCATGGATGTAGACAAATATGTTCACAAGTCTATTTGCACATTTAATTTATATTTAATAACCCATAATAATTCTGGGTTTATTATAATAAATAGCAATCTATTTTTTGAATTTGTTGGTAATTAAGACAAACATAAAAAGCAGGAGTCTGGATTATGAAGAGAATTCTGCAACCAGGGGGGAGTGCTCAGTAAATAAAGAAGACAGTGGTAGAACTATTAATAATAATCACCTTGCTTATCAGTTTTCATTGTTTTGGTTTGGCTACTAAAAATAAAATTCATGACATTTTTCCCGTTAACATGATTACTCTACAAATTCATTCTGTTTTGAGGTATGATTATAGACAGTCATTAGGATTTCCTTACAATACATTTGCTTTTACTATGATAGCTTATCTCCCTTTTTCTCTAGGCAAAGGATGCTGGTTTTCTCTAGCCAATATATCTTAGTTTACTACACTCTCTCATGTGCCTTGGCTTGAAAATGTTGTCTCTCAATTTCTCCTAATGCATTAAGTGCTTTCTCATAATCAGCAAATGCCATGTCTAGCAGCAAATCATAAATGTTTGCATTTCCATTCTGCCATTAATCACTCTGCTGTGAAATACCCAGCTAAAGATTATCCATTCTTTCGTCTGGCTAAAAACCTACTAGAGAACTGATTTATGAATGAATGTTTTGTTATCTTAACACTTTAGGTCAAGGACAGAAGTGTGAAATGGCTGTGGCCACTGAAATCTCAGTTGGAGCTGGGAGTCTGCTGGACTGCAGAGCAGCTGTAGATTTACACATCCATACACTTGTCTACTCTGTTTTTCAGTGTGTGTCCACAGCTGAATGAGTGCTCTTCTCCCACACATCTTACTGTAAATCACAAACGCTTCTTTTTTACAGATTTTCAAGTTTCTTGAGAAACTGCCAGCAGAGCCACACTGCTCAGAAATTGCAAGCCACTTAAAGCTTCTGAACAAATTCATAGGAATGTACCTACTTGTGTGACTGCTGTGGTGTTGCTGATATTTAATTTATCATGAGATAAATTGATATCATATGTATCATGAGATATATCTGCTCAAAGCTTCTGTTGACTACGTTACTGATATGAATGCAGCTTTCAAGTTCCATTCTCCTGGCTTTTACTAGTGATTCCTGAGGACCCAAAGACAGGGTGGGAGCACTTCTACTGATTGCTTCTGTTACGGCAGAATAAAGGAACAGATTGTCCTAGGGGACAAAGGAGTGGATAGAGTGTGTGTTTGAAGTCTACAGACCCTTCTGCCACTGTAGGTAGAGCCTCAGTGAAACCATCAGGCTGCTCAGCAGTGGACTACACTGAGTAGTGTAGTCTGTCACTGCTGTCTTCATGTGCAGGAACATTTTTTTCTTTTCATCTTTTGAGGAGGCTTCTGCCCTTAACAGATAAGCTTCTCCAAGGAGAGTGCAGCTGAAGAAATCCTGAGTCTGTATATACCATTGGGGCCCAAATCTTTCATAAAGGGCAAACCCAAGCAGAATGAAGAAGAAAGTGAAGGAGTAATCATTTAAAGGCGGTCAGGCCAAATGAGCTTTTTACATTGCAGGAGACCCGGGTTCTGGTTCCTTCTGGTCAATAGGTCAAGCTCTTCTTCCCAAGGGAGGAAACCTCCAGGCAGATGTGGGTGCAGCTCAGAAACTGAATAGTTTCTTAGCCTCCCCTCACCCCAGCGGGTTATCAGGAATGTGCAGAAACAAATGACTGAGCCCAGCTCTCAGTAATGCCCAGGAATGGTGTGCAGAGCCACGCTGAAGGAAGGGGTTTGTATGGCCATGGATCAGTGGGAACTTTCCACAAAACCCCAAATAACTTGCCACCGTGTACACTTTAACTCATCCACCCTCATTGAAAGCTCATGAAACAAAGCACAACATTGAAGGTTACTACTTTACTGTTTGGACAGAGGATTACAGTTTATAAACATATTAGCTTTTTAATAGGTGCACTGTCAATATCAAGTCTATTTTTTGACAAGTAAATTTCAGATGGCATTAGTAATCTATGTTCAGAAAAATTACTACGATGGTTTACTGAGTAACAAAGGGGAAAACACATTTCTCACAGAAATAAACCAAACTTGCTTAGTTTTTATCAAAAAGATAGAGTCCTCACCTTACAAACTCTCCCAACCCTGGAAAGGATTGTCTTGTCAGATGTGCCACTATCTTGTGATATTTCTCGAAAGAAGAAGTAGATTTTGTCATCATCTGGGTTGTAAGTATCTGGGATAGGAAAAGTTCCAATGAATTTTGCTCCTAGAAATGAAAAAAAAGGAGTTAAAAATCTGAATAAAAGCCTTAGTACTTGCTGTTAAATCTCTGCATTTATGTTACATCTTCCAGTAAAATAAAAATATTATATAGATATGTAGCAGCAAGTTTCTTACTAACTCCAAGTGAAAACCGCCTTGGGGTCTGAAGTATTTACTCTCAGGCTGATGTTTTTATGTACAAATCTTACTACCACTTGCAAAACTATGCAGCACTGGTTATCATTCTCTGTTTGGAAATAGAGTAACTCCCAGTACAAAGTATTGCCTACACAAATCTACCTTACTGCTCTTGCCACCAAAATGAAGCTAAGTAGATTTTCAGAAATCACCTAGTAGAATTTAAGTTAATTTAATTACTCACTGCAGTAGTTAGGAATGCAGAAATACACCCCGATTTACTAGAGATAGCTTGCAAAGGAATGTTCCCCATGTATCTGTGATTCAGCAATCTTACTGTCTGTATCTACCAAATCCAACACAGTGCCATGCTGGCATTCCCCAGTTAGCACAGCAAACTCCAAAACTGGCTGGTCAGTCTTAAGAACTCAGTTCCTAGTGCTCAAAAACAGATTGGCTATATCAATATAATGTCTTGTTTGGGTTATTTAAATCTGCTTTTTGCAAAAAAATGCCTTGTCGTGGCATGCTGGGCCATTACACTATTCCTGGTCTCTTCCAAGGCTAGCGTGGGTGCCTGCCTCTTACAGACATGCTTTCTGGGCCAGGATGTTCTTCACTGCTCCCAAGCTCCCTCATCCATGCTCTCCAATCCTGCTCTACCTGCTCACTAGTTGAGGGCTTTTGTTTTCAGTGTTGGGTTTTTTTGTTTGTTTGTTTTCCTTTAAATTTTGCATTAAAATCAGCAACTGAAGCAACTCAAGGGTCCATGACTGCAGCAGAGCAGGGAACAACCCTGCCTTGCACAAGTGAACCAGCTGCTTGGGCAGTGATTTTTCAGACATTCCCCAGTGTGCTACAATAGATGAGCTCTTCTGAGGGCCCTTGGATCAATGACGTTTTTCTTTAAACAGAAGTGGCTATACAAATACAGTGCAAGGAGACCCTTGACTCTAAAATACATTCTTTCAGCAATAAAATACACAGTCTTTGTCCCCCAGTATCAGGTAGGCTGCAGTAGAAAGCAATAAGGAGGGTGGTGTAAGAATGTAGAGCAAACAGAGCACACTGTTTATATGGGGGAATACTATTATCAGCTTTCAATATATCTTCATGCCTTTGTTCTTTTCATAATGATTGTTACTCTATATTAGCCTTGAGGAATTTTCACCATGAACTCTATGGTACACATAGAAGAAAAACAGAGTCCTTGATTCAAAAGCTTGCAGTCTGAGACAAAGGGCCTGAGACAAAATGGGATGTGTTTAAGTGCTCAGTGTGCACCTTTGTGACAGAAAAATAAATTTATGGGTGAAAATAGCCACAATGCTGCTTCCATTTTAAACCTTTCTGACACCAGAGAATGGTGTCAGCAGAAAAATAAAATGATGCAGGCATCAAGATCTATAAATTTAAGTTAGGATTTCAAAATGAGCTTGAGGAAAATATTCAACTACCCCTCAGGGCCTGTAAGGCTACTTTGAAGATTAGATCTCTCAGCATGAATAAATACATAAATATGCTTCCAGTATGGTTTCTTAAATATGTAGTTAACAAAATAGCCATTTGAGAGGAAACCTGTGAAATTCTTCTATACCACATTTTTGAAAGTCCCATCCCTTTTTCCCCAATCTACATTGACAGAACAAAGCACTGAATGTATGGGGAGCTGAAGATTAAACTTCACTGCTCTCCTTGGCAAGTCAAATTCAGAAGTAAATGTCTCCATACCAATTCCTGGAACAGATTTAGAAGACTCTCTAACCAACTAAAAGAATACAAATATTTAACAATTCTAAATCACAGTTGAAAACACTTAAGTTGCAAGTTAAATCCAAACAGAATTGCATTGTAAAAGATATGAAGATGAAGTGAAAACAATTAAATCAAAGACATTATGATCTCAAAGACAAATAATGTTCTGCAATTTAGATCTTTGTCTCATCTTTTCTAACCCATCTATCCCACATATAAAAGTGCTTTTAAACTATCTGGGAATTAAGTTTTTGGATTCTTTGCACGGGAGAAAAAACTAATGATGATGATTTTAAACTACTGTTTGTTTTGCCATAGACAGAGCTATCTCCCCCATTATTTGCTTCAGCAGATTATTTGCTTCTCCCACATATTAAGTTCATGGCTAGGTTGTGTGTAAGTAACTCAGGGATTAAAGGCATCATGAGCTCTGGGAATAGATGGTACATGTGTTGCTTCTGCTTTTTTTCATGTGGCCTGGTGGGAAAAGCTGATCCAGCTGGTCCTTCACTGCTGGGTTGGCTGTTGGTTACCTGCTGGCCACCACCCCCTTCTGAAACCAGCAGTGATTTTTGGCACTGCAACCTGTGGAGAACTTAGGCTCAGAAAAAGAGAACCTCAAAGAAGTGGCTGTCCCAGAAGACAAAGAAATGAAAAAGGAACCCGAAATAGTGGGAAGCAGCACCTCTGTGGGGCTGGGCTGCAAGAAATACATGGCATGACAGAATACAAAGGACAGTGCTTACCTCATTTACCATAACCACCTAGAAGTCAAGCTCCCAACCCATTCTCAGCCAGGTCCGCTCTCAGGGAGGGACAAAGTGACAATGAATAATCCTATTTCAAGACAGACTCCTACAATAGGCGGGCTGAGTCACCCTCTGGAAGTGTCACCTCTCTCAGTAAATTACAGAGGCAAGGGAAAGGACTGAGCTCAGACAGGATGCTAGCCTTTGCCTTTTCGAGCTAAGGGAGCTGAATCCCATCCAAAGTTCGCAGGATATAAAGAACTCATTGCCTCAAAGACTTTGCCCTGAAAAAGACGACTAAATTGCTATGAAAAAAGTGAAAAGAAAAAAAATAAGAGATGAATGCAATTCAAGGAAGCCCTCGCTCCAGCTACGGCCCTCTCTTCCTACGAAGGAGGGAGGAATGTGCAGCTGTTCAGTGGAAGCCTGTGTGCAGGGCTGGCTCTCCTCTGCCCACGGGGCTGGCACGGGGCACACTGGGTTCCAGGGGTGGCTTTGCCATCTGGAGAGGGCCACCAGCCCCCCGAGCCCCGTCCCTGGGCCGGCAGTGCTGGTGAGCAGCTGTGGGAACGCCTGGCTCTGCAGCCCTGCTACCCTCTGCCCCAGTGCCACCCTTGCGGGAGTACGAGCACTGCGAGCCTGAGTCATGGGAAAGATTAGCTGCCTTCCTCCTCTCCCCTCTGTGGAGCTGCTATTCAGTCACTGAGATTAGGACATGTCTTAATTAGTCAAGATAGAGATGCCCTGCAAGGAACTGGAAGGTATCCCACGCATTTTTCCCTCACGCTTTGTCTTTACCTCCCTTCCCTCAGGGAAGGATAATGTTGGCTCCAGAAACAGAATAAGACTGAACTTTAAAAATATGAAGGTGCATTATAGCAAAACTTCCTTGGCCCTCTGGAAGAAAACAAGCTGGACATTTTATGCTTATCCTAAGTAAAACATGAGTCATGCATGGTAATAATTTATTTCCAATTGTACAATTATTCAAGTATGTACAGCTTTTCCTGGAGGTCTAACACATGCTTGGTAAATGGGCAGTAGATTTAGGGAAGAGGGGATTTAGATGAGATGGGAGTTTTAAACCTGAAATCAAGTAAATATTTTCTTTATACCAAAGCACAAAAGTATGTAATTGGTAACATTACACAATAAACTAGAAATATATTGGCCACCCTATGGCTTAATGCAGAAATGATGCCGTCATTTCAAGTTGCACTTAAAATTTTCTCCAACCTTAAAAGGACTGTTTCAAAATATTAAAAGCACCTAGTTTATGTCTATGCCTCTTAGTATAACACTGACTGGATTGTGTTTGTGAAGTCTTAGACAGAATTGTGGCTGTAGGTTTTATATGCCTGGAAACAAGGTAAACCTGAAGAATATATAGGGTCTTCAGTGTTTATATAGTGTGGGGCAATTTTCACCTCAGGGTGTAGCACACTAAAGCTCTTTTTCAGACCCAGACATATTAATATACTCTTCTCCTTAGAAAAGTTTCACAAATCCAGACGTTTTAAGTGAAAACAGAATAAATCATGAATCAATCTAAATAAGAGAGGAAAGGTACCATACTTATATAGACCCCCTCCACCACCACTAAAACATCTAAACATTTCTCAACCCTAAAGTTTATTCTGTTTTCTTGTACTGTTCCCTTGCCTCAAACTGCTCATGAAGAAATAAAAATAAGAGAAAGAAATGTTTGGAACTGTATTTTTAAGCTACAAGTTCTTTTGGACTGGGAACTGAACCCTGTAATGCTCATCCATGTGGATCTGTACTAATGATAACACCAGATGCTCCTCAGGGCCAAACCACAGTAAATCTTTGTTTTTAGCTTATTATTGCATCCCTTAGGAAAGCAGCTACCCAGCCACCTTTCCATGCTGAGCATCTGCAGGAAATCAGTGATAAAACTGGATATGCAGTTGCATGGCTAATTAGAATTAGAGAACTGGAAGGACCCATCCTGGTCCATATCACACTCCATTTCTGCTCTGCACTGCACAAGGGTTGTGTGCAAAAGAGAGGGATGAGATAGGAGACCTGGGACAAGAAAGATTTTCAACACAAGAAATGAAAGTGGGATAGGTCAGATGAGTCAGGTATGAGATTCTTTCTTTGGAAAGGCAAACATGACTTTTAAGTGGCTTTTTCTTTTTTCTCCTCATCTCACAGCAGAAATCCTGGAGTTATGGAAATAGATAGAAATTTAAGGCAACAATACAGAAGAAGGAAGAGAAGGGGTAGGGAAAAATATTAAAAACAACAAAAAGAACATTTCCTCTTATTGAGGTCTCAAAGAGTTAAGAGGCAAAATTATTCTTTTGAGAAGTTGTCTGCTGGGAAGACAACTTAACCCTGTGGTCAGCAGGCCCTGGTTTTACACTGCACCCATAATAGTTACGCAGGCATCCTGAGCCAGGGCCAGTGTTGCCACATCTTTAAAGCCAGCTGAGAGCCAAAAGGGGGATGCTTTAATTGAGCAGGGTTAGCTTGTGAGTGAAGTTTTCCATGTTACTCTGTGTGTGGTTTGAGACTGGCTGGGTGCAAATGCAGCCAGTTTCTTAGAGGGTTTACTAGCTCACAATGTTTTTTAACGGGCAAGAAAAAGCAGTGTTTTGCTTGGGAAGCTATTTTAGTGTGCCCTCAGTGGTTTTAAAATGATCCTCACAGCAACAAAGGGCATTTTTCCCCCTAAAAAAGGAAAAGAAAAAAAAAAAAGACCTCCTACCAAAAAAATGTGGGATTTCTAGTCTGTAGTTGCAACATGCTATATGGAACAGCTTCTAACAAGAATTGGAAAAAACAGTTAAAAAATTATCCCAATAAGACTGGATATAGAAGCATTTAAGTCATGATATTATTTCAGTTGTAGGATTATACACAGATATATAGATCAAAGACAGAAGTTATGATTAGGTCTTATGCTCCCACTCTCCCCTTAATTAACATTTTCACCTCTGTGACTTTTCTCAAGCGCACTTCTGTTCCACTGAGCTTTTTTAAAAAGGCCTACGTAATCCAAAGAGTCCATGATACAATATCTATATTTATAGTTGCTGGACATATATTTATGTAAGGAAGGGGCTATTAACTGCAGAGAGGCAGGGACAATGCAAATGACAACAGCATATGTTTGGGATCTTACCAGTAAGCCAGTAATGCTCAGAAATGTCAGTTCTGATGTAATGGTGGTCATGAGAAGGGCCCAGAGACCGTGTCAGAGCAGTGTCTTTGCCAAGGAAATCAGAAGCTGTTCCAGCATAAAGATACTCATCTGCAAATTAAAAAGAAATAGGGTTCCTACAGCTGTGACACAGAAAAAAATGACTATTTACATTTTGTTGGGTGAATAACACCTGTGTTTAATTGGTCTATAAACTAATTTAATGCTTTAAAATATTATAGGGTCATATTTTAATGTTTTTTTTGGTTCTGTGAATTTACTTACATTTAAATGAGAGTGATAGTTGCAATTACACGTCTGAGAAGTAAGGTAGTCAAAGCCTGATTTTCAGATGTTTTAAGCACTCAGAAAAGCAAATTTCCCAGGCTTAAATGGTTATTGGGCTCTTAGGGGTAGAAAGGTCTATTTAATCTGAACACTCCTGGGAGCCACGGTGAGGGCATGGCCACCTGTCCACTCCAGCTTCCTCCTGTGTCCCACAGCCCCGATGGCTTTGCTGCTCCTGAGCTAGGAAAACAGGATGGGTGCTTCCCCACTGGGTTCTTGCAGCTTGGCCCATTCCTGGAGCAAGGATCTCCATCCAACTCTTAATTCCCAAAGAGGAATTCAGGCACAAATTCAGGGAATTTGTGTTAATGGCAGGAATATGGCTACAGACACAAATCATCATCATTTTAACACAGAGTGGTTTTGCTAAAATAAATACATCTTGCTTAAGTAAGACAGCCAGAAATTGCCTCACAAGGACACTACATCATGCTGTGAGCTTGCTGCAACTGCAGTCACTATTTGCTCTTCTGCCCCTTTCTTGGGCAATGAAAATGCTAAGAAATGCACAATATTTTGATCTGTTTCCCTTCAGATCTCAGCACTTTTCAAAAAGAAGCAAAGAAACAGTATCACTGTGAACATTTTTTTTACCACATAATGCATTTTAAATATTCCCTTTTTTCTGTAAAATAACAAGCTTTATTGCGTGGAAGAAGGTTTTTTTGTTTAATAAACTGCAGAAATAAATCCCTAGAATTCATAAAACCAAAAAGGTTCCTGTTCATAAATTATAATCCTATAAAAAGCTATATGATAGATAAAAATCCCCTTCCAAAAGTTCCTTATCCAGGTTTTCTGATATTCTTGGGTTGAAACATTGCACAAGATCTTTTAGAGAGAAGCCTTTGTTGAGAGTGAATGCAGAATAAATACCATTCAACACTGACGTTTGTGCTTTCATTTGCAAAAGATGTAAATGCACTTAAAAAAATAAGATCAAGGGAAAAAAAAATCAACAAACCAACCCATAACCCATGATCCACAAGCACTTTATTTGTCCAAAAGAGATCTATCATCTTTCTTTTTACCTCATTATTGTTGTTACTTCTGCATTATTTCCATGACAGTTGTGGAAAGCACATCTTTCAGACAGCATGTTGCCTTTGTAAAGAAACAATAGTGCATTCTGAAAGGTATTTGTCATAATGAGGAATGGGCAGGGTAATTGGTGTTTGCTAACTGACAGGCACTCGGTGATCGATACATCTGAAGGGCCAACAGAAATTCTCCATCCTTCCCTAGGCTCTGCTGACAAGGCATTTTCAACACTTCTCTTAGCATTTGGTATCTCTCATTCCAAGTTCCTGTTACAGTTTTGGTGAGTGGTAATTTGTAATAGAGGATGGATGATGAGCAGGTGATTTTTCAGTCAAAAAAACTAGTTTTTCAAATTTATGCATGGGATTTACTTGAAGCGATATGTCATGTAGTGCTCAGATTACTTATTTCTACAAAGAATGAAAATTACTCAGTTGCATCTACTTACATATAGGAGTGAAAATATAGTTAGATATTACTTAGCTCATAAATGTATAACTGAATAAAAAGTGAATTAAAGTGTCTGGAGGTTATTAGCAATCTTTATTGCCATTTGGCAGATAAATAAAAGTAGACAGAAGTGACACGCCAAGGTTACTCTGCTCATTAGAGGCAGAGATGGGAAATGATCTCACCTGAGCTCCAGGGCAGCATCTTATGAATGAACTATACTGCTCTCCTAGTTCACTTGGGAATAAGGTAAGCATCCAAAGATAGACCAAAACCACATTCCCTGGTCAGGCCTGTAACTCTTTACAGTGCTCCTTGTACATTACTGTGAAGCACTTGACACCAGCCACAGTCAAAAAAGGGAGACTCTAATACTGTGACCATTAATTTTATCTAGAGCAAAAAATGTTTATGTAGCAAAGTTCATGTCATAGGTAGTTAAAGACAGAAGCTTCTCCATTTCAAAAGATTTAATGGAACAGTCAAAGTACGAGAGTGCTACTGAAATTAGGCAATACTGTAATAAATCACAAGAGTTCTACTGCTTGCATTAGAAAAAAAAAGTAACAAAAAGTTAGTTTCTGGAACACCATTTTAAAAATAGACTTCACGGTCATTAAAGAGTACTAGGGGTCTCTGAGAAGAATAAGCACAGGCTTTAATCTATTGTTTTTAATAAAGGAAGTCCTGCCCCATCTTTAGGGTCAGAATCACAAATCATCTATCTTATTATCTGAGAATAAAGGCTGAACATTAGTCATATTCTTTTTATAACAGAGTGACCGACACTTCAAAGCACTGTCACCACTGCTCTTTGGCTGTAAATGAAAACGTCATGGTGCTTCACTCTTATCTTGTATTCATATGCTCGACGGACAAGTTAAATGAAAATTGTCCAAAGCTATGAACCAAACCATGACAAAAGTAGCTCTTAGAGTGATTTGAAATCCGGAGGTCAAGCTGACATTCCTCAGCCCCAAATGTCAGACCACACAGTGCTGTGATGCACGCAGCAGGCAGAGTGCACTATCTTGTTCCTCGGCTCCCCGCTTCAGAAGTGGCTGCTCGAGTAAATAGAAACCTCAGAAACGTATTTATGGAAATAGTGCATGTCAGCAGACTTCAAAGGGCAGAACATATTGATAATTGCAGAAGGAGGCCCACAAGGGCTTCAAACACTCTCTGTCCGTGTGGGTTTTTTTGTTGTCCTCTTAAAGGAGCAATGACTGGGTGAGGGTGAAGCTGCCTTCCTGCCCGGCTGACAGAGGCTTCACAGCCCTTCTAATGCCTCTGTTTGCATTGCTGCCCTTCCAGGCCTCTGGTGCCTGCAGCCTGAAGGCTTCCCCAGCTCTGAGAGCACAAACCAGCACTGGGAACATTACCAGTGCCACAGGAGCTGCAGAGTGACATCTGCTGAACCCCTGGGCTTGCACCCTGGGCTCCTTACCTGCCATCACTGAAGCAAACGGCTGCTGGGGATCGAAGGGGCATTTCAACCTGCCAGACTCCAGGTTCTGGGTATCCAAACGGAACACCATTTCCTGAGAATAAATATAAATTCATTACCCTGGTGTACCTACAGAGAAAAACTCACTTAGACAGCCAGTTCTGCTAATGTACAAAGTGAAGGTCTGTTAGATCATGCAGCTGTCATCTCAGCATTGATGTTTACAGTCTGTGTCTGTTTTCTATCTGGATTTTTTCACTCAGTGTTTTACTGTCTCCTGGTCACTCTATAGTGAAACACAAATCTTAAAAAAATATAATTATTTTCAGAAAAAAGAGATGCATTGTTCATTTCTACTCCAATTAAAAGCTGGATTGTACTTAAAAGGCACTGGCTTCTATTCGGGAAAGTGCTGATAGACTGTGTTGCAACAGGAGACCCTGAAGGGATTCTGGCTGACTCTGAAATTTCTCCAGGGACTGCTGAATAATGTTCACAACAGACACAGTTCAGACCCTTTTAAAATGAAAGCAGCATATGCTCTCTCTTATTATTTTTAACAAGGCTAAAGATACAAGAGATATCAGAATAGTTTCTTCCTTGTAGTTTCCAAATAAAGTATGATTAATTCCTGGGCCAAAGAACAAGGGCATAGAGGAAGATAAAGAAAATAAGTTATTTAAAAATTATTGCCAATGTCTTCAGTGGGCAATCAACAACTTAATTCCTGTAGGCATCCATTTGAAGCTTTACTATGGTTTTGAATTGCCGACAAGGATTCTTTTACTTGTGCCCTTCAATGGTTTCCTAAAAGTACAGTTAACCTGAAATCCACAGTGAGTCCTGCTGAAGGCAAATTGACAGCTCAGAGGAGTAAACTGAACTCTCTGCAGGTATGGAGACTTCATCTTCAGAATTGTGCTGCTATTAAGGGAGGGGAGATTGCCTACAGAAGTGCTTTTAACATATTTTCCTATAACATACTTTCCTACCTACAATGATGTTAATCCCACTAGTACTCAGAAATCTAATCAATGTATTACAGAGAGAAAAATTTAGAAGCTAGTTTAAAAAAAAGATCAAAACATCTCCATGATTTAAACATTACAAATGGGTGAAGGGATTTTAATTATTTTAGTTATTCCATATCTCTGCCTTGCAAGAGGCCAGGAGAGTACAAATGACAAGCAAGTATGTCCAAAGATGGCCACATAGAATTAGACTTTGCAGCACATTAATTCAATTCATCCTTAATGCACATCAGATTATAAATGACCAAACCTTTCTATGCGATTGAGATGCCTCCTAAACTCTCTAGGCTAAGAAGACAAAAGCCCAGGATATTGAATAATTAAGCTCCTTAAGAGAAAAGAAAAATCAATTCCAATCTGGGAACATAGATTCAATTTCCTCCAGCAATCCCAGCTTGTACAAAGTGGAATTCATTCAGCAAAAAACTCGTTACCTTCCCAAGCCTGTGGACTATCAGGCAAACCAAATTCTCAGGTTACTGAAGTGAGCACAGCAAGGACAAAACTAAACTAAAAATTAGGCTTTTTTTTTCTGACAATGCTGGGGTCCCATTGTCCTTTGTTCTAGGATGTGCAACCCTGAGCTGCTCAGAGAACCCTTCCCTTATCACATGTGAAGAGGCCGTCTGCAAGCTCAGCAGTACTCAGGGGACCAAGGGAGTTATAGATCAACATCAAATATTTCAGACTTCCCCCAGACAAACTAATGGACACTACCAGGCATTCACACAGAATTAATCTCCTGCTTTCACTCTGGGCAAAGCTTTCAAAGAAAAGAGCATCCCTTGGAGAGCTGTGGCCAACAGCACCAACCGGGCCAAGCCTCCTCTTCACCAGCCAAGAGAAGTTTTGGCAGAGACTCGAGCAATAACAAGACGAGGACTTTAATCCCCTTTAATTGTGTGATCCCGTTGGGGATTTGTACTGCTTCAAAAGCAGTGTCTGCTGTGGTTTTGAGTCACCTGATCCACAGTGTTTTCCTCTCTGTTTTCACAGCACTGGCACTGGCCAGGAGGGCACTGTGCAGATCCACCAGCAGCTTTCAAAGGTCAGCAGAGCACTGCCTGCCTTCACAGCCTCCATGAGGCTATCTCAGGGCCTGGCTCTCCCAGACATCCCACACACTCCTGGAGAGGATGCTAATTACCAGACACTCATTATCTGTTATTATAACCCAGAGATTTAAATTAAAAAAAAAAAAAGTGAGGGAGGGAAAAAACAAAAAATCTAAGAGAATGGATTTCCTGGCTTCAGTTCCTACAAGGAGACATTTTCAATTGCCTGTCAAATTCACATCACTGGGACTATCGTCAGCACCCTCCTGTCTTGTCACATTTATCTACAGAGGTGGTGGAAGGATGGTGGCTGAAGGGAATTTGGGCCTCCAAGAAGGAAAGAGAAAATATGCCTGATGCCATTCAAGGCTGATAACTCAGTAGGAGGCTGTAGAAGAGCTGCTCTGTCAGAAGAGGCAGGAGCAGTGCTGAACACTGTCCAACCTACCACTGCAGCTGAGCAACCAGGAGGAATGTGGGAGAGGCAGGACTGGGGGACAGTGAGGGGATTAGGAAATACAATACCAGGATTCTTCCTCCATTTCCTCTCACAAGGTAATTGGTCATGTCTGAGACAGACCCCTTGTCTAGACTGGCTGCCAGGCTGAACAGTCAGACCAAATCCATAATTTCATAAGGTCTGGTGAAAACAACCTTCACAAATGAAGTAGATGAAATTAAGTAGGGCAATGGTAGACTGAATAAGGAATTTTGCTAATGACCCAGAGGTAAACCAGAGCCTTACTTATACTCTTGCTGAGAGCTGTTCTGTTCCATTCAGCTGTGTATTTGATCATTCAGCTAAGAAATCAGCATGATACAAGGGATCTAAAATTTCAGTGGCTTCAACTGGAATATTTAAAGTAGCAAAGCAAAGAAGTCTACAGAATTATTTCATTGTAAGCCAAATTATACACCAGACAATGCCAGGAGCATTAACAGTTTATTAGGCAAAGAACAGCACTGTGTAGATTTCTCACAGCTTCAGTTTTCTGTGGCACAGGCAGTCCCACTGGGTTGGTCATCCAGCCCACAGATTGTGGGGTACATAATGATGGATCTCAGTCTGGGCAAGCATTAATCCCTTTTCTTCTTCTATGAAGATCTTCCCTTGATTCCGTATATCAGTGATAGAACAAGGTGGAACAACTTCAAATGGAACAGGGTAGGTTTAGATTAGATATTGGGAAGAAATTATTCCCTGTGAGGGTGGTGAGGCACCAGGACAGGTTACCCAAAGAAGCTGTGGATGTTCCATCCCTGGAAGTGTTCCAAGGCTAGGCCAGATGGGGCTTTGAGCAACCTGGTCTAGTAGAAGGTGTCCCTGCCCATGGCAGGGGGGTTGGAACTGGGTGCTCTTCAAGGACCCTTTCCATCCAAACCATTCTATGACTCTTACTCTGTTTCAGATTATTCCATTTAGTAACTTTAGATGTCATTTCTTATAGTCTAGAATTTTACCCAGCCTTGAAGAAAAGAGAAAACTATTTCTATGGCAGCACAGGAAGCCTGCATGACAGGCAGGCAGCCAGACAGGTCACATCTCAACACTGTCTGAGAACTGTGCCAGTGGGATAAATATAGCCAAGGTGTGATACATATAGGAGTTAAAAAGAGACTTGTGTACTAAGTGGCTGCTTGACACAACACCAAAATTCTTCTGTTGTAGGGGTTAGGTCTCAAACACTTACCACTTAGAATAGAGATTTCTTTGTCACCAGCAAATGAAGACCAATCAGCTGCTAACTTCAGCTCAGGAATATGCTACTAGTGATGGAGGACACCCAACACCTCCTTAGTGGCCAGACTGCAACACATTGCAAAGTCCTGAGATGCTGTCCCTGCACTCAGCCTCAGAGACCCTTTTCAGACTGTTTATTTCTTTCATGCACAAGGCATAGGAATCCCTCTGTGGACCAAGGGTATATGTACATTAAAAGACAGAACTACAAGCTTCATCTTGAACTCTGAATGCATAAGGAAAGCATGTGCAGAAATTACTTACTGGAAAGGAAGACATCTGGGTTAGATGTTCTCCTCACTTAGTTAATCACATGGAAGTGTCATTCCGAAGAACTTTGTGTATTAAGTCTGAGGGAAGTGCTTTGTTCAAGAGCGATATGCACATACCAAATGTGAGAACCAGAGTTCCCGCCTGACCCGCAGAATCCACCATTTATCCCGGTATTTATGCAAGCTGCTGTCAGGCCATTTTTTACACACTCACATGGTATTTTCCAATCTATGATGAATGCTAAACAAGATGAGGGCTATTCCTTGACATGTCAGACTAGTGAGAAAGTTAAATTACCTCTTTGTGAGTTCCAAGTTCAATGTACCCACAGAGAGGGTGAAATGCTCCCGTGCCACAGACATAAACATGGGTCCGGTTGTACGGCTGAAGAACACGGATAAAATTGGCACATTCCGTCTGTCAGGAAAAGAAAGATAAAGGTTACTTTTCATGTATATTCTTCCTTTTCACCTTAAACAGTCTACTAATTTACAGCCATAGCACTGGTGTACTTAAACCCAAAACTACTGTAGCAGACACTGTTTACAAAGTAGTCCCAAGCTGTGACAACTACAATTTGACAGTGGCTATCTGACAGGCAGTTCATCAATCAGACTGGCAAACCTAATTCTGCTGTAATGCTTACAGACACAAGAAGCTGTGTGCTCACAGCATGGTTTGGAGTGTATCTGTTCAGCCTGTGTTGTAGCAAACAACACCTGTCACAACTGGGCAGAGGTTGCAGAGCCACTGGGTTTGTCTGGCTACTAGTCCTCCTTCCTTTGCCTCCCAGCTCAGGGTGCTGCATATGCTTTAACACCAAAGATTACATGCTTAAAGCAACTGTGGTGGGTTGAAAGGCTTCAACACACTTCAGAGGGTATGCTTTGTCTCTGTATCACCCACATCTTAACTGGTGACTTTTATTTGGTCATTTCTGAGTCCAGTGGGCTGTCCTGGCTCTAGCTGGGCTTGGCCCTTGCTGGTAAGCACAGGAAGCTGCTACACGCTCCAAGGATGATACAAGGAGGAAAAGGCTTGCTCTAGCTTTCATCAAAATGAAATTAATACAGAAACACACAAGTACTTCAGAGGGAGTACACAAGATTATTCATATGTTCAAGACATCCCCTTACACCTAAGTGAGAGTCCAAAACAAATATGTTCCTCCCAGGACCCTTTTGTTTTTCTCCTAGTAAAAATAGAACAGCACAAATCTTCCATATACACCAGTATAAGAATATTCCCAGTGCTCAGCAAAGGTGTTGTTTAGGTTTTGACTGCTGTAAAAATAATGGTAGCAACAGGTTAGACTAAGAAGTTGAAATTCTTCAGGCAGAGAGCTGAGAGTGTTTTGAGCTGCAATCTACCTTGATAACCAACATGCTGGATAGAAATTAGGAGATTTTTTTTTTTTT
>VXBR01004370.1:2429508-2515949 GCA_013400215.1 Cisticola juncidis
AGAAAAGGAAGAAATTTATTTTACAGCCAGGAAACGTTTAGATTTATAGTGGGCTCTAGACACATGATGTAATCTGTGGTACGCAAAACATATAAAAGTTGTATTGTATACACGTAGGTATCTTAAATATACTTCCTAAAGAAAATTTGTGGTCCCATGGAAAAGCCATTGAGTCTGAGATTTTCATTTAACCCTAACTGAAGCTGTCTGCAAGTTAAGTTGATTTGTACACTGCTTTACAACTCTGTATCTTTAATGAATTATAATGAAGTTACATTCAGGACATTCTCAAGAAAAAAAGTAGCATTTTCATGCCAAAAAAGAGGATTTTACGGAAGTTTTGACTGGTATACGTTACTGAGGAAAGTCCATTCATCTCTCAGCTGCATTTATGACATAAAAGAATAACCTAGCATGATTGCTATCTGCAATGTTGAATTTTTAAAAGTATTAATATTTAAAAAACAATAGAAATGTAATTTTTTAAGTAAGAAAAAACACATAGGACATTAGTTCAGAAGAAGTGCAACAAGAACTTACTAACGTGTTTTGTGCATTTAGTAACAAATGCACAGATATTCATAATTCTCAGCAATAATAAAAAAATACACATCATACTTACATGGGCATCTTTCCCAGCTAATTTGCATAATTCTACCTTTTCTTTTGCTGCAGGCCAGTAAATCTGTAACATAGTTAAAAGAAGACAAAGATTATCAAAATTATAAACTGTCCTTTGACTGTAGATTAATTATTCCATGAACAAACACTGGAAACAGATTTATGCATGTTGAAGGACCTTGCCTGTAAATTGAAATGAACATGAGTTCAAATACAAGATTCCATTACAAAATGTTAAGAGGTTTTAAATCAGTCTCCTGGATCTTTGTTTATTTCCTCATTGGCTACATGTACTTTTAAAAAGCATTCAGTTAATCTGGCCAGGGCACCTTGTCACCATTATATGTTTCCCTCAAAGTTATGATGAGCCAAATCATCTGGAAACTAAACTGATTGCAAGGCCAGGCAAATTTATGAAGAATGTGGGCCAGTGGACTTGGCATGAATCTTATAAAAAACCCTTAGCTCCTTCTGCCAATTTTCAGGTGAAAATAATCAGGTTCAAAAAACTAAGGATAGCTCAAGAGAAATTTGTAGAGAAAAAGTGTATTTGACAGAAATCAATAGTGCATGGTTTAAAAATGTCACCCATCAACATTAATTGAGTTTACTGAGAAAATGAAACAAGTTTAGAGCAGAATCGTGGACCTTAGTTAACTGGCATTAAATATTGACACTGCTCCTCTCTCTTTTTTAATCTGCCCTGATGAATTCTATAAAATAGGTTTTGATGTAGATGAATGCTGATGACAAAATACTATCAGTTACTGTAATCCAAATTATGTTAATGAAGAAGTATCAATGAACAAGTATCGGGTTCTACCTCACTGATTCAAATAAGGCAGTCAAAACTGGATATGATTGAGTACATGTTCGATTCTATTAAATTTAAAATAGAAGCTAAATAAAAATTCTTCTACAACCACCCCAATAAAAATGGGTATTTTGTACTTTTAATTTTGACAGGACAAAACTATTGTTATTTCTCATAACTAATAGTAAAAACTACACAAATCACACTACTTTTTAAAGCAAATATTGTTTAGTACATTGCCTCAAGTCCCAGGCACCAGTCAGCAGGTCGTTAGTAGTCACAAATGCTTTAGAGTAATCTCCAATCACACTTTACAAAATCTTAAATAGTAAATACGTAAGAATGAAGAATTTTTATAATATGCATTAGAAATAAAATCATCCAGGAAGGATGCATGACTCAATGGCACACAAGGGGAGTTGACTGATGTCATATTCCCTTTCACCCAGCTGTTGGCACCTTGTAGGATGTGGTTTGACACACACAGGCTCAATCCCACATAGGTAAGGAAAGCAAAAAGCCAGTGTCCTGTGTCAAGTACCTTTATCACTTCCCAAACCCTACAGTCACTTCTTCTCTCAATCTGGAAACACTTTTGGTTTATTTCTTCCTCTTCACTTCCCAGTGAAAATGGATGTACTGGATTTCTGCAAGGAAATTAATTTCCTCTCAAGTGAATTTAGTTACCTTTCTGATAAAAACCTCTTAGTAGAGATAATGTAGTTTAAGTTCCTTAAACCCTAACCCTCTACAACAATATTTACACACAGTCAGAGATAAGACAGTGTGTAACAGCATTGCAGCACTGGAGCACAAATTTGCTTTCCCAGAGCATTTTTCAGAATGATGTGGTGATAGTAACCAGGTATGAGAATACAATCTGAAATCAGCCATGCCAGGGCGTGTTGGTGGCACAGTGCCAGGAAGCACAGAGGAAAGTACTGGGAGTATCATGAGGGGCTGAGGGTGGGTCCAGTCTGGTCTCTGCCTGGGCAGAGTGGGATGAGTCTCGATTGCAACACAGGTTAAGTTTAAGAAGAAAAGATGATGAAAAGCTATCATGAAGAAAAACTGATGAGAAGGAACAGACAGAGGAATCTAAGAACATGGATCTCCAACCATATCTGGGCAAGCAGATTTGTCTGAGCTGTCAGTTCTCTTGTGCATAAACTTTATGCCCAATTCTGCCCAAGATCCCTGAATCATTTACAGGAAAACCTGAAGGTCTTCAATCAGCCTGGGAGATTTTTGGCCAAAGTTTAGTTATCCAGTTAGGAAGACAACATGTCCCTTTGCAGGCTTTTGAAAATGCTCTCATTGCCATCTACACAGAAGAACTGGAGGAGTTGAAAACCAGAAACATCTGCTTCAAGGCATCAGAAGTGTAAATGGACTTGACCTACCCTCAATTCCTCTACGGATTCCTTCATGGGAATTAATGTTTGTCCTACAAGGCTGGAATACACCCACCCCCACTTCTATGATAATGACCACAGACAATTATATGAAAAAATCAATTGTTTTACTCTCTAGTTACTCAACAGCCTCACTATTTAGCATGATATAAGGCCACATTAGACAATGAAAAGTGAAGCTAAGTGATCCAACTTGAAAATCAATTTTCAATTATATATGGGGGAGTAAAAGTGATACTTATTTGCTTTCCATATGAGAAATGAGAGGTTCCCAGAAACTGTCAGTTATAAATTGTAATGGATCAAGAAAATTGCACAATAAATAATGAGTTGATGTGCTGAGCAAGAAAGCATTAACTTCATTTTTTATTACAGGACATGCTGTGTAACAGTACCACAGGTCTGGTTCCCTCAAATACTGACACAAGCAACATTACACATCTGTATTGACTTTTCTGTAGAGGGTGAAATTCAGTTTTACTATTATATTTTATTCTGCTGAGTTACTTATTTTACAATATGCCAAAAAAGTAAGACTGCATGCTCCTGTAGTTTTTTCTAGATTTAAAATCATTGAGCTTTTAAATGGTCCAAAGCTTTGAAATTGGTCATTTTTTTTTTCTATTTACATGCTTTATTCACAATGGTAACAGCTTATTAACAAATTGGGTTTTTTCCCAAATGGGAACAAAAACCAGATAGGCAGGCACTATATATTAAAGGTGACAACACCACTGACTTATGATCATTTTGTTTTACAAACAATACAAATTATATATTTTATATATTTTATAGTTGCATCTGTATCTGAAATGTCTGGAGAAATCTTAGAATAGCTTAATGGAGTTATTAAATTTACAGCAAGAATGCAACTATTGGAATATGTTAACTATATACTTAAAGAGGATTCTTTTCTTTTCTTAATCTTCAGTTTATTTTCCTTTTAAAATAACCATATCAAAATTCCAAAGGTCGGCTGCTGTCATGATTTCCAGATTTTATCTTCTATTGCCCAATTAAAAAAAAAACAACAAAACCTTACCACTACTTTTAAATCATTCTTCAAATATTTTCTTAAATTTAGCAACAGGAAAGAAATTAAATTCTCCTAATAAATGTAAGTTAATAAGCTCTTTTCTATCAGAGAGAAAGAAAACCTCCCAGGAGTACAAAATTAAGCAGTACATAAGCATAGGACAGATAAGGTATCACTTTAAAGGGTAGATGGAAATTGATTTCTGATTAAAACCAAACATTTAAAACCACAAAGGTCTTTTCCAGATCAGGAGCAGCAGATTTCTAAAAGTAACATTTTCCTATCCTCTAAATATGCATTTTTACTATAAGAAAGGTATGAAAAGGAAAGCAATTTTTTTAAAATGCATATGATTTTTATATATACATATAAATTGGTATGTGGATGCTAAATATGTATATATATTTATAAATAATAACTGGATCCATCTCTGAGAGTTTAATTTCAGCTGACATCTGTCATGAATTAGTAATACTGGTATTTTATTCACTTTTCAGTATCTATCTTTTTCTATCAGATTTTGTTCCTAAGCTAACACCTCAGACTATAAATCCTTAGGAGAAGGGATGCTCAAAAATAAAATAGAGAAGTCTGATTACAAAAAGAAATGTTGTGTGAAAGTACAGCTTTTTCAAGAATCACTTCTAATTAGGATTCTAAATCTGGAATGCTGCAGGACTTCATAAAATGAGTTGGAAAATGCTTTATATTGCCACAATACAAAAAAGGAAGATCATAAGCTACCTGAACAATTTAAAAACTCATTGGTCTTACTTCATCTCTTTGTAAGGTTTCAAAAGAAGTTTTCAGTTAGGGAAGAAATACGATGGAGTGTGGTAGAAAAGACAATATAATTGGTAAACAGACATTAGTCCACTCCAATAATGTACTGTAATAACCCAGCTGAATTACATTAAGGTGCTAGTGCTGCTCTTTGTCATGGCTGCATTTAAGTATTTACTAAATTGTCACCTGCAAACCGATTTAGCTCAGCTGCCAAAAGCAGGCACTAGTACAAGGGAAAAAATGCTCTGATAAGTAAAGAACTTGAGGTAGAAAGTTACTCAAGAAGTTCCTCAAGCAACAGTGTCAGAGCTCATCCTATTCCATGTACCCTTCAGCACCCTTGGTAAAAACCCAGAATTCTGCCACAACCCATGCAGGTGACAGAAAGTTGGGAAGCATCACTAATATAAATGGAGTTAAATTATGCAGGAAGAAATCAAAGGACTCTGAAGACCAGAATTAAAAACAGACAGAGGAAATAGGTATAAACTGTTCATAAATAAATATATATCATAGATTGTTGATTTTAACAAAAATGAAATCTGAAACACTGGAGTAATGAGGATCTGTTCCACAGCAACAACATTCCTGAAGAAGTTGCATGAAGCGTCCCAAAGGGCCACTTACAGCAGCTTTGGACCGAGTTATGAAAGGAATAACTGCTCCATGAGGTAGGTGGTGCTGAGAGCAGGGAGTGAGACCAATTGACCAACGTGACTCCTTCCAGTTTTGGGTCCCAGGAGAGCCCTGCTCATGCCAGCAGCAAGCACTTGAGTGTCCCATCGAGGCTGTTTGCTCTTTCCCTGGAGCCTCTGCCATGCCTGCTGCTGTGCACGTGCTTCAGCACTTCTCTATCACTGCAGACTCTGGTGCCAGACACCCCAAAGTGCTCTGTGAGTGATGCATGCAGCACCAGCAGGGCGTGTTCCTACCAGGACTGAAGGACTTCAGCTGATCTGCACGTCTCTAAACACTCACACTGAATTCTGTGAGGAAAGGAACTGCTCCCTTCCTGTTTTAAAGGAATAAGAGGTGATAAAAGCATTTAGATGAAAATACAGATTCTAAACAGCTGCTTGCTGCAGCAAGAGAAGGACAGCTGTCTTCCCTTGTTTTATTCTATGTACTAGGTATTCATCATACTGATGCTTGAGGGAAGGTATGCAATAAAATTACAGCTTTCTGGGCATCAAAATGTCTTATTAAGGCATTGTGAAGCATGTACACTATAACTCAGAAGCTTAGGCTCATTGGTATGGGTGAATTCCCCATATGACAGTCCCAACTGCAGTTTCCAAAGAACAAAGCCAGATTGAGTTGTAAACCCTTTGTCATGTTGGCATATGCAATATACTCCCCCTGAGAAACTCTTCTCCATGAAAAACTAACCCCCTGTGTAAAAAAACAAAAAAAGGGATTCATGACTTAGTTCAATGGGAGCATAAAATGAGTACAGTAAAGAAGGCAACATGAGCCAAACAGACTGAAGTAAACCAGGAGACAGTCTAATCCTAGTTTTGTTATTGCCTTACTATATGTGACAGTCAGGTCTCAATTTTCCCACCAGTAAAATGACAATAATGTGACTTTCTTTTTTTTTCTTTTTTTTTTCCTAGATTTTCTGAAGAACTTTGTAATTCATAGCTAAAAAATCAAAAGCAAAGAAAAACAGTAAGATCAGGGAGCACTGAGAAAACATATGACAGTGATCCAATAAGAATGTCACCCTGCTGCATAAGGCAATATCATGAATGTCATGCCCCAATGCAATAAGAGTGGGTGTTCATGGATTTCATGGATTGCATCCTGAGAACTAGGACATTTGTCACTGCTGTATACTGACCCAAGGTCACTTCACTGAAAATTACTACAAGCACTAAAAATTTACTGAATTTCCCAGAGAACACTGAAAAGAATTTAATGTTTTCTCTGTATTGTTTTGTGGAAAACAAAGAGTGTTACAATTATCCCAGAATTACAGAATATTCTGAGTTGGAAGGAACCCACAAGGATCATCAAGTTCAACTCTTAAATGAATGGCCTGTACAGGGACTGAACCAGTGACCTTGACATTATTAGCACCATGTTCTAACCAATTGCGCTAATTAATGAGAAAATGATCTGATTTTAGCACGCCACATTTGTGTATCAGTTGTTCTCTAAATAGCTCACATCTGCTGCATTCATGTGGGCAGTATGGAAGTCCACAGCTTGAGGGACTGAGCAGAATGTTCTCACACACAAATCCTAACAGGAGGGTTACCCCACGCAGGTCTTGTAACTGATTTCCCCTGTAATTTCTGTACTATGGAATTCAGTATTGTAAGGTCATCAGCAAACAAAGGAAGCTGATACAGCTAAGTTCCTCACCTAAATTTCTCACTGTATTTGAAAATTAACCAGGCTGTCCTTAGTTTTTTCATCTGGCTTTCTTTATAGCAGCTTCATCAAGGTATAGCTAACTCCCAGAAAAACTTTAAAAGCCAAGAATGTATCCTTAATCTTGTTTACATCTGCTGCAGACTTTCATCTGTGGTACTATTTCCCAAATCTGCAACATACATCTAGGAAAAAAACTGACCAGAACTTCCATCTCCAATTGTTTCATAATAACAGAAAATTGGATCTCTGATAGATATAATCTGATGTAACAGGAAGGGGGAAAGAGAGAATATGAGACTTGTTTCAAAGTGATTTACAACACAGCAGGAATGCCAGTGTCAGTGTATGGCATTCCTTATTTTCACAGTGCTGTCAAACTGAGTAAACTGCACTGGAACTCAGAGGAAAATAAAAGCTGTATATTTGGAAGACACATTGACAAGATTTTGGTAGCTTAAATTTGGCAGGTGGCTTATAGAGCGAATCCTCATATTAGAACCAAATGGGTTTTAATATTTCATCTGTCTGGGACAAAGTGACATCTCCACATGGCCCAGTTCTCCTCTTAAACTGTGATCTCCAACAGAACTTAAGTAGCAGCCAATACTTCCAGCCTCAAGGGTTTTCTGAAAAGTGCATTTTCATGTGTATGTTATGAGCACATGTAAAGGCTTAAAGAAAATAGACCAGATGCTGATTTCATTTACACTGGATTAAATCTTGAAAAGGCTTCAGTGCTTCTACACTTCATTTTCCAAAGTGTAACCACAGCAGACCTCTGACTACCGTCTGTTTCTCCTAAAAGGAAACCATACACCAGGATTTTTAGGGTATATGGCATTGCTCCTGACATGTTTATCACTTCAGACTAAAAACAAATCCTACCTTTGAAAAAAACAGTGACCAATATAAGCAAATGTTTTCAGAGAGCAGGATACTGGCCATTCTTTATGGCTAAACACACGGGTAAAATATAAAAATCACAGCGGATGTTTATGGAAACATAATTTATGGCAACAATGCAAAAGGAAGTAACAGAGACAGTGTCTTCCACCTAGGACTGCTGGATTCATACTGCCTTCTTCACATCTTGCTCCATCTGTTGTTTTGTGTCTGTAAACACTTTTCAAAAGCTTTCACTTTGTCTACACAGGTGCCTAAATTTAAGCCTCTCAACTTTATAGAGTAAACAGCTCAGAGGTAAGACCCCTCCAAGGGCTAGCAAGCACAAAGGTATCACCTCTGCCTCTGGAAGCCCCTAACCTGAAGTTTCACTGGTTACTTCTGGATACTTCTGGGAAGTATCTCTCTGAGCAACCTGTGCCATGTCCCATTTTCATAAGTTTAAATATCTCCAGGGGTTTCCACATGACTCTTTGGCCTTCAATTATGTTTCCTGGTAAATCTTTTCTTCTGACAGGTCAAGAAAGCTTCACTCTCCAACTGTCTGCAGTTTTGCTGACAGGCAGGAAGCTGACTTCCTTTGAGCCACAGAATAAGCAGCACATATTTTTTAAGAAGGATCAATCTTGGTATTACTGTGTTTCAAGGCTGCAATAAACACTTCAGACTCTGTGTGTATTCCTGACACTAAGGCCTGATGGCAAGAACCAAAGCCTCCTTTCAGTACTGGCTAAATTCCCACTGGGTTCATTCCTAATTGAGACCACGCTTATATAGACTGACAGAAAGGTTCTCAGAGCAATGAATGTGAAATTCTGCTCCTGTATCTCGAGGGTACTATTTTACATAAATATGCATATGTATTTGCATATATGTTCCCCTTCCTGCAGAGATGGGTGGGTCACACTGCAAATAGTGCTGAAATACAAGCCCACTTGAATAGTTGGCAAGCACTGGAGTTATAGAAAAAAAATCATGTGCAGCTATTTCACAAGTGCTTACCCAGCACATAAATATATATTTATGCATATGTATATTTTGCCCTGCAAAACACAGATAATAGTCAATATAAGAGTGCATTCAAGGATGTCCCAAGACAGCTGCACATGCCAGAAAAATAGTAGCAACTACAAACTGAGGATGCTCCAAGCGATGATAATTTGTGACCCAGAGCCAGCGCACACTGGGACAGATGAAAACAACTTATTTCAAAGCTGCTATTGGGGATCTGACATGTTTATCTATTTGGCCCACATGGGGCTGTGTCTTCTAGCACTGACAGCTCCTGCAGGTTGGCAGCTTTTCAAAAGCTTGTCAGGCCTTGATAGCATTCCTACTCCCGCGGAGCTGGGCGGGTCGCGCCGCGGATCACGCCGTGATAATCGCGCTGACACGTAACCCCGCGTGCACTGTTAGCACAGCCAGGGAAAGGGGCACCACTGCTCTGCAGCCATTTACACACTGTTTACCCAGCTGACCACATGTTGTATTTCGTATTTATTTAGCTTAGGGAGTAAAATAGAAAAAGGCTTTACGCAAACTCACAAGAAAATTTGATGTAGTGAGGTGATGTTTCCAGCAGGATGCCGGAGCTTGGTGTTTCTACAGAATCCCTTCTGCAGCTTTCCAGTCTCTCAACCTGCTATTAAACATCCTTTTGTTTCACATGGCACTTCTGGTGGTAAAGGCACAAAGGCCTTCAGCAGAACTGCTTTCTTTTGCTGACCACCTTTATTTTACTCATAAGAAGAAATCACCGTTCTTCCAGTTTGCAAATAGCTTGCAGAATTTGTCAGGCATGTGAGAATCTTTCAAAAAAAGGCTGTGGCACTTGATAATGCCACTCCAGCAACAGAAGCTAATGGCTTTCGTACAGGAAAACTTTAGAGAAAATATATCGCTGCTACAGAAAGATGATTATCCATTGCTAAACTTTATTTATTTATTGACTATAATCACTTTAGCTTTCTGCATTTGCCTGTCATTCTGAAAGACTTGCTTATTAGACTGTGGTACTAACTGTTGTTTTATAATGAGGTTTGCAAGCACTGGAAACCGGACAGACTTTTTTCAGGCTGCCAGCTAAGGAAGTTTTCAACCTATTACACAATAAATTTAATAAAAACTCCAATGATTTAAGAAACTGGGACTCCAGCAGAACTATTGATTTATTTCACAAGGAAAAATACACCAGGAAATAAAGCCATAACTTAATATATGTAAGTCAAATTAACTAATTTAGGTAAATAAATAGGTTTTAAAAAGGAAGTTATTAAATTATATATATGTATACATTAGAGAAGGGAACAGGATACAATGCTTTGGATGCTTTCTTGAACATTATTCCAGAAATGTCTTAATATGGAGCTTTAGACTCTAAAACATAATCTTGCCAAGTAATTATAACCACATATGAGAACAAATTATTGGGGATTGTGACTTGGCTTTTGGAGGTATCAGTAACTCCTAACAAAACAAATATCTGAAACTGAGAGCTTTATTAAAATAAGATGAATCTACCCAGCACAAAGCATTCTAAAGTTCATGTTCAGCTTTGTTTTAAAGAAAGGAAACCGTAAACTATGCAAAATCTTGCATTCTAGCCTCAACGTTGTTATACCTCTCTCGCCTCTTCAGCTTGCTTTTAACACTCCTTCCTCAAAGTCATTACTAAACACTAAACTTAATATTCTAATCAATTTCTATGCATTTTAGTGGCTGTGTGTAAGCAGCTTATTTTTTCCAGATGACTCGCACTCCAGAGGAGTACAAAGGACACACTTCAGACCCTTGTAGTCCCAACATGTGTGGTTTCCTCACACTGGGAAAGCCTGGAAGCCAGCCGCCGCCTGGCCTGGAGCCAACCCAAACTAGGGTCAGTCTAAACACAGCACCGGCAAATGCTGCTTTCTGACACTTCACTGCTACTGTAGAGTGTCCTCTAGCATCCTCATCCACTGAGATTTATACACAGCTCCTCACACAACTTCCTTCACTTCATCCCTTCCCTCCGCTGACAAGATTCAACCAGCCAAGCACAGTGGAATTAAAGAGAAACACCCGTGGGACACTGCCTTGTGTTACCTGGGCATTTATACATAGGTTTAGAAAGTTGTTTTATGCCCATGGGGGCCTTGGAAATCATCACACCAGGATGCTCTGCAAGGCTTCTCAGTCAGTTCTTCCCAGTTAAATAGATTTTGCCTCATATGTTTTTTTCTGAAAAGTTAAATATTATCTGAATAGTTAAGCTATTAGTTTACTACTAAAAGAAATAGAAGTATTTGAACTTGAACACATATTTAGTCTAGATATGCAAGCAGTTAGGAATTTTATTCCCTCCTTTCACGTTACCACAGATATGTAAAAATAAATTCTCTATTCACCTTAGGAATCGCAAATTTTCCTTCCAATGCAAAGTGAATCTTTTCTCTGTAAGATTACACCACTGTCCAACTGCAGGTTAGTTCTCTTGGCTGTGTCTGTGTTCTGCTCCTCTTGGAAAGCACAAGGTCCATAACGATCAGTGGTGGTTTGGCCAAAGGGAAAATGTCACCAGCTTGGACTGAGGGTGGCTCACGCAGGGTGCCACCACCTCCAGCAGGGTCTGGGCTCATAAAGCCCCACTGAGCATAATGGGAGGTGACAGCACTCAGCGTCTCTCAGGAGGGAAGCAGTATCCCACAGAAACAGAAGTCTGCTTTTCACACAAACAAAACTTGTTTTCTACACAAAGCCTACACCAAAAATCAATTTGTAGTCTGAATATTTGCAATTATCATTAGCAGTGCTGTTATTAAAGCAATATCCTGAGGGGGTGGAGGATTTTGAGTTAATTACTGAGATGACAGAAGCCAAGGTAAGTGCTTGATAAAGCATCTCAGGAAGAAATTTCCTGAAATACTCAGAATCTGAGTTTTATAAAAACTGGCATGTGCAGCATTGCTGAAGTCAAGATGAGGAACAAGATATTCCACCTGGTACTGTATCTCTTCTGTACAATAATAGCAAGTGTTGCTCTCAAACATATGGGCAAGATAGTCTCTTGTTCCACCTGTTCAGCCCCTGCCTGCAATCACATTAATTCAGGGTCAGTTACCTCTTCAGAGCTGGCAGCAGAATGCAGTAATTTAAAACCCCCTTCTGACGCCTAAAGAAAATACCAAACACAGCTGAGAATTCAAATTTTCTTCATATCTGCAAGAAGCAGGAAACCAGTTTTCATGTGTTCCTCTGCAAGCATCTGGTTTTCACTCATAGCAGTCAACTGTGCTTACAAAAACTCCAGTTCACCATGTCTGATAGAAATATTGAAGGCTAAATTGTCATTTTATTATCTCAAGTTAACACATTGTCACTGGGCATAGGCAATGGACTACAGCAGATCCCAGTGGAAGCTTTTCCTATCACTAGTAATTCTAGATATTAACAGAAATAGCTAAAATTGCCACTTACATTTTACTATAATTTAAACCATCCAAATTGCCTCTGCTCTGTTCAGTTTTTACAGTAAAGCAATCCCAGTGATGCCAGGAAGCAATGAAAGAGCTGTCTTCAGTTATTTCCTTGCCAATGCTTTTAAATGAGGAGGGTAACCATGACCAGGAGTTGAGAAGTGAACACTCTGAACTACATTTTTCCTGTTTGCTGATATTTTGATGCTAATTTCCTGCACTGCAGGGCTCTTCCACACAGTTGATCTCTTGCAGGTCATCAGTCACACAGGAGATCATATGGTAGGAGAAATTCAACTGATTAATGATAATATGTATAACTACGGAAGGTGAGATTATCAAATCTTGGTAAACTGCATTGCACAACGAAAACTGTGTTACCCAGTGAAGAAATAAATAAATAAAACCACAAAACAAACAAAAGAATTTAGTAAAATTTAACTTAGAAGATAAAATCCATGAAAAATGCACTGACCTTCTTTACATTTTTGTTTACATCCACCAAGTTGAGCAGGAAGATGTGGTCCTTTGCCCCGACTAGCAGCCGGCCCCTCTCCTCATCTAGCAGCAGGGTATGAAAATCAAGCCCCTCTGCTGAGCCCAGGAATGGGATGCAGCTGTTTGAAAGCAGCAAGTCTGTGGGAAAATGAAGAAAATCTTTATAATCAAAATGTTTATATATGACTCATCAGTGTCTTTTATAAATATATGCATGGAGTACACCAGTGAGATAAGTGTAGTCTTGGAGCATGTCTTTCCAGAGTCATAACACAGTTCCTGTTAACTTTGGGGTTCTCTGGGGTTTCTTTACTTCCAAATTGGGTAATATTTTCACAAAATATTTTTCTATATAAAATCTTTCTAATAAATTATCTGTATGGCATAAAACAATCAGAAATGCAACATAAATTAGAAACCACAAAAGACAGATCTTTGCAAAATGTGTGCTATATCTTTCCTTCATTCTAAGAAAACTAATTATGTTTACATTATCATACTCATGGAGACACATGCTCAAGGATCAATGCCTCACCATATTCGGTGCCCCAAATATAAAGCAGCAAAGAAGGTCAATGCCAGCCAAGAATAATTAGGAGCAGGAAACAGTGGGCAGGTACATTTGAAGTTCAACTCCCTCAGTATGAGAAGGAACATCTTTCACTAGATCAGCTTGGTCAAAGCCCCACCTAACATGGCCTTGAACACGACCAGGGATGGGGCACCCACAACTTCTCTGAGCAACCTGTGCCAGTTTCTCATCACTCTCATAACAGCAAATGTCTTATATCCAGTTTCTATCTACTCTCTTCCAGTTTAAAACTATTGCCCCTTGTGATGTCACTAAAGGCTTTGGTAAAATGCCTTGCTCATCTTTTTTAGAAGATGCCTTTATATATTGAAAAGCAGCAATAAGGTCTCCTAAGAGACCTCTTTTCTCCTGGTGGAACAACCCCAAACCTATGGAAGGTTTTACAGCCCTCTGACCATTATCAGGGCTCTTCTCATGATTCATTTCAAGGTCCATGTCCTTCTTGAACTGGATGCCCCAGAATTGAATGTAGGACTGCAGGTGGGATCACTCCAGAGCAGACTGCAGAGGCAGGATCCCCTCCCTCTACCTGCTGAACACACTTGTTGTGGTACAGCCCAGTATAGCTGGCTTTGCAGGCTGTGAGCACACACTGCTGGCTCATATCCATGTTTTCATTCACCAGGATCCCCAAGTCCTTGTCTGCAGGGCTGCACTCAGCCTATTCATCACACAGTCTATCATCAACCATTCTGTGTTGGTATCAAGGATTGCCCTGACCCAGGTGTAGAATGTTGCACTTGACCTCGCTGAACTTCACATGGTTTACACAGGTCTCCTTCTCCAGCCAATCAAGGGATCTTCAAAGATAATTTATTCCAATTTCAATGAGGATGGTGTAGTAAGGGGAACATCCAACAACATAAGCAACACCTCTAAGATCCCTATTAAAATCAAAAATTTTACAATAGTTTTACTGTGAATTAACAGTAGCTTCAAATCTCTTTTAAAAGGTAATTAAGAAAAAAATGATGCCCTGTAAAACTATTGAAAGAATCCATAATGCTGCAAAAAAACTAACGGGCTGTAAAATATAAATTCTGTAACATTCTGCCTAATGAATACTCTGTGGACCTAAATCTGGATGAGGACACAAACAACATATAGAAAAGAGCACAAGGATAGTTAAGTCTTGTTGGGTAGTCATTGCTTTGGGGAAAAGAAAATAAACATGTGAATCAGTTCTTCCACAAGCAAACTCTCCAAGATAAACTGTTTGGAAATCATCAGACAGAAAGGCAAATCCTGTATTTAACTGAACATAAAATTAAGAGTATTTCCACCCTCCTGGCACTGGTGGGACAATGTAGCATTCCTGTTAGAAAAGCCAGACTTACTGCAAAGTTATTTGCACATCCTGATCATGATGAAAATTAGGGCCAGTTTGGAGAAAAAGTCTTGAATGAAATAAAAGGAAAAAACCCCACCCAAACATTTTTCTCCAAGGTCTCTTACAAACCATGGCAAGAAAAGATTAAGTTCTGGTGCCGGCTAATAAACAGCACTCTGGAAGGGAAAATATTTTATCATTATTAATCTAACTGGAATATAATTATGACAATTATTCTTTGGCTCAGTCACTTCTATTTAAGTTTATGTGCGTTTGTCTGGCTCAGTGCAGGGTGATGTTACGGCACAATCTGAAAACAAATTGTCATGCATTGCCACTCCTATTCCCCTAGGTGATATTTATTTTGGCAGTACTTTGGAAAAAAAATTCCTGCTTCACATTGAAAAGTTATATCCAATGCTGGGCACCAGCAGTGTCCTTTCTCACATATTTTTTTGTGAAGACAAAGATGTCAGGGTTTGGTTTTGAAACTAGTAACACTTTAAAAGATCTGTTTACTAATTGCCAGCAAGATCATTTAGGAGCAGCTTATGGTTAATATGGTACTATAAAAACCTCAGTCCTCACCTGCAGGACACAAGTAACTGACATACAGAATATGAAGGAAAATTCCTTCTTACCTGCAGCCACAGGGTTTTGATCTAAGTAAGGATAAATGATATGAATGTGCAAATACTGCAAACATTTTCCCTGCTAAGAGCCATGAAAAGCATGGGCCTTTACAAGAGTGTTAGTTGTAAAAATATGTAGATTTGAGTCTCCACATACATGAAGGATGATGACTGAGACTGCTCTCTACCTCCCTTTTCCTTCTTATTTGAAAGGAATGATCTCTAAAGAGATCGTTCCAAATGGACATGTGTCATCTGTTGTTTAACAGTTCTAGAATTTCTCTGTAAAAAAAACTCACCTAGAACAGCTAGAATAGTGAGGAAAACTGCTGCCTCGTGTCTAAAATGCCCAAGTGGGAATGAGCCCTGTCTGATGCCTTGTACAATCATTCATTTAACTACATTGTAAGGAAAACATCTGTGAAATATTCCAGATTGAAATGACAACACTGCACTCTCCTTTCTTACTGACGCAGATGACAACACATGTTGCAAAGTGGGGAAGAATCAGGTTCGGGCAGCTATTTACTATTTAAAGCAGCTTGGATGTAAGACTGAGCATGACTATTAGTAGGATTATAACTGTAACATGACCTAATAAAATTTCACAAGTAAACATTAACACAGGGCTGATTAAATTGCAGGCAATTTAATCATTGTTCTCACTCCATAAAACGACACAATCCAATCTCATGCACTGAAATTTCCCTTCACAGAGAGACACATTTACTATCACCAAGGATATTACACTGGAAAAATTTACTGTGAAAAGCACATTTCCCAATGATTTCTAAGCTTAGAGCAAGCTGTCGATTTGAATGACTGCATCTCTGTAGGCTGGCTAATACAGAGCCAGCATTCTCACAAGGCACAGTAACAAAGTTAGTTACACGGATGGTCTTTCATGAGCACATGTCCAGCACTCAGTGTTACAGTCTCTATTTGCTGTTTTCCTCAGAAATTAAATAGTTTTTTCCCAGCATGATGATTAAATAAGCTACCTCCCCTTTTGGGTTAATATTTCTGAGTGGTAGAAACTGGAACAGTGACTAGGTTTTACTCATTTAGAACAGTATCTCAGTGGACTTGGCTTACAACAGCATGATCATTGCTTTCTTAAAAAATCCCAGCAGCAAAGCCACAGGAAAAAGCCTTCAAAAGTAAAAGTGTCATTCTGTTCTCATAATATTTATTTGCATTTATAAAATGTATTTAGACTTGTTAGCATCAAGACACATGTGTGGTGACCATGCTACCATTCCTCAACTCCAGCATGGTGTAAGAATGCAGCAATGTGGAACCAATTTGGCTGAGACTCCAAATTTGCTTTGCGACCAGTTAGAGACTTTTTTTAATGATAAGTCACACCTAAATTAGCAGAAAGAGAACATCTCAGCCTCTTTCAAAACAGTTACACCTAATGACACCTTTGACCGACTCTGAAATTAAAGGCTGTATAATTTTCGTATACAGCAAAGAACAAAGGTCACAGCACCTTCCTTTAGGTAGCAGCAAGTCAGTCCTTTTTCATGTTGGAGAATACATATGAAGATTTATGTCAGCATTGTAGAAATTCTCAACCAAACTTTTGAGATAAAGAAAAGTATTTATGACATGACTGCAGCAATCTATTCAGTTCCTAAGGTACTCTGAGTTTAAAACTGACCAGGTGACCCCACATGTATTGGTACAAAGGGGTAGAGAATAAATACTTCCAAACTACTACCAATCTCTACTATGTACTGCAAGAAGTAAATTGTATTTTGTTTCGCTGCATTTCACCATGAACAAAGGTGTATATGCTAAGTGGCTCTCATTACTATACAATATTATTGGGCCTGGTAAAAAAGGTAATATTCATAGGACAGCAGGGCCTCTCCAAAGGTATACAGATAACCAGGAACAGAGGAAAAATTACTTTTTATTGTCACAATATTGTGTCAAAAACTTTGTTATGAGAAGCCAAGAAAGAATTATGTATTAAACCACATGTTTTCCAGTAAGGACATCTCTGTTGATTTTTCAGGACTGAAAAGTCCCCATGGAGCCTACAAAAGTAACTATGCAAAGAAAACATTTACAAAGATTTCTAAAAAATTTGGGGGTTCTCTGCTGCAAAATTTTAGGAAATTCAGGGCATTTTCACTTCAAGTTTCAAGGATTTCTATGAGAATGCTTGAGAGAAATGAGAGTTAAAACAGCCAACATCTCTATTTGCAAAAAGTCATTATTTCAGGTAGGGGTATAGGATGAACATTCTCAGAGATAAAGAGGGTTAAATAAAAAGAATGACAGATTTCAGGCAATTTGAGAAACATCTCTCATTTTATTAACTTTTCAAACACAGATAGCCAAATATTACCAAAAAGCAGTAATAAATGCAACTACAGGAGGGTAGTTCAATTCCCTAAACTAAGGGTAACTTTGCGCCACAGTTATAAGCTAACAGAACTAAAGGGCCTTGGGAATGAATGCTAATAAATAAGTCTCATGAAAAATTGTACTCCCTATTCTCCTCCAGTAAAGTGCATATATTAGGACCTACATCCTCACAAAACCATTAAAGCTATAGCTCACTGAATAACTCCCTAAAAGCCTAGGTTCCTGTCTTTCAGGTGATCCAATCAACTTCTACTTACAATACCATTAAAACAATAGATCAGTAAATACTTATACTAATTCCCTAACACTCTAGGTTTCTGTCCGTCTGGTGATCTAAGCTACCTCTCCTTACAAAACCTTTAACACTACAGATCATTTCTTAACTATACTAACAACCCTAAATGCTGAACACACAAGGTTTCTGTCTTCCAGGCAGTCCAAGAAACCTCTACCAGCTTCCGTGGAGCTACTTCCTGCCTCACAGGCTTAGGACACATCACTGTTGAAACTGGAAGGTGAAGGACAAGGCAACTCCAAGATGTGTCTGCACAAGGTGTCCATGTGCTGCAGCATCTTCCTTCCACACGAGCAGGAAAGCAGCTTCAGCATTGCCAGGCACCAAAGCAGTAATTATGCAGCGTTCACGTGGCTGCCATAGGCTGAGAGCCCCCCCAGCAGAGCTCTGTGCAGCAGGGAACTGCTCTCAGTGGCTGGAGAGCAGGACCCAGAGGCGATAGCGCAGCTGCCCATAGGCGTGCATGGCCTCCCTGTGGGCGGCCGGATCTCGGGCCAGGGGCTCAAAGAGGTTGGGCAGCTCAAGCCCTGGCATTGCCGGCGGCACGCTGATCCCTGCAGGAAGCCTCTTGGTGCCCAGCACAAAGGGCTCCAGGCGTTTCAGCTGCAGGCAGCGGCCCAGGTATGCCACGGTGCCCCAGAGACGCTCTGCAAATTCACTCCTGCTCCAGCGGGACAGCGGGACCGTGGTCAGCACGTGCATGACCACAGTCTTCCAGACAGAGCTGGAAAAACCTGTGCCCCTGAGGAGGCAGGTGGAGACCTGCAGGCATTTCAGGTGCAACCTCTCACATGGCACCTGCCTGGCAATGTGCCAGAAGAATTTCACCTCTGCCACAGCGTGTGTCTCAGGCCATGCTGTGCTTGGGATGAAGTTGGCCCCGGCGGGCCAGCTTCTCCCAAAGGTCCTGGAGCTGCCTTTCTGGGCCTCTGCAGTCTGGCTGACCACAAAGATGTCCGAGTCCCCTTGGCGCACCCCAAAGAGCACCTCCACCATCAGGCTCCTCTGGCCTTGGCTCAGCCACAATTTGCAGGACCGGCTGCAGGGCTGAACCTCCAAGTGCCAGGAGTCTGACTGAGGCACCTGCAGCCACGAGGACTTCACCAGCTCATAAAACCAGTGGGAGGTTTTCTCTGCATCCAGGTAGGAGCCAGTGCACAGTGTCCTTAGGAGGCTGGGCTTTGGTTTCCACTGCAGCTTCTTCTGCGAGTGGTGCAGGAAGCACAACAGCTCCTCGCCCTGCTGCTCCCTCTGGCACGTGCACACCAGCTCCACACGGACGCTGAAGGTCCTTGCTGCCATCTGCCCTGCACTGTTCTCCTCTAGCTGGAAGGTGTGCCCTGGTGGGGGACTCAGGGGCACCAGCACACGGTACACCCCATCCCACTCACGGGGACTCCAACCCTCAAAGGCACTGCCCACCCCAATGGCTTCCTCAGGCAATGGGTACAAACCATTGCTCAAGTTGTCCACAATGACACGCCTCAAGCTCTCCATTAACTCAGCTGTCACTGAGCAGCCTCTCTCCAGCTCTTCCACAGGCAACTGCACACGATCTACTGAAAGGATGCTTTCCCTATTCCCAGCATCTCGGGTGTCTGCTCTGTCTTCAATTCCACCACTGCCCCTTTCTTCCTTGCCGCCTGCCCTGCCTTCTTTTCCACTGGCAGCCATGTTATCTTGTTCGTTATCTTTTCTATCCTCATGCCTGTTTTCCTCCACATTTACAGAACCCTGTTCTTTGTCCTTGTTCCTATCATTGTCATCTTCTTTTATAATTTCCTTCATTTCTTCCTCAGTGGCAGCAAGAACGCTACGGTCTACTACCTCCCCACTGTGATCACTGCTACCTTCCTGCCCACTCCAAGCACTGCTTCTCTGGTCACTGGCATCACTGCTTTCCTGCACCTTCCCATCCATATATTCTTCCTTTTGAGTCGCATTGTCTTCGCCTTCGTTTACATCATCGTTGTTGCCTGCCTTCATATTCCCACCAGGAGTTTTTTCTTCATTTCCATCTCCCTCGTGTCCCTTTCCAGTGTCCTTGTCTTGCTCCACCTGCACATCCAAGTCTTCAATGTTGTTGTCATCGTCATCTCCTTCATTTCCACCCACAGGACTGCCTTCGCTGTCATCTCCATCGCCGCTGTCATCCACCTCCACAGTCGCATCAAGGTTTTCGCTGTATTCCACTAAATGAACACTCCCCTCTTCCTGCTCTTTTCCCTCCTCATCTTCTAAGGTCTTACAGGAGCTCCTGTCATTGCTGCTGCTGCTGGCTTCACAGCTCCTTCTCCTGCAGCTGAACCACAGGCCCAAGAGGAGCAGGACTCCAGCAAGAGCGCAGAATGGCCACTGCTGCAGAGCACCAAAGAGCGCGGCTCCCCAGCCCAGCTCCTGCTGCTCCGGGGCCCCTGCTCCAGCTCCTGCAGCAGCCGAGCCATCTCGCGCTCCAGCAGCTCCTGGCGCTCCTGCATGCGCCGCTGCGTGGCCTCATCCAGCCCATCGCCAGCAGGCTGCGGGTACTGGATCAGGCTGTGCACGAGCACCAAGAGCAAGGCCAAGAACGCCATGGTCTGCAGGGGGACACACAGAAGGGCTTCAGTGGGGCTGGAATGGAGACAGACACTGGGGGCCAGGAGCCGCAGGGATGTGGCCGCAGCAGGGACAGGGCCCCGGCAGCTGGCAGGCGGCAAGGCCGGCACCGCTGCCCCCGCAAGCCCCGGGGCCTGAGCAAGGCGCTCCCGCCAGGGGCTGGCCCTGCCTGCAGGGGCAGAACCCACGGCCCGGCTGCTGCCCCCTCTGCCCCAGCCCTCCTCAGCCCCGTGCCCTCACTGCGTGTGCACTCACCGCTTGCCCAAGCTCTCCTGGGGCAGCCGCACCCGCTGGGGCCTTTTACAGCTGCTGCCCCCATTGTGACACGGCCCCCGCGCTGTCACAGAACCCAGAGCGCATCACAGGCCAGCCCCGCCCGCCGTCCCCAGCACAGCTCGGGGAGCTCAGCATGGCCCTGGGCACACAAAGCCCAACAGACACCAAGTGCAGACCCATCCCTCGGGAACCTGGGAACCCCAGAGCTTCCCTTGACAAAGGAGGCACAAGTGCCTTCCCACAGAACCCTTGTCAAGTATAAATTTGGGTGATATGACCCATGGATGTTCCCAGTGTTCATGTGTGGGCTGTTTTTTAATACTGAAGGACAATAATTTTTATATTGTCCCTAATATTATTTTTATAATAGTAGCATTTATACTTACTACTTTTGGAGCATGATGTTGGCTAATGTTTAATAGAGATTTAGTGACAAATCTTTTGGAAAGAAATCCAGGTTGCTTGGATGATGCACAAGATTTAATATCATCTTGCAAGGGTCAAATAATTTAATTTCAAAATTTCTGTTTGTTCAACGATCTCTTCGCTCTCAAACTCTATGTTTCAACACTGCAAAATTCTGGTATAGCCACGATCTTTTTCAGAAATTAAAATGCCTGTTTTTCAAATTTGTGCAAAGATGTACCTCTGCCACTCCCACCACCTTCAAAATTGTCTCCCTTAAACAATTTGCCAATCTCTCGGAGTGATAAAGGAACTTGTCTGTTTTTGCTGTCTCTTTGTGTATTTATCTCTGAAGGACTATGGGTACAGTAGAGATTATACTTCTCAGCTCTTCTTTAGGAAACTCATCTATAAATGGAACTGCAGGAATGAGGAGGGAGGAAAGGGAAACAGGATGTGACTCCAGTGCCTTTCATAGTGACCACAGATGTCCACTGCTAGACAGACACTGATCATGCCCTCCCATTAGTGTGCAGAAGGAGAACAATGTTGGGATTTCTGAAACTATTCTGAATTGGATTTGCTTAAGGGATGTCATTAATTAAAGTAGTCAAAGGAAGAGTTTTGAACCCTCTTCTGAGCTGATGCCAGTTATCATGTATCTTCTCTGCATTCTTCTAGGGAAGCTATTATGTTGTCCCATCCTTCTTTTTACAACGGAGCAAAAATTCTTTGCCAGGTATCACTCTTTCAGTTTTGTTTCCTCTCATCTTCCAAGATTCAATAAAGTGAACATTCAGCAGAATAGTTTTGTATTTTTTGAATATAATTCCTCTTTTAGCCAACTGAGGCCCTTCTGTGACCATGAAAAAACAAAAACTGTTGTGAGCTACAGTTTACATTGTTAAGAGGTTGATATGGGTCAGTTCTCCAAGGTTATTCTTAGTTCAACTGCTATGTAAACTGTTGATGTCAGTGGCTGGAGGCTGCTCTCCAGGACATTATATATATGATAATTATATGACAGAAAATGCAACATATAGTTGGATCTGACCTTCAAGTTCACTAGCTTAAAAAAGAAAAAATGTCTGTAAAAAATCTGCTGGTTTTCCCATTACTAAATGCCTTCAAATTTATATTTAGTTTACTGCATATACAAGAGACTTTCCTCGTATGGACAGCAGTGCAAATCCATCTTCAAGCAAGGGTATATTTTAAGTCTCAATGATCACTGCCTCCAGAAAGCATTTTTGAGACAAAACAGGCAAAGTCTTTTGCATGACTATACAATCATCCAGTACTAGGATCTTCACTCTCACATAAACACTTCATGTTTTTCTACAAAGGAATCTGAGAAATAACAAACCATCAAAAATTAATTAAATAGCAAACAAGGGAAAAACACCACTTCCTCACTCAGGACATTTTCCTTGATTTTCATAAGCATTCAGATTTACAGCTGCTGATGCTACCACAAGAGCAGGGGTTTTTTCTGGTTTTACTTCCTTTTCCAGTAGAGCAAGCACAGCTGCAAAATGCAAACTCATTTCTAGGCTCTTTTATACATCACCAGTTTACCACATTCTAACCAGTCATAGTTGTGCAACACTCCATCAGGGTACTGGGATTACTGCAGTGTCACAGATAGCTTAAGTGAGGCTCAAGGAACTGTACAATTTTAACTATGTTTTATATGTATAATTAAATGATGCATTACATGGAAATAAGCCAGCTGTACTGAAACTTAACAAACTAAGTGCTCTGATGCAACAGTTAAGCATCTCATCAAGTTGTACAATGAGACAGGTTCAAAGTAAAACAATATAGAGAACAGAATGCCTGACATTGTAAACTAGCATGTTCAAAGGACCATTTTTGAACTTTAGACAAGTGTACTCATCCAGTCAAATTTTCAAAAGAATTCCTGGCACCAAAAAGTTCTCTGTTTGCTTGTTCACCGTGTTTAAGGAATGGATCCCTCTTAGGGGGAAGAAAATCCTGTCTGCAAAACACTGCATGAAACTAAACAATCCTTAAACATGGCTAATTTCCATGTGGAGTTGATGATTTAGCACTGTCATCCTTCAGCAGAGGAGAAAGAATTGCCTGTCTTTAGTTTACTTATTTAAGATGAAAAAAGTGAGGAGTGTGAATTTGATCTTGCTTCAATTTACTTCAGTGGCCAAACTCTTGCCATGACTTCAGTGGAAGACTGCATCTCAGTTCATTCAATGTTGAGAAAAACAAATCAGCTGAGAATAACACTCTTGTTTATTAGATTTGAATTTCTACTATAGTTGTTTTTAACGGTGGTAAGTAAATTCTGTTTTAAAAGCCAAAGATTGCCTCCAGTTGTGCTTTTTCCTATACACTGTGTCACAATGCAGGATTCCTGGCCCTCTGACCGAGTCACCACTGTCCACAGCAAGCTTGGCTTGCTATGAGGCATGGTCACACTTCCACTTGGGAATGATATATATTTTAAGATGTCACTGGTGACACACTCCACATCTGGGCTGGGGCATTACCCTGAACCAATAAACCAGGATGCACACTTTTGTAAAATAAATGCATTCACTGAGAACAAAAACTACACTTACTAAGACCTCCATGAAAAGCAGCTAAGTAAATCAAATCAATAGGGTTAAATCTGCAATTAGGAATCTGCATTTCTGCAGGAAAATTTTAGGATAGGTACAAATCGAAAAAAGTTCCATTTTTTTTTTTCTTTTCCTTAGAAGTCAACAAACCTTCTGGTTTGCCTATTCTATACTCTTCCCTACAAATTAGAATCTAGAGAAACACTCAGAAAATATGTATGGAAGTACCTATCAATGAATTAAAAAAGTTTACTCAGAAGATAGACAGAAATAAGACTGTTTACATCGTATGAATTAAACATATATGAATTTAGGACACAAACACTTCCATTCTTTAGTAATAAAACTGATGCTGTCCTGAAAATGACAGTAATGAATGAGACTGTTATATGAAAACCTTTGCATTTGCTCTAGAAGTTGGAATGAGGATATAAATGAAGCAGAAGACAATGAGGATGTGCTGCTTAGAGAAGCTGCAGCACATCACTTCTGTGCTTTAGGAGTTCTGCAGTTTGGATGAAGGTCACAGGTTATCTCCAGCTGCATGAAAATCAATGATAAATACACACTGTTTCTATTAGAAAGCAGTGCTAGACAAAGAGTATTAAAATATGGAATATTACTCAAAACTCATCCCCTGGCTTTCTAAAGATAGCAATCTTCTACTAGAAGACAGTTGGTTACCTCTTCCATATATTAAAATTGTAACATAATAATAAAAGCATCTCAAATTTGTAGAAGTATCTAAGATACATAGATTAAGTAAGGTCTATGCAGTGAAAGCACCCTAAAAACATCACAAGAGCAGTGAAAATTTCTGAGATAGTAATGACCTGAACCAATATGTAGAAGTTAAGCCTAAGCGAAGACAACAATTTTTCAACTAATGGATCAGGCAAAATGTGGGAATAAAGGACAAGATATATGATTAAAGACCAAAGTGTATTATATTTACACAGGTGGAGAATATATGTCTTTGATTCTTGTACTATAATGTATTTCAATTGAATTGTCTGCAGTTTTAGTTTTATACATGTACAATTTTTTAGAACACAGTTTTAGACTGGGGTAAACAATAAAGGAAATCCATCGTATGGCATTGCATTGATCCCCACATCACTCACTGGAGTATCTTAACATTTCCAGAACAGATTCCCACTCTTTAAGATGAAAATCCAGAGAAGACAAAAACCTCTAACTGCCATTAAGAGAAGGTCTAAAATTTTAATTGCTGTCTGAACACAAAGGAGCTGTGACATGCTGTGGTTTAATGAAGCATTCCTGCAGTTATAGACACATCTTTAACTACCCCATCCTCTCCCTCTTCCCCCATCCACCACTGACTGATGCAGTTGGGAGACTGAGTTACTGCAGAGCAAAATCTTGCTTACTTTCAGCTCTCCTGCCCCAGGAAATGCTCAGCCCTTCTGGGAAAGTGGATCTATGCCATAAACACATTTTATCTTGAAGGGAATGAAGCCTTCCCTTCAAAGACACGTGTGTGACCAGGTTTTTAGAACAGTGTGATATGGCCATTTTCATCTGTTTTCGATAAAGAAGGGAAAGAACCCTTTCTTCTCCTCCTCATGATATTTCAAGATTTAATTCTTAAAAGAACAGAGATGCCAGGACTTGTCAGTGACATGACTAACAATTTTATGAGAACCAGCAAGACAGTTCATTTCTCTTACATCTTACTTGCAGAAACCTTGGAATTATTTTGTCTGAAACACTTGGGGGGAAGGAAGGTAGACTTAATTCTGACAACTTTATTACATATTCGGTGCACCTGACATCCTGTTATCAACAAAAAAATATGGTTTAATTATGATAAGCCATACGGGAATCATTTACAATACGTAGACTGAAAAAACAGCAGTAAATTTTTTCTTGTTCCATGTGGAAAAATACACACCTTCCACCCCCCAAAAAATCAAGACAAGGCACAATAAATTCTCATAGTTCTCTTTCTTCTGACTTTTCAGTTCCATCACAACTCTCCAAATTAAGATTTATGTGCTATTTTGCATCTGTATCTGTTGATGATTTCCCCCCCTTCGGGGATATAGGTGGATAAGTTTGGACAGGAAACGGTATCCCTCAAGCCAAACTGAAAGGTTTATAAAGTTGCTAATAAAAGTTTGTGTCAGGGCCTAAATATTAATCATCTGCTCATTGTCTTTTTAAACGAGCTCAGGCATTTTCCCAACCGCTCCCAGCAGGTCTCTGTCACTATTTTAAACTAAGATTTCAGTCTTTTTTTTTTCCCTGTGTTGACCTCAATAATTTTTCTTTCTCCCCCTCTTTACCTGCCAAATGCATCCATCAGTATTTTGCCAAAGGCTATCTGCTTCTGAAGTTGAGAGGAATTCACTAATCGTGAGTGTCAAATCCACAATAAATGCCATTGCCATATGGTATATGCTGCTTTTGGGAATTATCTCAAAAGGCCTAGCTGTTAGAAGGCTGGCTGTAAGTTAGAAGGGTTTTACTGCTAACTTTCATAACTCATGTCAAGTCTTTCAGTTTCTGTATTCATTGGCTTCAGTGAGTGCAACTGCTTCCTGAATTTATAAAAATGTTGTCAAGATCCCTTGATCTTACTTCCTTCATCTCTCTCGCACAAACACATCCAAACACATCTATACACAGTGGAATAGCACGCACAGTGGCACACAAATCTAGCAAAAGAGAAGCTTGTAAATAAATAGCATGTCACTCTGCTTACTCAATAAATTCCTCGGGGTGTTAAATTCATGATAAACATATCATAAGCCCTGATGAAGGCTTTACAGCCTGTCCCATCACACCATCCTGAGGGCAATTCTGCAACGCATAGGAAGACATAAGTTTAAAAAACAGAGCAGAAATAGCTCCCATAAGGGCAGGGTGCTGACATGGTTGAAACATAACTAACTGGAGAGCATTTGTTTTAGCTGAAGGAGACAGCATCAGTGACACATCTCTGTGGCTGTGGAGGTGTACTGTACATTCAAAGCAACAAGAAATCTATCTTCTTTAAAAAATTGTCCAGCAATACAAAAATACGTCTGTGGTGAAACCCCTCAGATGGTACCATTCTCAACAACAACTACACACGAGACTAAGAAATTCCACACTTTTTTGATCCAAAGGGGCAAGGAGAAAGAAAAACACACACGAAGAGTTTAACATACCAACTTAGTGATAGAAAAAGAATTATAAAAATAAATGTCAGTCCCCTTAAAACACTTGGGGCAACTCTGATGACTTTCTCTGATGCTCTAGGAAGGTATGAATGTCCTCCAGGTCTCACATCATCCCCAGCAGCCACATGGAAATGTCTCCAATGCACCTCAGAGTGTTTCAAGTACCACTTCCCTCTAATTTATGTACTCTGTTAACATCCTCTTGGAACAAACAGAAATAATAGTTTAAAAAGACAGTTATGTTTCAGCAACATGTGCCCCTACACAAAAAAAATTCCAGAATTCAATACCGTCCCTTAAGGCTTCTATTATGTATTTCTGGGACAGTGTTTTGCTTTCCTGGTAAGCAATACAAATGAACTGCTGGCAACGTCACATCTAAACAAAAGTGGTAAAATCAGAAAAAATACTGGAAAGTTTACCTTTATAGGAAAGCTTCAGTCTTGGGATATTTTGTTTTGACATTCCAGTGACTGGAAGGAACAGCATCACTAAGGGCAGCAGGCTGCAGGCATGTGGCACTTGGAAAGCTCTCATTCTGCTCTATTCTTCTGTATCTTCTTTTGCACTATGGTGAAATGTCTCCTCACTTTAAACAAACCAATTTTTATCTGAAAAAAAAAGGAAAACATCTTTAGACCTGCATTACTGCATAAATAATAACTCTGTAAGCTAGCCAGACCTCTCCTTAAAGAGCAGCTCATTTAATTTATTTGCTACAAAAGTATTTTTTCCTCTAGTACAAGTAAAATGCTTTGTTGATTTATTCTAAATTTGCACGTTTTGACATTGGAAAAATATGTAAACTTTTCAAACACCACTGTCAAGCATAGCTAAAGTTTAAGAACAAATTAAGTTAATGCAGTATCCACAAAAAGAACATTTACTATTCAAAAGTGACCACGCAACTTGTTAGTTCATATGAGTCCACTGGATATCTTAATGTTTTATAACTCTTTTTATCTCAGTACAACAGCTACTGCATGTTTATGCTATGACTAGAATGAATAGTAATGTCTCAGATACCATGGGGGTATAAGTGAAGTCAACAATGAGTACATACCCATCAAAAGTTTCATAAATAAACTAAGGAAATTGGATAGAACAAGCAGTTGTGTTTAGTTTCAATAGGAAAAAAAAAGTCAATGCATATGATGGATTTAAAAGTGCTTTCAGTACAATATTTCCAACAGAATAACTGCCTCAATTCATCCACCAAAATGTCCTATAAACTTTAATGAGTGTTTCAGGCTGGGGTCAATAGGCTGATAGGAGATTTTGTTAGCACAGTGTGCAACTAAGCCAGCTTTGCAGCACTTTTCACTTAATAAGTGTCATTCATATTCCATAAATCTTTAAGTGTTTTACAAATGAAAGCAATTATCACTGTCCTTACTTTCCCTATGCAGAAACAGAACTATAAAGCTGCAGTGAACATATTTCCTCAATGTCACACAGCTAGCACAGTAGTTGAAAAGAAAACAGCAACAGCAATCCTGGTGTCCTTTGTACCCAGTTATTAAGGATCCCTTTTGCCCAATAACTCCACTTTTGCACATAAAATTATTTGAAATGGCATCTTGAGTTGTGAAGGCAAAACTTGATGGTTAATAAATCACAGAGATCAGAGTATGAAAATATTTGTAAGACCAGATTCTTCCTCCTGCAAGTGCATGATGCTAGAGGTCAAGGGAGATGGCTGGTGAAAGGACAAATATCAGTGTTTGAGTAATGCAGTAAAACCAAGGAGTAAAGAAATGTTATGGTTAGGCGAGAGATTAATAGCTCATGACTTGCCATGAAAATTCTTTTCTGAAAGGTACTGAAACTGCCTGATTAAAAGAGCAATCCTAGTGCCCACATCAGCCAGCACTTGCACAGACATCAAAGGAGAGGTTCCTTGAAGCCCATGAGAGATGCAGCACAGCTTGTGGCCCCTGGTCTGGTATTTCAGCTCCAGCAGCATCCACAACCAATTCAGCACCTCCTGATGCAGGCAATTCATCCTCCCTGGCAGTAAAGGATGGAAACAGTTCTCTCTGACATAGGAAATCTCTTTCAGATGAAACTTGGATTTTCTGAGCCCCCAGACCATCTATCAACAGTAAACGACAAGAAGTGTGCAAGAGCACAAGTGAAAGAGGGAAACAATTTGTAAAATGCCCAAAGTGTAGCTCCTATTGCAGAACACTGAGCTCCTCTCTTCTCAGTTCCCTCTTCAACATCCACATTCAGTGTCTGAATGCACTGCTCTTGGCCAAGTGTGAGTACACGTTCATGAGATGACATGGAGAGAAAACACACAAACATGAAATGCCTGATTCATCTTTACTACAGTATGAGATCCTAAGAGAAAATCCTTACTTCTGTGCCAACATATCTATTTGAGGGTGGACCAAGAAGGACTGATGTGGATTAGACTATCCCAGGGTTAAATTGCCTTTAAGAAATTTACTTAGGGGGAAGAAGGGGAAAAGAAAGGGAGGGGAGGAGGGGGAAGAGTATGAAGATGAGACACCAGCCCTGTTCATCTTCAGCAGGATGGTAGTGACAAACCATACTTCAAAAAGAAGCAATTAAGAGAGAGTCAGTCACACTGCAAGTATGTTGAGAAGTCATGGCCTGAAGGTCTGAGCCTCAGCCAACAAGGAATTCACCAAAGGATTCAGGGCTTATTTTTGAGGCAAATTACTGTGAAGAATCAAGACTAAATTTGATTTGTCTAAAGTGTGTCAAATTTGATTTGTCTAAGTTGTGTCAATGCACTGTCATCTGCTGAATTGATTGAGAATCAGCACCAAACTTGAACCTTTGGCCATAGCTCATAACCTCACTTTTTTCATTCAGGCTTCTTTTGCTAATGGGAACCTTCCTTTTTTGGTTGGTTTTTTTTCCCTTTTCCCTTTTATTTGAATAATGTCTATAAAAACCATTTGCTTTCACAAGGCGGTTAGTTTACACTGGAGGCAGCTGCTCTGTGAGCTCCAGCCAACCCTGTCCTGTCTTCAGATTCATTGCAATCTGGCCAGATTGTCACATATATTTTTAGTTTATGATGATCCTCTAATACAATTCCAGCTTCCACACAGACTCCTTCCAACAGCTTAGCTCAGGTTAATGAACTTCAGGCCAACTAACTTGCCATTAATCTTCAGGGAATATCCTTCCTCTCTGTAACACATGCAAAGTCAATCAGTGTCCTGTGCTGAAAAGACCCTCAGTCACACTGATCAGAAGCAAACAGTCCCATGAACAGAAATAATACATAAAACCTAAAAGCAAATTTGACTCCCCCATTCTTTCCTCCCCTCAAAGCTAAGAAGAATTTGGTCAGAGAAGGAAAAGTTACTGGTTTGTTTAGTTTTTTGATACTTCAGCTAAGGACCAACACATTCTAAAACTTCCTCACCGTGAACAGATCCAAAATAAATGAGGGAAAAGAGCCTGAAAAGAAAAATGCTGAGGCTAAAGCTGCTTTCCCACCTTGGCTTCAGCTAGGAAATAGCACTGCACTGTGTTAATTATCACCTGCAAGAGCAACCAGGGAAGGAAGCCATGCATACACCTTGCTGAAACAGGGGCATTTCCAGCAAAATAAAGGAGCTTTTATTTGCCCCATGTAGGGGCGGGAGGCACAAGGCCAAGGAGGGGCTGAGCAGCCTGGCTCCATCCTGCTAGGACCTCCCAGAGGGGCCCATAAATTCAGAATGGGCTGAGGGTTAAATGCCAGAAGACAGAAAGTGGAACTGCTGGTGCCCTGCCATCCTGACAGAGAGGGGCTGCACGGGTGATGTCACGTCCCTGACACGAGGTGTCACCTCCCCGCAATGGGTCACATTTAGTGGAGCCCATAAAACAGATTGCTCCGGAGCTACTGTCTGAAACAAGAAAACCTGGAGCCAATTTACTAAATGTAATTTATTCCAGGCCCTTTGTGGCAATAAACAGAGCTCTTCAGCCTTCTCAAACACACAGACAGTAAGGAGCTCTGTGCTTATGGGAGCTTTTTCAGATCGTTCAGCTCAAACCTATCTAAATGCAAAATCTTGCATTCACAAATACTGTGTAGTTTCTGACTTCTCCTGGCGTCACAAAGTCCAGAGCAGAAACGACTGTGACCCATCTGCAAACACACACTTTTAAACTGTACTCATGAAACTCTCAGCTAATTCTGTTAAAAAAGCCTCTATAAAATTGGAGGACAATTTAAAACCTGTTTCCAGCACTAGTTTTCCAAGGTCATTTTAAAATTCAGAATTTCACATTCCATTAAAGTGTTATGGCTTGGTTTTAGGGAATCTAATAGTAATATTGCAAATTGTGAGAACTGAAAATCTAGAGTAACCTAGTCAGTAAAAGCTCATAAATTCACTATAAATCTAATGAGTAAGTTGCCTAGGCCATGCCATGTAGCTTCAATACGTAATTTTCTATCACTGATGCAAGAGTTTTTTCCTCCTTCTCATCTATCCTTGTTTGAGGTCTTGGGGTTTTATTTTATTTTGGTCTATGGAGTCAAAGAGCAAAAGATGTCCCTTCCAGACATCAACAAAATAGCATGAGTGGTGTGTTAGACCAACATATTGCTTTAAAAGCTAATCAGCCACAACAAGAAACAAAAACTTACCCCACCTACGATTCAAATTTATTGAAAGGTACATTATCTCTTTAACTTACCCCACCTACGATTCAAATTTATTGAAAGGTACATTATCTCTTTAACTTACCCCACCTACGATTCAAATTTATTGAAAGGTACATTATCTCTTTATCATCTCTTTATTAAAGTATGTCCTTTATCTATATGCACACAAATTTAAAGCACGTTACTTTAACTACAACTATACAGATATATGTGTCCAATGCATTATGTAGATGTCTCACCTTGAAATTATCACAGAAAAAAATACTGTGGTTGTCTACTGTGTGGTTCAAAACTGTACTATAATCATGAACTGGATATTGACTCGTCTTTGTTAATAACAAGGAAAACTGTAAAGTATACATGACTCTGAAAAGTAACATAAAAAATCAAATAGACTAAAAATAAAATTACATCTTTAGGCTTACTTAACATTCTTAACTTAGTTCTGCAATAACAAAGATGACATTTATCACAATGAAACTATGTTCTTGTACCCTTTAGATAGATGCTCTGTTTATTATTTGGCAGGAGATGCTTTTCTCTTCATTGTGAATTCTCAGTTAAAGCTAACTCCGTCCAGGAACTGGTAAACAGTATTATTCATCACTGTTCTCCTATTTATTAAGTAGGTTTTGTGCTGTTTATAGTCCAAAAAATGTTCTCTTTCAAGATTCAGAAAAATACTGCTTTTTACACAAACCCCAGATCAGCATTACCTCACTTCCCAACACCAAGAGAAATAAATGAATAAAAAGAAAATGGTACAATCAAAAAACATTATGTGAGCCTCCAGTAAGTGATTTCTTTTCCATTTTGTTTTGCTTAAATCACTGGGATTAGTGTACCTGGTTTAGATGAGGTTTTGCCACAGAGCAATCTTCACTATTGCTCAATACCCAACAATTAGAAATATGGTTCATAAGAAGCATAACCCAGCTTACAAAGAGTTTTATAAAACTTTAAAGCTTTAACTTTTACAGAGCTCCTCACAGGATTTACAAACTATCGATTCAACACCAATAACTTGGCAAGAAAAATCACTGCTCTGATTCCCACTTGAGAAAAAACAAATAGAGCAAAGAAAAATGAAGGGTCTGAAAGAAAATGATGATGCAACTGAGGGAACAAGGAGTCAGCAAAAAATCTGGTTTTATTGCAGAGAACCATCTGATAATAAATAATAAATAATAAATAAAGCTCTCCAATACAGAAAGAGAAAATACATTTGAGGATTACACTGGATTTCTTGTTGAGATGAACTCAAGCTCAAGAAAAAATGATGACTAACAAAGTGAATGAGAGAAGAAGAAGAAAGGAATTCCCGTATTTTTTTTTTACTTGTTCATACTTTTCAGCATCTTTCTGAAGGGAATCTACGGGTGGAAGCATTTCTAACAGGCATGTAGTCTGTTTGGAGATAAACACCAACAGAAATGGTGGAAACTTTACATAATGGTCTGCGTCACATTGCTCTGAAGAGCTTATCTGACCATGAAATTTACTGTTGGGCATCTAAAATTATACACATAGGAAATGAGTACTTCAGGCTCAAAAGATAGCAGGATATTTTTCAGGTCAGTGTCAGTGAGGTCAGGATTACACACAAAGATTTCACACAGACACACAAGTAATCTTTTCAGAAAGTGACAGACAGACAGCCATGCACACAGACATGTTATGTATCATTATAAATGATGATTCTGAGAAATTTTATCTGTGGCATTATATCTTTTGGACATGTAACACATAAATCCAAGACTGATGATAAAACAAATGCTATTCTCTAACCCTAATTATTTGTATATTATGTCTCAAAAAACAAACAAACAAACAAACAAACAAAAAACCGAAACTCATTGCTTTTTACATTCTACAGACTGTTTGTCAAACACAGTATCTACTGTTCAAGAAAAAGGATGGGATGGAAAGCAACCTGTCATCCAATAATGATATTGCCAAGGCAGGTAGGCACATACATAAAATGTCCCACCAGTCAGATGTGCAGCTGGGATCTTTGCAGAGAAATGTCAACATGCCTTTCACTCTAAAGTTAGATGCCTTTGTATCTCTTATGGATTCTTTTTGCTCTTGTTTCTTCTTGTCTTCTTCTGGGGAAGGAACTATGACTTCGGGTATTATGTCCATAATAACAGCTTTCTGTTAATAACGGTCTCTTTAGTTAGAAGGACATGAGAATGCCCTAAAAGTCTGATCATCAAAATAAAAATAAAAACAAAACAAAATCCAAACACAAGCCAAGGAAGAAAGCAGTGTAAGGCACGATTTAATAACACGTAAGAATCAAAAGGAGCCCTAAGCCAAACCTCAGTGTTACATTATTTTAAGTACAGCATGTTTCCCCAGCAGACCAAAAAAACCACTAACGCTATGAAAAGTGATTCTAAGATCAGTTTTGTAACTTTGGTATCCAAGAAAAGAAAAAGGCAGTAGCATGAAAATTCCTAGAGACATTAATGAAAAGGTAGACTAGATGGAAACCACTTTCTGCCAAGGACTGTGACGTCTGAAGGGTTTCAAAGAGAGACAGAGAATTTTCCTCTGAAATGTCTGTCACCACCTGCAGCACTTGGGCTGGTCTGGCTCAGCTCTGAGTGAAGGAGACAGGGAGACAACACTTGCAGGAAGCTCTGCCTGTAGAACAGCCTTGGCCTGCTCTTGAGAAAATACTGGAAAGCCAGAAAAATGTCATGATGGCCACCAGAGAAAATTAATGCTCATTTTGGGGAGACCTGCCTAAGCATTTAAACTCTAGCACATTGCATTTGTCCTGCTGCAGCCTGAATTCACCCCAGGCAGCACTGTCAAGCCACCTAAACCACTGACCCTGCAACCACCATTCTTCTGCTGGAAGAAACAGAAACCTACACTGGCCAACACAAAGGAAGGATTACAGTCTCTTTTTCACCTCCAGGAATTCCTGCCAGTGTTTTGCTATGGAAAAATCGTTCTCTGTTACTTCCTTTCATAGGAGACTTTCCAACATTTGCAGGAGTGAAGCCTTAGTCCTCTAGCAGGGACCAGAAGTCGGAACTGATATTTTTGGGTATTGCCAGTAACTAGTGGCAATGGGGCATTCTACAGATTAGTTACATGAACTTGCCCTGACTTTTGTACATTTGTGAAAAACCCAGCTTGATGGAAATATAATGCAGCACCTTGGTAAAATCTGTGACATGTCAAATCCAGACTTCATGCTCTGCACAATACAGCAGCAAGGTGCATACTCTGAAGGGGTACAGCCAGCAAGTCTGCATGGATTCATCTACAGATATGAGTGTGTGGGGCTCTTGTGTCCTTGATCCAAGCAATGCAGACCTCAGCCAGCTCCCAGTGCTGTATAGCTCCATTAACTGCACACTATACAGAAATGTATTTCACATTTCAGCCATACACACATCTGAGGCACCACCAGCCAGCCAACTCTGTGTGCAGGCACAACCTGCAGATCATGCACACAATCACAACCCAGCAGACTCTACTGAATCAAAAACTCAACCAAAACAACCCCAAAACAAACCCTCCCCAAAGCAGAAAGAAATAAAGAGACAAAGATTTACTTTTACATAAATATTTAAAATGTTAATTTCATTTCACAGCCAATGCTTTATTGTGCTAAAATTTGTAGCTAGATTATCTGATGTAAACATTAATGTATTGCCAAGTAGTTTGTAATTTTGTTTAAATGCTTTCAGGCACTCACAGATTCCACAGCTGTATCTAAAGTCTATGAGACTCTCAGATAAAAGCAGAATGTAACAAATGTTAAGTAGAGACAACTGCATATTGTAGTCAGCATCTTAATATAATTAAACATTTTAAAATTATTATTTCTATTTTACAAATCCTGATAGGATGTTTCCTTAACTGCCAGTACTATTTAGTTTATTGTCATCTGTGTAAAAGTCAAATCACAGTTTCCAAAAGAATTTAGGCTAATAAAGTCTAGCAATGGTTAAAAAATGTGTACTTCATATGGCAGCTGGGCTTTGATCAAATATGTTTGCTATATATCCAATGGCATATTTTCCTAAAATTCCTTTCATCAATGTATGAAAATGCCTTTCATCAATCTCATTATTAGAGGTACTGTCAGTGAACTCTGTACAGCACAGTCTGCAGGATTTAATGTATAAACTACACTATAGGGAAAGACATGCCGGAAGGATTTCAATTTACACTTCCAACAAACTGATTTAATAATTCATGACTATATGCTTGAAGTCTATTGGAGAAGGGTTTTTCTAATCCATTGTCCAACTAATTTTGGATCAACATTTTGTGCAGCCAAAATGTAAAGTGATACACATATGAACGTGTACACTGCAGAGCAGTGATCTCTATTGGCCCATTAACCCAGTTATTTTATTGTTAGGCTGAACCCATTTGCTTTCTTCCTGGTCTTTCAAACATTTGATTTCATTTAGATTTGGAGTATGTGTGTCAGGAAATCAGCAGAGCCTCTATAACAAATCCCACTTGTGAACTTACACAAGTCACTGACTCACTGCAGACCTATTCCTCTTGATGGGTTTCCCTCAGGTACTCATCATCACAGCAGCCAAACAGTTTAAAAGCTTTAATGCCTCTATTCTCTACCCTCTATCCTCGTCATTATGAGTTAACTGGATTTCTTTTAATGCTACCATAGAGCATGAATATCCCTTGGACAAGGTCACACTAGCAGTCAGGACTAGCACCCACATCCCCCTAGTCACACAGCCAACCTTCTCCAAAGGAACAACAGCCTTGTAACTCCTGCAGTGAGATCCATGACTCACACATCACTTCTTTCAGTGTTTTATTTGTGATTTAAGTGCTTCTGCAAACTGCAGAAATTTAAAAGCAATCACAGTTTCATTTTCTATAAAGAACTTCACAGAGTTGTGTAAGGAATAACTCGCTGCCAGTGTGAGTTCAGACAGCAGGTTATCAAAGCTTTAACAGTCCTGTGTCCTCTGACCATCAATTTAACCATTTTCAAGGGTTACAACATGCTGCTATCAGACCCTCGAAGAACTTCCTGTTTGTGTCACAGCAGAAATCAATTTATATTTGGTGCAATAATTGTTTTGCTGGTCTATTTTTAAGCTGCTTTGTGAAGGGTGCTATCATGATAGTTCCTGGAATCTGAAAAAGCCATACTGAAAAAAAACCCAAGAATTCAGGCATCACCTCCTCCATTCAACATGGAAATATTTCCACTTTAGTTAAAACCACAGTAACTTTCCTTTGTCTCGTGAGGACAAAGTGAGGACACAGTGTGCAAAGATGAATCAGTATTCCACTAAAAAAAGGGAAGATTTTCAGATGGTTAACCAGTTAGTTTCCATAACCAGAAGACCAACATTAAAAAGGTAGGATGTAAAACACCACTTCTAATTTCCTTTCCACAGTAATTATTTGTCCCCTAAGATGATGAGCAGTATCAACCTTGAGAGAGTGCTGAGGTTCAATTCCCTACAAGGATTGTCAACACTGGAACAGGAGCTGAGAGAAGTCATGGATTCTCCATCTTTACAGACATTTGAAGCTTGACTGGACATAGCTCTAAGCAATCTGATCCAAAGCTGAAGTTACCCATCCTTTGAAACACAAATGAAACCATATGACTTCCCTCAATATAATTTTTCTACTACTTCCTTTAGCAGTTAATGGTCAAATGAATAACTGAACTGAATCACACACTGAAGGTCTTGCTCAGCATCCAACACCCTTCCACTAACACTTAGATGTCTGACAACCATCAAATGACTATTTCTACTCTCTAGTGATCTTATCTCCCAAAGACTCTTCTGAAAAGGGCCATGTCTACCTGATCTGTGTACAAATTAATTATTTTACTATTGAAATCTGGCTGAAAATGGGATTATTTTTCTTTTATGAAACTCCAAAAGCTGCAGCAAGATAATAAACCCCTGTATCAAGGGTATCAATGTGTGCATAGGACAAGTGGAGTACACACAGCATAGTTGCAGGCACTGCATTAGCTTTATAACTTAATTCAGTATCTCACAGCTTCCAGGCACAGTTCACTCACATGGTCCTGGTTTGCCCATCCCATGAAAACTAAGCACAGAACTGAGTGTCAAAATTATTGACAAGGTATGTGAAGTACGGCTTTTGCCTGCACTGATGAGATAAGAAGGGGATTTATTCCAGGGTACCCCCACTGGAGTTTGAAGAAGCTGGCTGAGAAATGCCACTGGATGAACTGCTGACACCCAAACCACACCAGTGACTTCTGCTCACCCAGCACACAAGTCCATCTGTGTGTTCCAGGCTGACCTCTCTTTTCTATCCAGATCAGCAACTCTTTCCTGCCAGTTTATTATCTCCCAATGGCACCAAGAAGTGGAAGCCATTGTAGTTACCACATTAAATATTTCTCAACATTGTGGGGGGAAAAAATTACTAGAAAGGATTTGGGCTCCACGCTGGCTTAGCTAGAAAAAGAGATGTGGTAGAGAAGATTAAGTTGTGTTTCTATAGCCAAAAGCAGGTGGCAAAGACCCACCACAGGTGCTTGTTCCATAGAGGATTCCCCTCCCTGGTAAAACAACTACTCAAAGACATCAGGGCTTGAAGATATCCAGGACTCTTCCTGTCAGATGAGCCTTATGTAAGTTTATGAAGCCCTGGGATCACCATGATTAACTACCTTCCTTAAGCCATTCCCCACCAGGCTTTAGTGCTTTTAAACCACTGACCCCTTGAATTAAAGAGGGAGATTTCTCTTTTCACAGCTGTGACTCAACACAGGAAGGAATTCAGAGACATCTGAAAACAAAGCCAGGCAGAATTTAAAACAAAATCCTTCAATGACAGATTTAGCAAGTGATGGGCACAGCTGGAGCTTACAAATATAACTAAGCAAAGGAGCATGCATTATACAACAACCTTACATAGACAGATCCTATGAAGGGCAATTTCCTCGCAAGGAATTGCAAAAACCAAACTGCTATGAATAAATCATCAGAAAAACTAGATATTGGTTGTTCAAAAGAAATCTGATTCTTTGAGTCCTTCAGCAAACTAAATAGTAACCACTCCTAAAATATGTGACAACCAATTAAGCAACTTAAGCCTTGATTTTTAGCTATTGTCTACTTAAATCACAGTGCAAAATCAAAACTCCTGTGCCTAGAGAAGAATAAAACACTACTAAGATAGTTTTCAAAACTTATATAATACCTTTCATACACTCAATATATACAGTAACTAGTACATACATCACTGAGTCATTGCAAAGGAAATGTGTCCCTACTATGTGTCCCCTGCAGCTGGGGAAACTGATGCTGAATGTACTCAGTAGATATTCTAGGAGGAATTGAAGTGAAAAAAAGAGTGGAATTAGATACTAACAGCTAATTATCAGTGTCACTATCTTAAACATGACAAGCTTTTTTCTACCCAGTCAGATGGGCTACATGACACTGCCTATCAGTTTCAAGAAGCAAGCACAAGTTTGCAGATGAACTTTATAAAATGCAACAAATATCTTGAAGATAATCAAGCATGAGGAATAAGCCTATTGACCACCTCCACACAGTACTGCAAAGCAAAACAATGACTACTGAAAATTCTGTTTCCTTGTCTGCTCAGCTGGGGTATGTGACTTGCATTAATGGCATGGGGAATAATGTACTTGCGCTGAGACCCTGGACTGACTGATGTCAAACGAAGTTCAACCATTCATATTAATGGGGATCAGCATTTGTCTGAGGGAATGGAAGCCTCTCAGACCTCCGGGTCATGAATTGACAAGCTATCGAACATTTTCTCTGTAGTGCTGACCATCCTCCATCCCCACTGAGCTCAGCTGTCTAGACCCTTAGTCCCACTCCAGCTGCTTTGTGCTCCTCCTGAGGCACAGAAAGAGCTCATTACAGATTCCTTCTGTGTAATGTGCAATGAGGGCTGAGGTCTCACAACTCCCTTTCTAGGAAATGCAGAATAATCACATTTCTCTGGACCCCAAGAAAAACAGAGAGACATACATGCAAACTGCGAGTTTTGTTATTCTGGAGATCTGTAATTGACTAAGCCAGATGGTGATAGAAGAGTCATTAATGCCAAAAAAAAAAAAAAAAAAGAACAAAACCAAACCCACTGAAAATATCACCTCAAAAGAACAAAGATGACTAATAACTTGTACAAAGAAAATGATTGTTAAATTGATACTGTCTCATGCCACTAATAAACTGGGAGGATGCAAAAAGCAGTTTTCTTACAGATGGACTTTCTGGAAAAATACTTTCTCACAGAGTTTATTCTTGAATGGTTTCAGAGTATCTGTAAACTCACGGGTTGTAGTGAAGCTAATGATCAGCAAGCAGTAACTTCAGACAGCTGATAAAAGTCTGTATCTGATATTATCTGTCAAAACATTAAAATATGCAAAGAAAAACACTGCAGCAGAGTTTTGGTCTTCTCAATATCAAGTAGAGCAATTATGGGAGTAAGGATAGTTATAATTTTCACCATCATCATTAATCCTAATAACAATAATAATAATAATGTTAACAATAGCAATAACAATGATGACAACTGTACCTCTTTTCCTAAACTTTTTTGGCAACAAAAATTATGCCAGATGAAAACTTGAATTTTATGGATGATTAAACGTCAGCTGCTTCTAGTGACTTTTACAAGTTCCAACTCAGCTCTGGTAGTCAGGACATGCAGAGCGAGTGAATTCAATAAAGCCCACTCAAGCCCTGGCATCTCTGTTTCTTTACAGACACCTCAGCCACACTCTTGTTTTTCAGAAGTGCTTGTGTAAACATTAAAAAACACAAGAAAATAAAAAGATAAGAATCCAACATGCAAGGCCAACCCCAACAAAGGATGAGACAAATGAAAAAACAAGATCAAAATAAATGCCTTACGTGCACAATAAATTTCAACATCATGAGTCACTAAACTGACTCATGAACTGTAACTTGACCATGCCTCTTTTCATTGTTCCACATAAGGATCCTCTTTCCAAAAAAGAAGAATATCTTTAACAGACATTGTGCTACAGCTGGTTTTTTTTTCTTTATCAACAGTATATGTGTACTGTAGTGCAAGTTATGGAACTTAAGTTCTGTTACAGGTTTAGAAAGAAGCCTGTAGGAAAGTAAGAGATACAGAGCTAGATCAGAAAATGCCTTCTATATGTACTTGGAGAACCACCAGTAGAATTCACTACAAAAACAATGAAGATCTATTCCTCATGATAATGTCCAATGAAATATAAAAGCTAAAAAGGCAAGACTGCAAACCTATGCAGTCAGTAACTGAGAAAGTGATCACATTAGATCTTCTTTCAGCATTAAAGCTGTCTCTCAGTATTTTTTCCCCTTAGCAATATGGATCACAAAACATATCTCTAATTTTCTAAATTTAAGCAGTTCTGAGTTTTCTCCACCTTCAATATTAATTTTCTGTTCCAGAAAAATTCTCTCACACAACTCGTTACTTAGATAAGAATATAAAAATGTTTGTAATGGCAAGACTGAAGGCTCATCCAGTCTAGTAGTCTCTTTTCAACAGTATGAAGACTAATTATAGAACATTTATACATTATATTTCCCTACCTTAGTGCTCCCCCTCCTCTCCATCTATTTTCAGTTCAGAAGATTTCCTAAGCCTATTGTAGCCTGTCTATTTTGCAACCCCCAAGTAGATATCACTTTCAAAGTACTTCACTTTTAAAGTCCTTGTCCAGCATCCCTCTGAGCCCTTGTAGAATTCTTGCATCTGCAACACCATCTGGCAAACAAGTTTATATGTCTGCTACCCAACGTGTGAAGAACCACTTCCAATACCAACAGTGCAATGTGATAATGTATTAATTTTCCCTCCTATACCACCACCTTCATAATATTAGCCATAAAATAGATCCCACTGGGTAATAAAAAAAAAAAAAAAGAATTCTGATTTAGTTGTGATGATCATCCAACTGTTTCAACATTTGCTGCATTACACATGCTATCTCATTATTTTATTTTGTATAATTTTGTGTAATTGCCTCACGGGGTGAATGGGGAATTAAGTGAAAATTGGTCAAGAGAAAGTTAAGAAGGTGATAGTAGTCATCAGCTCTAATGAGTGTTTGCTGCCAAAGAAAAATATCTTGCTATGGTCACTGCACAAGATGAGATATAACATTTCACAACTAAATCTTTGGTGAGAATCCAGGACCAGCTTTGAACACAGTAAGTTGAATTCAACAAAGTAAGTATTTGCCAAGGTTAGCAAATACATGGGTGGAGTAAAATCAGAGCTGAGATCAGTGAAAGACAAACCCTTCAGGTTTCACAGCCATCAGTGGCTCAGCACTGGTAGCTCCCACACAGGAACTGCTGAATACCTGCAGGCAGGTAGGATGGAAAAGGCATCCCAGCACCCTGCAGCTGGGGAGATCTGTCACATCTCTCCTTGATAGGGCCCATTGCCTCTCTCACACTGCAGTAAAATTCACTTTTCCTTTACTGAAATGGCCAGGTTTTCTCATAGCCACAACTTTTACTCTAATAAAGGTGGCATGGGGGTGAAAGGTTTTACTTTCACACCAGTTGATAATGCACCTTTAGAATCTTCTGCTTTCAAAATTACTAATTTAAGAAATGTGTTTTAAGATTTATGCTACAAATTGACTATGAGGAAATAGAGTTATAAGCTCTATTAATCTTCATGTTTTCTGGTGTGAGTGATGTAAGAAGCACCATCTTGCAATACAGAACAGTAAAATTGTGAAGATTTATGCCTTCCGTTGAAACATCTGGTCTTACCCACTCCTGGTGCCATAATGGCAGACTGGATGAGCTGCTTGTTTATTCCAGCCAGGCATTCCCTGACTTCTGGACTTGATGTTAAGACATGATGAACATCTTACTCCCACTGGAGAATTTTTACCCTCATGAAGTCAATAGGTCAGAACTTGAAATCTACAGCTCATGAAAAGGATTCCTCCTTTGAGTGTGTGAGACTCTAGTGCATCGGTAGACAAATGTAAATACTTAAAACAATTTTACTTTATGTACTCCATACTTGTGCTTCACATGGGCATAGACATTAATTTAAAGGCCTGTCAGAACACAACTTCTTTAGCAACAGAGTGAATCATGAGGGGTAGGAAATATCCAAAAGGGTTACATCTGAGAGAACTACAACAGTATGAACTATCAAAAAAGTTCCTTTCATTTTACAGCAACAACAAGCTTTTCAATTCAGTATGATAAACCGTCATTCTGGAGGATTAAATTAGTTATATTTACTTTCCTGGAATTCAGAATAATTTCATTCTTCTTACTATATCTATCAAAAGTCAAATTTCAAATTAAGTTAGTATCTGCAGTGGATCACGATAATGTAAAGGCATTTCTGTTACTGTCTAATGAGTTTCAGAATTGTTTCAAAAAATACACATATTCAAAAGTTTCTGACTTTATCAAAAACATTGAAACAATGATGAAAAGCATTACACTTTCTGAAAAAAGGTTTTCATTAGGTTTTCAAACAGCAAAGTTACACCGCCTTTTTCAATTACACCTACTTTTAAGATTTTCCAGAAGTAACTAAAGTTTGGCTTTGACCCCACTATTGCAAAGTGCCAGAAATACCAAATTATAGCAGGGAAAATGTTGTGTGCACACATGTATGTGTTTGTCTACAGTCTGCATGAGCAATTGAAAAACATCCAACATATACACACAGCAAATCACATATTAAAACTACTCTTATGCAGAAGAAATTTTTCATTTAAATAGAAAATAATGGAAGGACAGCAGAGATTTCTCAGTACTAAAACATAATGCTTCATTTAATGAGTAATCCCTGGAGCATATGGATGTTTACCTCACTCTGGGCAAGCTCAAGTGCATAGATAGACAATTACAATGCTTCAGCTGATGTATGATAACTTGTTAAGCTGCTGTAATGCAGTGACATTCTTTCATAGCCTTATAGAGTGCATTTCTATGTTTTCTTCCATGCCAATATGACTTTTGTCTTCACAAGATGAAAAGGCTATAAGATATCTGCATGTTCAAAGAGCCTGACTCTGAATACACAAAGCCCTGGAAACTTAAAAACTGGAACCTCTGTCTGCAGCCTCTCTGACTTTGGCAGGTACATGGTCTACATCCACTCTGCCTTCAGAAAAATAAAATATTAGTAAATAAAAANTTGCAATAGGAAAACCACAATACAATTGGTTGCATTGAGTCTTACATGAATAATGGCTGGGCAGCAGACTTATTTACATGAACCACTGAATACAATTCCAAAAAAATGTAATATGTAGATGTAGGCTGGAGATTAATAGTAATGCTGGCAAGTGGCTTCAGAAAGACTCCAAGTTTTGCCTTGGGAGAATGGCAAAAGGAGAAAATATATTGCTAAAGCCTCTCTTCCCACCATTTTTATACCGCTGCCTCTTGTCAGAGTGTAGGGTGCAAAGTTCTGAGACTGGTATTTGGCAAAAGCAGAGCTTAAATTATTTTTACAAAAGAAGGAAAAAGAAAATCTAATGGAACTGCTTTGGTCATACACAGCTATTGAACACCTCCTTTAGTGTCCTGAGTCTTCACTTCTCCATGAAATTTGTGAAACCTGAAGGCAGTACTTCAAACTATTAATTTTCTGGGCTTTTACACACTACATAAAAATCTTATTTTCTATTCCATATTACTAGACAAGGAAAGTTAAAATACAGAGATTATAAACTCTAATTCTTGGTAATATGGGAACTCTAGAATCTCAGAAATGCCTACACTTCTGTATTTCTTTCCATGTATTTGATCCAAAATTCTGCTTCTCTGTGTAAAAGGAATTTTACAGTGGTTTTAATGTTCTATTCTTAACAATCTAAAGATATAAAAGATGCACAATTCACAGAAAATTAACCCATGAATACTCAGATACAGACATACACTTCGTTCCACAAGAAACTCTTGTGATTCACAGCACCAGAGTATGAGTTTCCAGGAACTTATTCCTTAAATACGAAAAACATAATGCATTTAAAAACTTTGGGTTTGTTTTTTTGATTAGTTTTTGTTTTGGTTTTTTTTTTGGTTTTTTGGGGTTTTTTTTGTTGTTGTTGTTGTTGCGATTCTTTTTTGTTTTGTTTTTTTGTTTTTTAATGAAGCCAAAAGTAGCAATCAATGGTCATCTATGTTCCTGTTGGCATATTTCACACAAGATAATAAACCATGGTTGAAATATGAAAATTCCTTTAAATACTTACCTCTGTTAATGATAACTACAGCTGCACTCAGAATCTGCTGCCCTTGATATCACTTACATTCCCACAGGAATATAAATCTCTAGGTTTAAAAAAAGGCATTCGTCTCAGGGCTCTGGAGAAACACACAGCTTTTTTGTTTGATGCTGCCTTATAGCATTATTGGGTTAACATGATGAAATAGACTTTCTGGTTTTTTCTCCCCTGAAGCTTATCTAGTCTCACATTATTAATCTGAAAACAGGCCAAAAGAAGGAAGAGAGATACAACAAATTCAGAGCTCAAATATGGTAATTTGGGCCAGTGCAGATCTTCAATAGAAGCAATTTAGTCCAAGACATGGGAATACTGAAAAAGAAACATTATGAAGAGAGACTACTGAAGGCTGTTTCCTATCTGTTAGAGATCAAAGAGGATCAGAGCAAATATGAAACTGTCTTGTACCTGAGGTAATAATGTACCTAATGATCTTGAAATGAAATGTTTAAAAATCTGTATTTCTACCTGTCATTATAAAAGGTGTGCATTTTAATCCCATGAGTAATCCAACAATGATAATTGCAAAACTGTAACATATAATTAAATTTAAAACCAAGATCTATTCCACCCTTGAATCAAAATTATTCCTTTCATCACAGTAAAGCACTATTGTTTGTAAAACCTAGTGTCTATGTTTATTTTATTTAATTCATAAACCCCTGGTTATCATTGTAATTTTACTCATATGTGGCTTATCTAACATGCACTGCTATAGCTGTTTGAAGTGTATTTCCAAACCCAGAAAAGAATTAAGACCCAGAGACACATCACCACCTCTTGCAGAAATGTCATGCATGCTATGAATAAAGCATAAGCTTAGAAAAACATCATCACCCAGCAAACACCCAGCATTTGCTGAGCCAAGCACATGTGTGTGCAGCCGTGCTCCCCAGCTAGTTGGAGGCAGATTCATGTGCCCTGCACAGGAGACCGCAGCTGACAAACCCCTCGAGCTGGTCATGGAGAGTTCAGCACACTGGGCAAGGGGAATTGCCAAACTCTTTGGCAGGAGACACAGCCAGGAATCCCAGAAAGCAGGCTAGGAAACAGTGCTGTCATCTGTCACGAGCACCCTGGCAGGGCCAGGAAGGCAGCAAGGACAGGGACTGGGTGACGCAGCTCTGGAAGGTGCCACTGCAAGGTTGAGCCCTGGTCTGGGGGATGGTGGGGCTGAGAACAGGGAGATGAAGGGGAGGTGACACCAAGGAAGGATGAAGGCTTCTGGACAAATGAGGCCAGCCCCTGCTCCTGCAAGAGATGCCCCAAACCATCACTGCATCTGTGTTCAGCTGGGTCCAGCTGGGCTGGTGCAAGGCTAAAATGGGGATACCACAGGGATTGGGATCAATGTCCCTCAAAACTGGAGGAACACTTAGATTACACTGAAATTATTCAGTATCTAAACAGCCAAAACGGAATGGGAATAGGCAAACCTGCAGTTGGCAGACTGCCTTATCAAAGGACACTACCAAACTCAGCCACAGGAGACCCAAACCCCCTGTGCTCATGTTAACCACCTAATTCTACAGTGATGTTGAATTTACAAAGCTAGGTATGACTCCCTGGTATACACAAAGATGGAAGGGAAAAAAAAACCCAAACAGCAAGAGAAGAACTAAAAAATCAACTGAACTCTCAAAGAGCCTGTTCTAGAAGCAAGTAATGAACTGATGGGTACAGCCACTGGGATCTGGCCCAGCCTCATGTCCAGGCTGGACGACAGAAAATTTCGAAACTCTGCAACAACCCTTCTCTCCTTTCCTGTGTGTCAGACTAACCCCGACCCAGAGTGTATCTTCTGGCTCAGCATTGTCCAACATATGGTTCCAGGCAGGATGTTGCCTGTAAAAACCTTTTGCACTAATTCCACTAATTAGAGCATTCAAAATAAAAGCAGAGCTTTCTGAGGGGGACCAAAAGTCAGTGCTGCCTTTCTGACAGAGACGTGCCACCAGCCACAGCCAAGGCTGGGAACTCAGGCGTGACTGAGGGACTGAGCTAACGCGTCTCCAAAGCAAGAAGTGACCCCATCAGCCAAGCTGTGCATCTTGATTTATCCACCTGACAGTCTCGTTCAGCCCTGCTGGGCTGGACTTTGCAGAGCATCCCTGCGGGAAGCACCTGCAAAAGGAGGGGAAGGGAGGTAAAATAGGCTTGGTAAAATAGGTTTAACAGAGTTGGAAATAGCTGAGGTGATTACCCTGTGTTAACTGACTGAGGAACACCACCCAAACAAAAGACAGTCTGACACAACTGTCACAACAAAGTCAGTTCTGAAAGACATCTGACAAGGCAACATCTATTTTAAAAATCCTCAGGATATTAACTGTGTGTTTACGTTTTGTATTAAGAAGACTAAACATCATAAAAACAGCTGAATTTAGCATAAACAACAGGCCAATAAATACAATACTAGTGCTTTAAAATAATTAAAAAACCATTTGTTTTTGCATTTATGTTGCTTCCAAATACTGGCAGAATTCCTTCAAATAAACAAACTGTTAGGGTGTTTTGTTTTGTTTTTTTAATTTAATTTGTAAAGATTACATGTGAGCAGTAACTTAGGCAAATCTGGACATTTGTTCCATTCATTTGAAGTCAAAAAAAGCAACACAGCTATCACGTTGCATTTTCACTCTTCAGAAGCCAAAACTAGGGCCCTCTAGGGAACAAGAAGTTTAATTATGAACTATCACTGTACAAGATAGATTCTCAGACATATCTCTGGGAATACATTCAATACACTAAGCCAATATAATCTGATATGCTTTTTTTTTTCTTTTTTTTTTTTTTTTAATGCAAGATCATGGTTCTTTTTTGGTGTAAAAGGAAGAAGTCAGCAAAATAGTGATCAGTTAACAACCTGAAAAGTTTGTTGCAAAATAATGCTTATAATACAGTTAGTGATTTTTCAGAATCATAAGAATATAAAAACAAAAGCAGTATCACTAATTAGCATTCTATTTGTTCTTTAAATGGTGCCTAAATTTGTGCTGTGCAATACTGAGAAAATATGAAGTATAAAGAGTCACAGTGCAAAACCACAATGTAGTTTCCAGTTTCTATAGAGCTTTTTATAATTTTTGTATCAATTGTGAAAGCAGAAGTGTCTAAATGAAAAACAGAATTACCTTCACATCACTTTTTCCCTTTTCACACTCATCAAGTGAAAGTATTTATCCCATAATCTTCTGTTAGAAATATTTCTTAATTGCACATTATGACAGGTGTTTCATTTCTTTGCACAAAAAAAATACCCTAATAGGAATTTTGTTAATAAATTGCATTTAAATTTTAAAAAAATTTGAAAGCAGTAGTAACTGTTGTACAACTCAACAACGACTATTTAGCTTCATTAGAGACTATTTAATAAGGCTGCATTTTAGATTTCTGTTGTAGAACAGAGAAGGAAATGAGTTATGTCAATAACACTGTCACCAAGGTCAAGACCCACAGGAATCCCCATGAATTCCTTCTAAAATCCCGTGTTGATCTGTAGACTGTGATCTTACCCACCACATCGGCGAAGCGTGGAGCTTATTTTAAACAACTGCACACTGAGAGCCTCACTCTGTTTGCACAAAGATGAACTGGATCTCTACAAGGCACAGAGCTGTGGCATCCCACGAGAGGTGCCATCAGGTAAATTGATTCTCCTGAGCAAATGAGTTGCAGAAGTAAACATGAAAGTTTTGTACTGAATCTAATTTAGATAAATAAATTCTGAAGACCCACACGTGACAATAAAAATGAAGACTAATTTATCTTCTCCAAGAGAGATGTCTACCTAGATCATATATATATACTGGTACAAATATTACCCATGGTAATAATATTGCCCATGTTCAGTGTCTTTGAAGGTTTTCAACCCTCTTGAGATCATGCAATTTCTAAACATTATAAAATGAAAATGCAATTATTTTGCCTCAATAATCATGTTCAATACTTTAGAAAAGCTTACAGATGCGAACAGCAGTCATCTAATCACTCATTCTCATTTTTCTTCTTCTTTTCCCAGCAATTAATTTTGTGAATATCTTCACATTTTTAATGAAAGTAGAAGTGATTTACAGTAAATATTTGTAATCAAGTCTCCACTGTGGAGCTGTATCAGCGTAATGCAGAGAGGAATTAATAAAACACATGTGCTGTCCACTGATTTCACTGAAGTTGCACTAAACTAGGTAGAAAAGGATCACGATCATCATGACCCTTTAATATTGGTGACATCTGTGGTCACCAGTACACAAATATTCGATTTCTTGTCTTAGTTCCAGCTGTGAATTCTTTTGACAGAACAATCATTCAGATAATTCAAATTAAAATGGAGTCTGTCTTTAGTTACTTTAGTGTAAAAATATTTGATAATATCACAAAGGCTCAGACTCATCTCCTTTCAGTTCAGGTGCCTGAAAAATAAAAGGTGCCAGCCTGGTGACTTGAAGCTACACACATAACCAATAGAGAGGAACAGTCACCAGTGGAAATTGAAACTACCAACCTGAGCTGCCTTCTCAATACCTATTTAAGGTTCAGATTCTATACAGCAGGAAAAGGAAGGTCTATGCTGACACTTGTTTATATATGTCACTACACCCAGTTCAAACAAATGCTTCCAAAGTCAACAAAAACATTACTAGAACAATTTTGTGTCTCCATTTCCAAATCTACCTGCAGTTACTCCATTACTACATAATGCCCTTTGCTGAACAATCACAAACACCCCTGACATATCTGAGCATGGTACTCTGCTGTAGGAGGTGAAGAACCCCTCCAATATTTGTGTAATAGGTTCTTATCCTCCTGTGACTAAGTCAGAAAAGTCTGTCAGTGATGTTAGGTGTACACGTCCTTCCTGTAGTGGTATTCCCACCTGAGAGGAAATGAACAAAACCAGTTTGCACAACAGGGATTTCATCACAAATGAACTGAGAAGAATACATGGCCAAGAACTGAAAAGCTGCAAAAATTACAGCTGGAATGAATGTGATGGAAAACAACGTGAGCCTGCCTCTTACAGTAAAATTGTGAAGCAGAGAAAAAATAAAAGCAATGTTTAACTCAGCTCATCCAAAATAACAAGACAATGCTTCTTCTTCCTTGGTGTCTTTCTCAATCAGTGTCCACCCTCTACAGGAATGACTCAGGAGTCCTGAGGACCACAGGCTTTCTGATTTGCACAATTGCATGATCCAGAAGTGTAGCCCAGTGCATACACATTAGAGAGTGTGAAGGGATGGAAGTGCAGACATTGATCTTTTGGGATGCTGATAATGAAGGCACTTTTAAGTTGTATCTCATATTTTCCGAACAAGGGAATGGCTACAAATCACTGAAACCTGACAGATCTACATGTCTACTGATTTATTATTACTATTGAAAAGAATAACACTTTTATTCAATTATTTATATAGACATACCCTCTGCGTTCAACTAGTTAGAAGAGACTTCTTAGTCCTGTATAATGTTGAGGGTCCACCCCTTCCTACTCATGTCTGAGTGTGCTGAGCAGTGCTTGTCAAAGAATCAGACCAGACAACAGAATTGCCATGTCAGGTACCAAAAGTCTTCTGAAAAAATGGCAGAATATTGCTGTCCTGGATATACAGGACATGGGATGGGGAACATGCCCCAGTCCTAAATTAGAAACTGAAGGTAAAAAAAAAAAAAAANTGTCAAAGAATCAGACCAGACAACAGAATTGCCATGTCAGGTACCAAAAGTCTTCTGAAAAAATGGCAGACTTTTTCATTTACAAAATATTGTAATTCTGTTCTTTTCATATACATACATTTGCAAATGTAACTGAAATAAACTGATTCAAGGAACTGAAAACATACCACTACTGTTTTTTTAAAGTTCATATTAGTCAAACCATCCAACTAGCTTGTGATACTACTTCTGTCACTGAGGTTTGGGTAAAGAGCAGAGCAGCTTTCTCCTGGAAGGTCCCAGGACATTTCATTTAATCTTCTGCCTCCCACCCTGGGTCTCACTCACATATTTCAGTTTGTCTCCCTGTGTGGCCATACTGGGAGCACTCTCAAGCTAAACCCACAGCAAAGAAAAAGAGAAGAACAGGAACCGTGCAAGAGCCTTCCTGGACAGATTGAATAATGCTCTCAATTTGTTAAGATGACTGAGCTTCCCCAGTGTTATTGTTTTATCATTCCTTTGAAATCATAACTTAATACTTTTATTCTCCGTGAACTAGTACACTAAACACAGTTACTTAACAGTAAAGTATTAGAAAAACATTATTGTAAACATATAAAAATAATATAAATGTACTGACACATGCTTATGATTATTGTTATAAATACCTTTTGGGAAAGCCATATCAATTTTATAAGTTTTGGTTTTAACCATGGCCCAAAATTCAGGGTTCTGTTAAAGACATTCAGAATCTTCCTGAGTCTCCATGTGAAGAAAGTATAGACTTTCAAAACAGACTGAGCCTGGCCATAACACAACAGGATCAGAGACAGGCTTGTCCCACAAGGAAAAGCACTTCAAACACCAGGGTGCCAGTCTGTCAGCACTTATCACTCAGTAGGTTATTCTATCTTTCCAGCAGATTCCCCTTCCAAACTTCTACTTCATCACACTCCTGACCTTGCTCCATGTGGCCCCTTCAGCAGAGTTCAAGTCTGCCCTGTGTAAGACAGGGAAAGTTTATTCACCACTACTCATTATCATCTCAGAGACTTGTTCATTGTAAGCCAAAAATATTTACTCTGCTGCTCTGGGGCGTTTCATGGAAAAGGAAGAGATGAAGAAAAGTCTAACCAAGAAAACGTTATGCTGCAAAAATGAGCAAAAATCTTCCCTTTCAGAAGTAAATGATTGCTTCTGCTCTTGTTTGGTGAGCAACTTTCCATCCAAAAATGGGATGGAAACTGAGGTGGCCAGACCATTTTGTGCTCCAGCTAATACAGTGTTTCAGATCAAGAAAAACATGCAAGGCTGCATCACTCTGGCCTGCCTCGTATGGACTCTTTTTTTTTTTTTCCTTTTGAAACATTCCATTTGCTGTTCAAGCCAAGACAAGAAAAGAAACATTTTTAACCTTAAGGGTCTGACATAAGCCTACAAAATTAAATAGCCAGGACTGAAGTGAGGCAGGTTTTACAGTTCTTAAGAGGCTATCCTTTGTTCCCTCCTTAACAGTACATTATAGCCAGGGAAAACTTTCCAAGCTGAAAGCAAACAGGCCAGAGCAGATTCAACTGCCTTTATTTGAACTGAAATCTATGCAGGTCAGGACCACACGGTACCAAATACTCTACAAATAAAGAGCAAGTATCAATATCTTCCCTGATGAGCTTATATCTAGGAAGATAAAACAAATAGGAGATGGTGGAAGAAAAGTCTGTGTAATTACAGGAATATGGTACAGTCACCCCTAGAGCTGCTCAGACTTGAGCTTCCAGACCCCGAGTCTAAGTTGGGAGCAATAAATAAAACGTGCCAGACACTATTTGCAGACTCTGAGACAAAGCAGCCTGGCACATCTTCTGCCTATACAACTAAGGATTCATTCCTTCAAAGCCAAGTGGTCTCATCCGTACTGTCCCCTGGGAGCCCTCGCATCCCCCAGCTCACAGTCAGCAGTTTGGAAATGTGCTCGCTGACAGGAGCAGAAACCAGTCCAGTGAACACTAACAAACACCACAGGCCAGTGCAGGCCAGCAATCTTCTGGCCTTGTTTAACTTGCAAATACAGATGAGACTCATCTGTGTCTCCGTGAGCGGCTTCAGAGTCCCTGCACCCACAAGGGAAATGTGCCACTAAAGCCATCAGCCAGTGACAGAGCCAGAAAAACATCCCATCAAGTTTTGGCACTTAAAAAATACTGCCTTTCATTGTGTAATTCCTGTGGAAAATACAAGACGTGGCAAAACCTTGCAAAATATTCCAACAGTGTGAATACACATCAGAATCTGGCTAACACAGCCATCAGGTAGAAATCAAAAAAGGAAGGGGGTTCTAGGTTTTATGAGCATGTGGACAAATAAATTACAGGTGAACTCTCTGGAAATTTAACTCTGTGTTTTTGTGGGGGTTTTTTTCAAGGCAGTGTTAGGCTAAAATATCAGCTGTTTTTTATGACCACTGAAGCCACTTTGAGAAAAGCTTTGACAAAACTGGAAAGAACAGCACAGGGCTGATATCCACTACAATGCACACAAGTGTCCGCCTACAAGGTGCTGCTGGTTTTGGAGTAGAAGTTCACTGACTTCTTCACAGATGAGCTTAATTCACCTCCCATGAGACATCAACCTCAAAAGAGGGGATAAAAGCCATGCAGACAGGACTGTGACAGGAGGACCCTACTGATCTCCAGGGCTTATCACAGCCCTCATGCCACATGTCACCACCTCTTCCCTTTGCCAGAGGACCCATTCTTGGAGTCCATCTCAGCTGCAGTCAGCACCGGCTTATTTATTATAAACACCTGACATTCAGTGCTGCTGTGCTGGAAATGGATCTGCAGCACTGAGAACACAAGATTTACAATGAAATGAGAGTCAAAATGGAAAATAACCTTTTAAGATGGCAGGGTTACAGACAAAGAAAGATATGTCATGAGTCTCTTGTTCTCTTCCACCACAAGCTCAGAAGAAGGGAATAATTAATAATTGATCAGTTAAGAAACTAGCAAAATTATTGCCAGCTTCTCTTGTCATATTCAGATGAGATGCCTAGTTTATTTTTTTAATTAATTCATGTGAGAGAAAAATAAAAACAAAAAAAAAATCAGCATGGATCTTGGAAGAAGGAATTTCAGGAAATATTTTATGTCAAAGAACAGTCCTTCTGCCAACCAGCTGTTGGCTTTCTTTTAGCAATTTTAGAGAGTTCAGCTTCTGCAGCTTCTTTTCTTTTTACTATTCCAGAAGCCTTGGAGATGTTTCTCTTCTAATTTTGGGCCACTCATGAGCTGGGAATTCTTCTCCCAATGTGTGAGTGTAAATGATATGACTGAGACTGTACAACTGCTTACCTCTTCTCTGCTTGCTATTTGCCTAACTCTTCCTGAAAGCAATGGCAGAAACCTTTTCATGAGTTTATTTGGATCTGTGGAAACCAGAGACTCAGCCTCCCTACATGTATTTACAAAGACTTCTGCAGAACAGAAGGACTTTGTTTAGTATGAAGAAACTGAATCCAGGAGCCACCAGTCTGTCTGATGCAGAAGGAATTAGGAGTCTCACTCGCACAGTTCTTGGCACTTGCACCTCCAGGAGTGCTTTAAATAGAAAAAGACTTATACAAAATGATATTTCCAATTTAAGTGGATCAACAGTTTGAAAATGCTCTCCATTTGTCTTGAAAAGCATCTGAGAATTGGTGCTACAGGTCCAATGCTTGGCTCTCACAAGAAACGTATCCTCAGTGGCCACGGACTTGCCCATCTCCACCTTCCAATCCCCCCTCTGCAATCCCATCAAACTGATTGCAGGAAACTATTAATTACCTCTAACTGTGCAAGAGCAAATCACTGCACCTTCATGACTCCAAGCCCAATGAAAATAGCCCCACCTCATTTCTGAGGTGCACCTCTGGTCTCTAACAGACTTGCTAATTTCTTTCATCAGTTTCAACTCATGCTCTTTATACACAGCAAATTGTTTAGTGAGGCTCTGAAAGCAGATGAATTTCAGCAGTGCAGGTGATAATAATACCTCCTTTTGTTGTATATTGCACTTGGACACCTCAAAAGCTGTCTGCATCACTCCCTTGTTTTAGTTAATGTAATCCTACCTGGTGCAACACGAGCAGTTGGTGCTGTGTCACAAGAGAAGAAACTTCTGCAAATGCCCACGCTATTGCAGTTATTGAAATCTGGTCTGATTGCTTCATTTCCAAATTTTTTTACCGCTTTTTTGCTATTAAATCTTGAAAAGCCTCCAAAATAAAAATTATAACATCGTAAAAGATGTTCTTCCACATACTTGTAGATCATCTTTGGCCCACTTCCTGATTTCAGCATTTACAGCGTTCCCCAAAGCTCCCTGCACACTGCCCATGGATACAAGGCTTTGTATGACCTGTCATTTAATTCAGAAAATGGCAGCAAGTTAGTGCAGGAACCCTATGGTAGACAGTAGAGCAATTCAATACTAAAACACTGCTAGGTCTCTGTATGGTTTTCTTGATCGACGTTACACAGCAGATCTATTTTTATGTCTTATTTACACTGGGACAGTGCCTGGAGGCCCCAGCCAGGGCAGGACCCCATGGTGCTGCACATACTATCAAGCAGGATGCAAGGGCCTCTCCTCCTTGCAGCCTGTAGTCTAAATACATACCAAGTGAGACCAGATGGAGAAAACAGTCAGAGGAAAAAGTGAGACAGTTAATAAGAGTGACAGGCAGAGCACACCAGCTACTTGGCCATATACAGACAATGTACAGTTCCTATCATGGTTGTCTGTTTTCTCTCTGTCCTTGGTATCGTGGTTTTTTGCAAGCTGGAGTAACCTATGGACAAACTCTCATACACAGAGTCATCCTCTGCATGTCTGAAGCTCTGGGCACTTGAACACATCTTTCACTGCCTGTTGAATTAGGGCACAAAGTGGGTGATGTGAAATCACAGGTTTGGAGTGACCCACGGGAGGATTATGACTTTGGGGTGTCAAGGGAGCCCAGAAGTCAGCTGATCTCAGTGCAATTCACATAATCTCTGTCTTTATTCCCTTACACATTGCCTGCAGCAGGAACAGCCAGTTCTTATGGTGTCAAGGAACACAAGTGTTAATTTAAACCCAGGCTGTCTGGGGAACCAGCAATGGGTGCACCTCCCACCTAACTCACTAAGTCTCACTTTGGTTGAAGATGGGCTTTTCAGCTCATAGCCTTGCAAGCCAGATACATTTCTTAAATTAGTTATTTCACCCCCTGATCAGAGTCAGGACTGCTTTACACACAGATAAAATCCCCACTGTGTTTAGGTCCTCTGTGCAAATCCCAAATGTCCCTAGGACTGTCCAGCTCTGATTTCCAAAGCAATACTGTTGGGTCTGCAAGGTCAAATAAAAACAATAAACATAAATTCCTGAAAAGACTTCCGAATTGAGCATGCTGTAGACTTTCCCAAGCATAAACCTAGTCCAGTATCATACTGGAAATCCACAGCCTCTCCAACTCCAGGTCCCTGTCCCTGAAGTGACTGACAGCTCACACATCCCTGTCTCTTCCTCACTAGATGAGCCAGAGGACAAGGGCTGAACAGCAAAGGGATTCTCCCATTCCCTGCAGAGCCAGGCAAGCAGGGAAGCAACAAGCAGTTGTGAGGGAAGTCAGAATCCAGCTGTGAGAAGGTGAGCTCTGGAGAGGCTGGAGGTGGGAGCTATCAGAACAAGAGGGACAATGCCTGTCTCCTTTCAAGAGTGCAAATCAAAGGAGTAAACTACTCACAAAGCCATTGCAGAGTAATGAATGTGACAGTACAAGGGGGAATGGACTCTGACACTGAGTCACAACACCAACAGGATAAACTAAGCTCCTCCTAATTAAGCTCCTCCTTCTTTGAAGTGAGAACTTGTGCCACTGCATGGCCCAGCAGAGACCTCAGACAGGTCACCCTGGTGTTTCTCACTAATCTGTATTGCCCAACTTTCCCTCAGGCCCCCAGCATCCTACAGCTGCTTTACACATGGACCTCCAGCAGCACCTGTAGAAGCTCTCAACATTTTTGTAACTCTTCTCTTAGTAATTTTAATTTTCACACCTTTATCTTCTTTAAATTCAGTGTCCATAACTGCATTTCCTCTGAGGATCAGTCCTTTTCAAGGAGACAGCAACCACCTAGAGCTAGCACAGCATTTCCAACTACTTATGCTGTTGTATGAAAGCAAGAGCCATCAGAAGTAGGTTGCCAGAAGAGTTTAGTTCCCATTTAGTTACTAAAGTCTGGATTTTCACGTGTAGAGTTGGTTAACATGGGACATGTAGGCTTTACATGATACAACATTTTAGTAATACATAGCACAGTAGTACTTCTTGGGATGTTGCTGGTCTGTGTAAGGACTGCTTCAAGGAAAACAGGAAAAATGGGAGCTCTATCGTGTAGTTAGGTATTAGGTATTAATAAAAGACTTCCTGAATGTTTTACAAGAAATAAAAAGAAGAAAATACAAGTTCTTTGAGATGGCTTCTGTAACTGTTTTACGAGAACATTTCAGCATTCAATAAAGACATTTTTTCCCCTTAAAATCATGCTGAGTTGATTCTATTTGATCCTTATATTCTTAAGATAACATTCATCTTGCCTAATTTCAACCATCTAAACTTCAGGCATTCTCTTGGCTCCCTCCAGAGAGGCTGAGACAGGCACTGCTGAGTTAGTTCATCCCCTGGCTCAGATCCTGCATTGCCCCTGGCAGCACCTCATCCTGTACAGAAAACAGAGGAAGATTAGGGGACCATCTCACACTTCAGACAAGTGAAATAAATCCTATCTTAATTAGCTTTTCCACTCACTGTACTTGCATCATTACAATATCTGAACATCCATACTTTCCAGACCTGTAATCCTCACACTCTTTCTATGATAAATGGTCATTTTTAGTCATTTACAGATACATGCAGCTGAGGCAGGTAGAGGCCAACTTCTAAACCTGCAAAGGTATTTAGCAAGTTAACTGTCTAAATTAGGTGTTTTTCAGTCAGCTGACAAATTCTCAGTGATGTAGACAAAGCAGTGGCAGTTGAGTGCCCTTAGGAATTCGCTACGATCTAAGCAGAACTGTCTTGCCTTAAGGACACATGTCATGGAATTAACCCCAGGTCTCCTGAGCTGCTATCCTAACCTTTGGAATGTCCTTAACATCAAGCAAATCCTCTGCTGTTTTTTGAATAAAACTTTTGAAGTATTTACAGTCATGTCTTCTTCTTTGTCAAACTCTAACAAGCTGTGCACACTCAAAGCCTTTCACTCTTCCTCATAAATCAAACCTGACTCCACAACTCCTTTCTCACTTTTATTAGTCTTCCCTAAGCTATCCTTAGATCTTAACTTAGCAGTAAGAGCACAATGAGGCCAAAATTCCAGGATTTTTTAGGTGTTACTGTGATACAATTAAGCAAAGAACACTAGCACAGAGTTGGGTCTTGCCCTAAAATCAGTGAAAGTCCTACATTCCCTTCAGAGTTCTGCTCTGGTATGCAGCTTCTGAGCTCTGCATCACAGCACAGTGCATTGACACCATGTCTCCTGCACTTACAGAAATAATTGACCAAGACCTTCAAATTTAAATACTTAGGGCACGTCAACACAAGAGTCCAGACACAGTAAGATGTGAATTAGCAGCACCCTCACTGCTCTGCAATCACATCACACAAAAGTGTCTATTATAAGGAAACAACTTACTTAATTTAGAAGCACTATAGTTAATTTGAACAACAGCCTTAGGGCAGACACCCTGTGCCAGGCCATGCAGAGTCAGTGTGAGGAAGATACTCTGCACACTGTTATTCCAGTTGAACAGTAGCTGACTCCCACATGTAGACAAACTTTATCAGCCCAGAGCAGGCTGCAGCACTGGGTGATATGTGCTGCTTAGAATAATCTTGGGGAGAAATGCTGAATGCTGAGCATGTCCTCTGACTTGCCTGGAACTTGTACCTGGGTTGTAATATGGGTCAATTTATAAAACAGACTCTGCTCCTTTCATCTGGAAAGATTTTTCTTTTTTGGCAACCACCTCATTAAAGTGAAATAGAAAAGCCAGTTTCTGGAGAGAGAGGTGTCAGCCTCATACTATTCAAGCAAATGACAAGATAAAAACACTTTCTGGTACTAAACAAGTGCAGTTTTCCCCTTCTAGGACAGCTGCCTTGATCCCTAACTAAATAAAAACAACTCTGTATCAACCTTGAATTATCAGAGTCTGGCCATGTTCTGTTTTCAGAACCCATGAGCACAGAGTATGGACACATAGGATGTAGGATAGGTAGGTTGTAGAAAACAACTTACTTCAGCACCATGCATCTTTTGAGAAAGATACTGAAATAATTATGAAAGGTTTTTCTGACTTCTGATTATTAGAGCAATATTTGATCATCTCCTGTATTAACCAGACCCCCAAAACCTTACACAGTTACCCTTATATTGAACCCAGTAGCTTGTTTGTGGACAAACTCTGATTGTCCAAATAAATTTCAGTCTCTGGAGATATCAAGAAAACATGATTCTGAAACATCCTTTGCATGGAGCTGCCTTGTCCACACACTGAAACAGAAGAAGTTAAATCTCCTACAGCAATATAAGAAAGTTCTGCCCAATGACCCAGCTTCAGAACAAGGGAACATATTTGCTCTGTGTCAGGGTTTCCAACCTGTCTTGCAAACCACCAGAAAAACAACTTACTTCAGGGTTTTACTCACACCAGAGAAGCCCACACAGCACCATATCTCTGTAGGGGAATGAAGCCTAAGTGCTCAGGCAGCAAACACTGCCAAAAACTCAAGTGCCTATTTTGGGACTTTCTCCCAGCCTAACAGAAAAGGAGGTGGAAATGACTGCTGCACAAGAAAAGACACCCATGGGACTGAGGTCACATCTTCAACTTGAGATGTCCAAGAAGAGCTCTAAACAATTGCTGCAGCCTCCACAGCATAGCTGGGTTTTCCTCCTCAGTGGTGGCACACAGGCTAAACCTGGGAAGATTTCCATAATACAATATAAGGGCAGCTCAGAGCAGATGCCATCAGTGAGATCTAGTAAAAAAAGTTGGAAAAAAGCTACTGATCTTCCAGAAGAGAATACTGGAGACACCTACTGAGGATCCTGAATCCTGAGCACAAGACTCACAGAGCCTTGGTGGCTCTTCAGAACAAACTGTTTGCTCATTGTCAATCACTGATTTCTCCATCCTCCATCAGCACCTTTTTAACTTTTCTAACTGCTTGTGCTCACATCTCTTCTCCCATGTGGCTCAAACCAGAATGGAGAGAGTCAGCACAGTTTAAACAGGGTCATGCTTTCCAAGCATCAAACCAGTATTTTGCTGAGAAAAGAATGAAAACAAATTGTACACTGCCTACTGCAAGGCCTTGTGAGATTTCCCCAGGGCCATCACAACAGACCACTGTAATCTCTGCTGATGCTTGCACTGAAGATAACAATGCTGCTTGTTATCAAAGCCACTGTGTCCCAGTTATTCTGGCCTTACACACTATTTCTCTTATAAAGATGAGTGCAGCACTTCACAGATTGTCTAATACTTTATCTTGGAGATGTCAAATCCCACTTTCCATTGTGTCATGTTGAATTCCTGGATGGAAAATAAAACACAACAAATCCACATGCATTCCAAAATGCTTTTCTCACATCACTTCTGTGGCATTTACCTTGTTTGTAGGGAAAGGAAGGAAGGAAAGCACAGAAAGGATGGAAAGTACTTTTTTTTTTAACACCATTTACTAGAACAGATTTTATTACCCATAAATAATGGTGGTAACCTAGGATAAAAATAGAAATAAAGCCTGTCTTCACTAAGAAAATGACTATCCATATTTCATCACTGACCAACTGCAGAACAGCTGTGCCTGTGATATCAATGTTATCACAAAGGAATTTCTACCATTGTCATGAAAACCTGGCACAAGACCCGAAACCTGTCTGAATTCTCTCCCTTTAACAATTTAACACCCCACATGTCAGACTGCTGGAGTAGAGTACCCCTGGGGAGTGAGAGATTTTCATCATGTCAGGACCATTTCTGGGAATTGACAGGATACAGAAAAACTGTGCCTGAAGCTTTTACAAAAGCTCAAGAGACAGTTTAACTGTAGGAAGGAGATGAAGTTTCAGAGGGGAGTTTGGGAGCAGGAGCAGACTGTCCTGTGACTTCAAACCACCTGGAGAACTGCTGCTGCTAAAAGGTGAGGATGGTCAATTCCTGTTAGGAAAGACCAAGTCCTTGTGACACAGGACATGCTGGTACTAACACAGACCCAGCACGATGGAAATAAAAAAGGATAAACCACACAAAATTTCACCTTGGAACACAACAATTGCATTCTGCTTTTGTATTTTTTTTTCTTGCTTTGAAAGCAGATGTTTGGGATTGAGACAAGCTCCCTGCACTGTTTGCTGTACACACCTTCTGCTTTCCTGTCAGGCTGTGAAAAGCTAGAGAAATTAGCACTGGAGCTTTCAGTAGTGTGTATTGTGCCTCAGTATTCATTCTTCATCCTTACACATCAATGTACAACAGCAACAAATAGAGAAGAAAACCAATCCTTCCATCATTCCATCACTTAAGGAGACAAAGCTCAGTAACTCACCTTTCAGCAAGCAGGAAGGATTTGATTTTAAGTACCATTGAGGAGATAACTGTCTGTGTTACGAGTTTCATAATGGTGCTCGTGTTGCCATTTAGAAAAGTAATGAGCTGTAGCAAAGTCACAGGAAGCAAAGGACACAGGAGCTTCAGTCTCCTGAGAACAGCACAGCAATTTATCTGTACTTGGAAGTGTAAAACTCTTTAGGGAAATAAAAAAAATAAAAAAAACCCTAAAAAACCAAATCACTGACCTGAATTTGCAGACAGATACCTCAAGAAAATCAGCCCATTTCCCCTTCACATAAATTTTATTTTGTGAGTTTAATCAATCTCCAGCCTAAGCAGTTTATAATTATTTTATCTAAGGACAGAAAATCTTTCCATATGAAAACTCCCTTAACTTCACTGAAAGTTGCACAGTTTGTTGGGATGTTATACTGGGGAAGGTATTTTTTGTCATAAATCCATTTTTTACTTGTTTTTTCAAGCTGAGGCAGCTTTATGAGATGAAATACATCTCTTTTTTTTTGTAGATGTCACTAGAGGACTCTAAACACAAATTGTAACTCCAAAACAAACCTGTACACTAAAAACAGTATTACCCAGGACATTCATCTTAAAAAGACACAGGAGCACAGCTAAATGCACCTTTTTTATTTTCTAAAAACTGCACCTAAAGATCCCTGGACTTGAACAATGTTAGAAATGTCTTTAAATGCACCAATTCTCTTACTGTTTCCTCAGTTAGGTGGGGGTGACATTCCAAAAATTGTATCAAGTCAGCTTTTCCTTAAAGCTTTGAGTTCAATTTGCAAAATAATAAATTGAATCTCAAAATAAACACCTTGGGTTTCATGAGGTCTGAGAAAACCTCACTTCTGACAAGATTACAGATTGTATAAGGCATCAGATCAACTGACCACTGTGATTCAGACTGTAGTTATGTAAAGCATCCTTGCCTATTAAAATAGTTTTAGGAAAAAATCAGATTAATAACAGAGATTTATGATATTAACTGACCCTTCAGTCAGCCAAGTTAAGTCTAAAGACTAGGATAAAACTGTCTTTTGCTGTTTCCAGGCTTTACATATATCCACCCCTGCCACAGGGTGCACACACAACAGAGCTGTGAGTGCTCCGTGCCTGTGGTGCTCAGGAGCTCTGCCCACCTCACTGCAGAGCTGGGCTGGGCTCCAGGCGTGCCCAGTTCTCCCACAGACTGAAAGAGAAGATCCTCCTCTCCCACCACCCTTCATCCAGCAGCTCCAGGGTTCACAGCTCCTGCAGGAACAGGGAGGATTGGTCTCCTTGTGATTAATTCAGTGGTGTAGCTCAGTGCCAAGCAGGATATCAGCACTGATACCAAAACATTAATTGGGGCAGATTCAGTAAAAGAAGAAAATTCATCTTCTTATCCCTGGAAGATGGTGCAGAGACCATGCACAGCCAGTCTCTTTCTGCTGAGCCTGACAACAGAGCACCCACAGAAATGTGGAACTGGGGGGCTGAGAAAGCCACGCTCCTGAACAGCAACACCACCACTGCTCTGACCCACACTTGGGAAACTCCCCTTCAGGTCACCTCAGCACCTGGGCCACTAAATATGTGCCAAAGACTCCTTTTACAATTTGGTTTTTGTTTTAAACATTGGCACAAGAAAAAGACTGACCCTGCTCATATCTGTCTGCTGTGAGAGCTCATTGCTGAGGATCCCAAATGAGTCCCATGGCAGGGGGCTTGGAACATAATGATCCTCAAGGTCCCTTCTAAACCTAAACCATTTTATGATTCTATTATGTCTGATGGGCCCCTCCCAACACTACTGAGACTTAGCTAATAAATTCTCATTTCTCATTCTCTGAATGAGAAAAGGCCCACTAGCTGTAACTAATGACTACATATAAATACAAGTGACAATTTGTTCCTGTGTCTTGTCTGATTTCTATTGAACAAAAATGGATCTTCAGAGAGATATAACATACAACCACTCTAGTAGTAGGATATAGTATAGTAGCAGCTTTGAAGATTTATTTATGTTCTTAATAAAGATTTTCAAGCACCTGCTTAAAGAATGGAAATACCACATGAAATTAAGTAAGGGATTTATTTACAGGTAATTTATATGCAGGTGGGACCTTTCTTTCACAAGGTAAGAGAATGTGTATGAGAATACTACATTCTGCAAAGCTATAGATTATGATAGTGCAGAGAACTTTACAGTTAGAGCTGGTTCTTAACTGTAAATCTTGGAAAAAAGGAAATACACTTGCAACAGCCTATTACTACTTGTCATTGCCCTTTATTTTATTTCCCTCTCTCAGAGTGGGTACCCATGAATGTTATGAGCATTTCTCCTTTATTACACTATTCTAAAGCCTTTTAGTATAAGCCTTCATAAAACCTCACATATATGCATTATAAAATTACAGGGAATAAGTTCCATATGAAAAATTCATCATTTTTCTTTTTACTATTTTTTAGCTGAGATTCAGACATTAAGCATGAGAGCAACAGACATTGTTTTAATTCTTCACCGTGGAAGGGGGAAAATCAACTTTTTGCTTTTGGTTAAGAAAGAATTTTTTACATACTCCCTCTTTGCAGTCTTCCCCTTGCAAAACCAAAAAAGGATTTTAAACAGACAAAAAGTAACCACAATTATATGGAGTGTGTCATTGATAAATTCCAGGGGAATACAACAAGCTAGGTAGGCACATACCATTAGTCTAGCTGTTCAAAATCTCAAAATTCTAGCCAAGATTAAGCTGGACTATTTGACCACACCAGCCCCCAGGACTACACTTAACTTTTAAAAGGTTCAACCTCACTCTAGGCTTAGACTTTAGGAAAGTAACTCTTTCAAGAGAGCATTTTAAACAGCAGCCTATCTTTAAACATGTGCTTAAGTCTCTTGAAGTCACTAAGAACAGATAGACTGAGAACAACCCCAAGTCTTTCATTTTATGACAGCCTTAGTTTTGTATAATTTTAGCTAATCCTAGGCTTTCTGTTCCCAGTGCATTTAGGCCTGAGTAATGCTGACACAAGATGAGATCAGACTTGTTGCTGCAGTGTCTTCAGGAATTTTGGAAGAGGATGTTCCAGGAAAATTGGTAACTTCTCTTCCTCCCACCCCCTTGGAGAAAAAAAAATAGGAAAGCAGCAACAACCCAGCACGTCATTGGAGTATGTTTAGATATCACACAGGTTTTTAGCCTCTCTTCTGCTGCGTGACATCTGCTTCCTGCAAGTCTCCTGATTCTCTGACCAACTAAATTGGAAACAGTTTAATTATGGTTATTTATTTTGCTTTTAAACTGACCACATTATAAGAAAAAGCTCACACAACTCTTCTGTTTATAGCAGCACAGGAAGAAAAATATGCAAAGAACTACAGGAAAGGATAAGTGTTACTGAAAGCTGAGTAATACACAGTGTGAAATTCATGCAGAGCAGCAAGTCCTCATCAGTTACATGTCTCCACACACATATAAGCTCTAAAGCATGAATCTGTCTTTAGCCATTTATGTTCTGAGCTGTTTAGGATTGGTCCTGAAAATTAAGTTTGAAAATAAATGTCTTTAATGTCCTGTGCTGAGTCTGACCAGGGAAACTACTAGGGAAACTCTCAGGTACCAACAGAGCTCTGAACATTAATCACATTTTCCAGTTACGTTGTGGGGAAATGCAATGACTTAGTTAAGGCCAGTGTAATGTCCCAGGCTTAAACTACCACACCCATCACACTGATAGTCAATTGAGCCAATGATTCAACCCAGATGGGAATCCAGGTTCTTCTTGGCTTACTGTTATCTATTCTGCCCATTAGGTTATGTGACTTCCATAAATTATTTTGCAGTTCCCGTTAAAAGAAAATAAATCCACATGATGCTAAATGCTGCCTCCCAGCTGTAATGCAAAGTGGAATTTTGGACCACAGCTCTGCTTCCTGACTCATCCTGGATCTTCTCCATGTGACGTCGGATCCATCTAAGCTGGGGAGAGCAGAATAGAAGGGCTGTGCTTTTTTTTTTCTTTTTTTCTTTTTTTCTCTCACCCACTGTCAGATAACACGTGCATGCTCTTGCAGCATGTGGAAAAAAAAGTGGAAAAAACCCAACAATACCAGAGAGGGGCCTTTCTGAATGCACAAGGACAGAAGGAGAAGATAAATGGGCTTAAGATTTATACAGGGATTATTTAAATAATGACTCACTGCCATTGCTAAATTTATAAAATATATAAAACCCAGACAGAAATATTGGGGCAGGGGGAAACCGTTGAGAAGTGCGACAGAGGTGCAGCACTATAAAAAAGCTAAAAATAGCACACCCATGGAGCAAAATTTCCTTCACACTTAAATACAGCCACTACACTTCACATCTCATGCACACGGCTTTACTGTGAGCTTCTCTGTTGCTTGTTTGCAGCTGGAGAAAACCCAGAAAGCAAGGAAAACAAACACATGGCACGCTCCCTGCGTCTATCTGATTTAATGACATTTAGCACACACCTTTGGCTCCTTGCAGAGGTTAAAAAGACAAAGGGCCAAAGACAGGTCCAGCAATCCCGCGGGCTGCCTTGCCAGGAGAGCGCGGTGGGAAAGCCTGAGTAACCAGCCCCAAAGGATTCCCTCCTGGAGGAAACCTCAAAGAGTCAGAGGTGGCTCCGTGGCCAATTCCAGCACCAGGGGTTTCAGCCAAAGAAATCCTGGCATGTGCTGGGAATTCAGCTGATTCCCAGCTGATGAATCAGCCTCTCTGGACGCACAGGTGACCGCCGTGCCTACACTACACAACAAAGCGACGTCTGAGATTACAGCTGCTGGACTTTCAACAGCAGAAAGAATGAGAGGAAAAGCAAAACAGGGATTAAAAAAGAATCCAGAAAGACATCATTATTTTGGCCACCCTGAGCTAACAGCAGGCTCACAGGGTGACTCCAGTGATTGTGGCTTTCTGCCCATTAAACTGTTAAGATCCTGGCTGTGTGGGACATTCACTCCTCTGCTTGTTTTGTGACATGTAAGAGAGGCTGAACATATATAACCCTTCTGAACATATATAACCCTTCTGCTAGGATCAAAATAAGGACAGGTGCTGTTGGGAGCATTTCATCATTTCATCCTTTGCCTTTGCATTTCAATACCTTGCTGTTTACATGATTAGCTGCTTAATTATCATTACCTAATCTCTGAATAATAAAGATGCAGTATCCTCAAACACTTTAAAGGGCTCTTTCCCAATGAACAACATCTATTTCCATTTAACATTCTAGCTTAATTAAAACTTTGCCCCCCACCCCCTCAAGGCCTTGTTTCATTTAATTCAATTGCCAAATCCCAGCAGAATGTCCAGGCTGCAGCGCAATTTGCATAATGAACACAGTGGTATCTGCAGTGAAAATATCACCTCTCACAAAACAAACCAAAACAAAAACAAAAACAAACTCCACCAACCACCACCACTGGGAAGCAGAGTAAGATCTGAGCAATGTTTTGGAAGGTTGGCTGATGGCACAACCTCCAGCTGAGAAAGAGGCAGGCAGAGCCAATACTTGGGAAGAGAGTCAAAAAGAGGTATCAGTCTTCTGGGCACCTGACCCTAGCTACTCACCAAGACAGCTGAGGGCAGAATACAACTCAAAATGATATCTTTCTCATATTAGTCACCTTACTCAGTATTTCTGAAAGGCACTTCTCCCTTCTTGGGATTATTGTCCTGAAAGCACCTACCAGCTTTTGTAGTAGGAGTCATTCCTGTATTTTCAGACACAGCAGAGACTGGTGGAGCTGCTGTTTCCATTTCTGGATAAAGCACTCCATGGGCAGAGCCCACACCCTGACTGTAGGATTCACACCACTTCTGCCTGGTCTAGAGCACAACTCTCAATTGTTTCAGCACTGCACCTAATGGGAGCCTGTTCTGCTGCCCACACCCTGAGAATCCCTGCTGGATCGATCCAGTTGGAAGAAGAGGGAAAGCAAATCAAGTTCCTGGATCTCAGGCTAGTCTGGATGTCCAAGCCAAAATAAAGTTCAACTAAAAGTGAAGCCAAGCTGTTCAGCCTGATCAAGACGAAAATGCTTCAATTTATGAGACATCTCAGAGCAGGACTTGTCTCGGAAATTTTAAGAAAAAGAGGTGTGGCACCTGCAGAATTTGGATATCTCTGTCTGACAGTAGGTTTACAGTTATGGATTAAAATACCCCAATTCCTCTTTAGAAAACGATTTAGACACCCAACTTTCACAGAAGACTTTGGCCCTTACACTTCGCAGGAGATGATGTGCTTTTCTGGATCGAGCCCACAATAACCTACATAAACTAATTAAAAGGCAAAGATGAAAAATCACATCAATTATACTAATGAGGACTTGAAGAAACAGTATAGAAGTTGTGTGCCATTAGCATAGAACACTTCCAAATGGTGCTGGAAACAGCGAAATCAAGTCTCTTTTCTTGTCCCCCAGATTTGCAAGTAAAAGGAAGAAAGTGACATGCTACAATTCTTCAAGTTCTTGCCTGCATCTTCCTGGCCTCTGTCAGAGACACAGACACAGTGTGAACTGCTGCTTTCTCAGCTTCTGGTCCCATTTATCTCTATTATTCTTGGACAAGCTGCCCCAACTCAAATCAAAGTGAAGCTCTTTCTGAGGAAACATAGGTGGCTGCTTTGTGCTCCTGCAGCAGCCACCGATTACCTAACGCGCTCAGGAATGTTTCCCTTCTACAAGCAGCAACTTTCATTTTGCAATATTCACCGCAAAACAAGGAGCTTTCCCACCCTGGGGGTTCCTTCACCGAGTGAGGTGAGGTGAGGTGGTGGCTGTGAGCAGGGAATGATTTTCCAGCGAGCACCCTCCAGCCAGGTGCTCTGCGCTCCCAGCGACGGACGCGCTCAGCAGCCGCGCTCAGGGCGATGCTGGAGCACTGTGTGGAAAGGCAGGAATTCTGCCACCACTCCAGCAAGCAACAGTTCTGCTGGGGAGCACGGGCTGATCACGCCCTGCTGCCCTCCCAGAGCCCGGAGGGCTCCGCTGGGCAGGAGCAGGCGCAGGGGTGCCGGGCTGAGCGCACGAACTCCGCTCCCACCTCACAGCCTCTACGCCCCGCTCCCCAAAGTAACTCCTTGTCTGCCTTCAGCCCCAAGCCCAGTCCTGGCAGAACCCAGCCCTGGCAGAGCCCAGTCCTGGCAGAGCCCAGCCCTGTCCTAAGCCATCTCCCCGCTGACAGCGAGGCAGGTGGCCCGGGGGCCGCCAGGTGCCGGCACCGCTCCGCTCCTGCCGGGGCAGCCCCGCGGCGCCCGGGGCAGAGGCGAGCGGAGGGTCCGGGACAGGCAGAGGGGACCCCCGCACCTCCCCACNCCTTTCCACTCCCTCGCACGCACATGCACACCCCTCCAGCAAATGGGCTGCCGCCTGGGAGTGCGCCTGTGTGTCCGGGTGTCTGTCAGCGGCGCAGGCACACACCCCCCTCCGCCGCCGCTGCCGCTGCCGCGCCCGGCCCGGGACGGCGGCTCCCGAGGAGAGCCGGGCTGCGCACGCTGGCACCGACCTGGCAGCGATGTGCCCACCCGGGGACCCTGAGCCCGTGAGCCTTCCCTGCGCCACAGCCCTCTCCGGCACTGCAGGGTCACACACCTGCGAGCCGGCACAGGAGCATCCCGATCCATCTCTGGGACCGCCGTGCGCGGCTGCTGCTCCTCACCCGCACGGCTGAGGCAGCCTCAGGTCCGCTCACGGTGTTCCCATCGTGCATTCCCTCTGCAGGACATGGCTTGTGCACTGACCGAGTGAAAAAAGCCAGCTCGCCACTCTCACTGATAAGTGGCCCAGAGCTCGGGGCTGGTGCACATTTAAGAGTTTGCCCGTGTGCACAACTGTAGCTGCCAGGGACTCCTCTGCCTTTGCATTTCTTTATTTTGCCCCTGGAATGTGCTACATTGGTGGTTCTCCGGCTTTTACATGCTGCAGACCACTTCCTAAGAGAGAATTTCTCTCCTGGACCGTCCCACTCCCACACCAAACCATTCTCTCCAACACATTTCCTTCTGTGGCTGCCCGAGGAAGAGCCTCCCTGCCCACAGGCTGAGAGCCACTGCACACATGGCACAGGCAGGGTCAGACACTTCCAGCGAGGCACACTGGGCTTCTTTCAAGAGCTCTTTCCCTCAGTGAAGGGCTCAGATTGAAAGGCTTCAGCTGGCAGCTCAGTTGTGGAACAGATCCCGACTGTTGCTCCTGTGAAATAACACAGCGGAACCAAAGAAGTCCAGAAAAATATATTGGAGTTTCCACTGTGTAACTCACCTCAGCAGAACTTCACCTACCATTCACACAGAAGTCAGATGGGTGGTCTGGGTATACAGGACAGGAGCTAAGTAAGAGGAGTTTTTTAGGTTCACCAAAAGTCAACTTTACAACTTTTAAGTACGTGTTTTAAACAGTTTGTTACTACAGTTCTAAACTGACATTGTTCTTATAAATTCTACAAACACAAATACACTATACTTACCTACATGTGGTTTACATTCCCGAAAGATACATGGAGAAATTTGGAGATAGGTTGATTGTTCACTTCTGCTGTTTAAGGCCTTCATAAAAAAAAGAGATTTTATACTGAATTTCCACATTTCTATCATTATTACTGGTAGAAATTTCCATTGCTTTAATCCCCACATGGCACTGCTTAATACAAATATAATTGGGATCAGTATGATGCAGATTTGAGCCCAGTTTGTGTTTTGAATTTCTGCAGAATAACTCTTGCACTTTACCTTGTTCCCACTCACTGAAGATCGTAGGCACTCTGCTGATAACCCCCTTCTGCAACTGAGGAAGCTCAACAAATAGAAAATGTGGAGCAGGTTGGTGGGAGAAAAATCCTAGTGGGTTTTTTGGTTTTTTTCAAGGATTTATTAGAACTACGGAATAGGGGTTTGAGGTACTCTGAGAACATGAATCCTGATAAAAAGAAAATGCGCTACAAATTTCTGTTTGTTTCATGTTCTGGAGGAGATGTTTCAGACACCTGTGAAAAATAAATCAGCATGAGTGTCTCCTGTAGAACAAATCTACAGACTCTGTGAAATATAGGGGGGGGGATAAAAAGGGGGGAGGAATGGTTTTTTTTAGCAGCTTGGGGTTGGGGGGGTTGGAATAAAAAGCAGAAGATTTATCTTTCAAGAGTTATAAAGCCGAATTTGTGAAATCGAAGCTCTTCATGGTGTGGAGGAAAGCAGGAAAAGATCCGCCCTCTTGTGGCTGTTGCTGGAGGAGAGCTGACAAAATCCCATTTCTGCGCAGACAGCGGGGAACGAGCGCGCCTTTGTGCGCCTCGCTGGGGCGGCTGTCGGGCAGGGTTACCCCGGGTCATGCCATGGACAGAGCCTGAGCAGGCATTCGCCATCTGCACAGCATCACTGTAAAGGATCGGTCCATGCATTCCTTGGCATTGCATTTTAAACCACTGCTCAGAAATTCCCGGAGCAGATAAGTTCAGCTTGACCGGGAGACTCAGAAGGAATTTTACCTTTCTTAGCATTTGTGTTAAAGCCACCTCTTTGAGTGATCTTTTTGGTCAGGACTGCTTTTGCTCTTAACAGGGTGTTGGAAATGCCCCCCGAAATAGGAATTTCTGCCAAATTTACAGAAATGATGTAAAATTTCCATAGGAAGAGAAAGGTTCTTTCCCATGTTTTGAAGATGTGATGATTATAATGATGGTGAGGATGATGCCATTATTTTTCATGCAGAAAGGACACTGACTATTGGATGGAAGAAATATTCAACAGGTCCTTTAAAACATGAATTTCAAAAGTGAGGGAGTTTTCTCTCTTTTTTTTCCTTTTTCTTTTTTCTTTAGTAGGTAATTTGGGGCTTCCCTAAGGCCAAATTCCACACCCAGTGCCCAGAGTAACTGTTCAAATTTCCTGTAAAGTTGAGTGACTCATGAAACAGCAGAAGTTGAACATTAGATATCTGCATTTTTGTTTTCTCATCGGGAAATAACACAAGCATAAATTAAATGACCAAGGAGATCTTCCATAAATAACTAAAATGAGGAAGAGATGTCAGCTATTTTTGTTTCTTACCATTTGCTTAATTTTGTGCTTGATCATTAATCTGAACAATAGACACTGTAATGCCAAACTGGCGTGTTTCAGGCAAATCTATTTTCATGTGAAATTAGTTGTCATGGTGAAATAGATGGTCCTTTAGTAATGACTGCAGGAGAAACACGAGACAGCAGCCTGCTGCCACACTCTAAGTGTTTATCTTTATGCTGAGCACTATTACTCCTTCTGCAAGCAGTGACAGAAATGCCTGCAGCATGATGCAATGAGATGGTGTTGCTTAAATCTCTTAAGGAGAGGGATTGTTTTCCAAATGTTAGGCTAAATTGTGCCTAGTGAACGCTTAAAGTTGAACTGCTGTGGATTTGGTGACTCTGAAAAATTTTAAAGGAACCTCCCACTCTTACAAGCCCAAGAAATAAGAATTACACTGCTTGTTCCCAGCCATTCATCCCTGTATTTTCTTCCAGCAAATCAAGAAAATGTTAAACATGATAAATAAAGCCACTAAAGACCAGAACTGATTTACCCTCATCTTCTGGAAAGCCAGATGAGCAGTGAAAAATACAGAAGTGGGAAAGCCTCTGAGTATGCAGGACTTGGATGAAGAGGGATGGATGAAAGATGAAGAGGGATGAAGAGGAAGCAATCAACTGGGCACAGAAGTCACCACATCCAGTCAGCCTCAAGTGCCTGTGTTTGTGACTCAGGCACCAAATTTGCTTCCCTGGGGAGGCTTGGGTCACTAAATTCCTACAGTTACTGTGCAAGCACATTGGCAGACTGAGTTCCACACTTGCAATAAAGTCAAATTCAAATCAAACACTTTCCAGGAATCTCAGTCAATATTCTGTGAAGATGTAAGTCATATTTCCACTTCCAGTAATGGCACCTACATTGATTAATGGGCTGTATAGAGAAGACTGTATATATTATGTGTGTGTGTGTGTATATATATACACACATACATATATATGCACATGCACACACATACCAGAGAGTTACTAGAAGGCAGGTGTTTTAAATAGGATGAGTATGATAAAGAGTACTAGTAGGGTATTGAATTTCCTCCCTGCAGTCCATCAGGAGATAAAGGATCTATTTCTGCACTCTTTCTGCACAGGAATAGCCAGAGTTGGTCCATTGCCCTGTGCTGATGCAGCTAGGCTGACCCTTGGGGATCTCCAAAGACAGACAAAAGTCTCTGCTCTCTCCCTCTCCCAGCACTTTGGGAAGAGGAGAATCTGCTTTACTCCAGTGTTGGTAATCATAATGCAGTACCTACACAGTAATGCACACTGATTTTATGTCTGAAAAAAAACCAAAAAACAGCAACCTGGAAAACACCCCACCTTATCCCTGAGCATGGCTGTGAGGTGGTGTCAATAATCCCAGGGTCCTGGCCATGTTCCTCCTGACTGCTGCAAAAATTACCCCTGTCCTGGACAGGCATACAGTGGGATCTGGCCCAAATATGGTGAGATAAATGAAAACTTTGTCTACAGATTATGTCTGAGATATTAATTCAGTGTCTTTAAAATAAATAGTATATCAAGAAAAAAGTTTGTTGCATTTCCACTTATGGCCAGGATAGGAAAGAAAACCAGCTTCTGAGAGCTCACAGTTGTATGTATTTTATGAGTCAGACTAGAAATTAATTTCCATGAAAAATTAACTGAAGCCCATTTTCCAGCTTGGCATAAATTAAACTTCTATATTTCTCTTTCTGATGAAATCAGCTGTTGAACTGATTGCTTTAAGGCATTGTCCTGGTCTCCCTAAATGGCAATGACTGCTGTATTGATTTATGGGCTTCAGCACCAAGCAGGGGAGGGTAAGAATAAAATCAGCTCTGAACTGTGTCCAGAGAACTCCACTTCCCCTCAGCGGTGGCTGGAGAAATAGGAATAAAACCCCCCTCATTTTAATAAAACATGAGTGCTATTACATGAAATGTTACCATGTATTTTCTTATCTCAGAACACAGGATATCTAGTTCTGTTTATCCTTAGCATGAAATCTTTGTGAATGCCTGAAAGTCGCATTTTTCCAGTGAAAATATGTGCTTGTGGTTAACAGAAGACAAATATCCAAGCAATGGTTCTATAGATAGAAATGTTCCTTCCTCTAAATGACTCTAAAAGATAGCTTTGTCCAAAATACACCCTATTTGTTACTTATTCTTGCATATTTTTGTTTCCTACCCAACTTAGGGCAAACCTTACCTCTAAGTGATCACTTTTCAAGCAAAATAGTGTTAAATGGAACCACATGCCAGAGTGATTTACAGCATACATTATGTGGGCTCGTGTTCACTGTCCTCAATAAATAATTATTTTGATTGTATTATAAGATTGCCTCCCTTAAACTCTTACACATTAAATTTGTTATAGCCTCCTCAGTGAGAACAGATTGTTGTCAGTAGCTTAAGACAGTATGGTACTGGCCAAGTCAGTGTGAAATTTGTCTGGAAGATGGGAATTTTCAGCACTGTCAGAAGGATGAAAACAGTAAGTTGGCACAGCAGGTTTGTTTACAGGCTTCCTCTGTTCTGTCTTGGTATTGTGTTTAAATCCTTTCATGAAATATCTGCAGGTTTGAAGGAAAGGACCTCTTAACTTGAAGATCAACCCTTCTAAGGTAGGCAGGCATATATTTACAGAAGTTGTGGATTTTGAGAGCTCTGGAAGAGAACTTCAAAGGTTGAAGTTTGAGTTTCTCTGTACAAGAGACGTAGCCCGGCCAAAAGAGGTTAGTGAGACATCTGAATCCCAGTGCATGGAAGCCAAATCCCAAAAGCTTAGCAAAATCCCTGCATCATCGTATTTTGAGTATCTCAACCATCCACAGCAAGCTACATTTTGAATTAGAAAAGTATTTTGTGGGGAGTTGGTGGGAAAACACCAGTAGTATTTTTTTTTCTCCTTTATTTTTAATTCATTTACAATTCAATAGAACTTGTTACAGGAGCCCAACTCATTCTTCCCACATGGCCAGATGTAGATTTATGAGAGATGAGCGATCAACCGTGGTTCTGGTCCATTTGATGAACTGTTTTCTTCTTGCCCACTATTCCCATTTGCATCCCAGCTGCATCCAGATCTGATTGTCCTGCAGCATCTATGGCCTGTAGGGTACCACATTCCTGCCACAGGAGACATCAGTCATTGCCAATACATGCTTTGCACAAAGTGATGAATGTTGGACTGATTTGGTCTCTCCAAACTAGTTCAGCTGACTGCTGTAAGGACCCCAGACTTTGCTCAACAAAAAAAAAATGCACTCGAATTTTCAAAAAAGTTTATTGCATAAAGCAGAGTTTTCAGATTGTAGCTGCTCCTTATGCAGTCAGCAGAGATCAGTGCCAGTCTCCCTCTGTGATGAGGTACCCCATCATTAAAAAAAATAATTTAAAATACTTCCGACAAGGAACACAACTCTTTCCTTAGAGTTTTCCATCTCTCTCCCTTGACTGCAGAGGGAGCCTCCATGTCTGCTTCTAAATGTCTGATGTTAAATGAGTGAAACCCACCCTGGAGTAGTAGAGCTGAAGCCAACATAATTACATACAAAGTGTTTTCAGGATCAAGTCCAGAGGTTATTGAGGACTCTGTTATGAAAGGTGCTATTCATCTCAGCATTACAACCTGGAAACAGGGCTGCCACATGTTGGTGTTCCCTGTTGAACAAAATTACCGTCAGAGTCTGACGGAAAGTTATTTTATTCACACTAAACTAACAGATTGTTAATTGATTTTGTATATTTCTGCTTTCAGTATAAATCATTTATTCAGCTTTATACTAAACTTTATTCAGTTTACATCAGCAACATTCCTAGATGTGGCTATGCCTGGCTGCCATTCAGTCTTCAGGGCTTAAAAAATAAAAAGATAACAACAACAACAAAAAAATCTACAAAGTTTACCATCATTGAAACCATGTGTAGCTATATAAAATGCTGATATATTCAGTGGCTCTATCAGCTGAGAATATTGTAACTTGACCCAAAATGGGAAGGACCCCAGTGCATTCAAGAGCCAGCATTTGATATGTTGGTTTGGAGAGATAACTTCTGTCTTAGCAAACTGCATTGTGGAATATGGATTGGTTTGGTTTGCTGGATTTTAACATTATCTCTTCCAAATTTTCTTCTTTCAGAAAGTGAAGACTTGGGACATTGATTGCATTGAGAGCACACTCTGAGGCCGTAGAAAAGAAGCAGCACTGGAGTTGCTGCACTCACAAAATGCTTTTGGAAACAGACGTTTACACCTGTAAAGGGTATTTACATGTGAAAAGATGCTGCATCTACCAAGTCAATTCAAAGCTCCAGGTGCTTTCAGGTCACTGACAAACTTAAATAAACCATAGCTTTATATTAAAAAGGCAGAATGAAATTTCTGCAAATTGGGTACTTTTCAACAGTTTTGTTCAGCACAGAAAAATATTATCAGCTTAATTTTTTTCCTAGTTAAATAACTATATTGGAAGCAGAAAAAAAAAGGAATTTAAGCTAGTATCTTAACTTATATATTCTTTCATTGATATCACTAGGCAAAAATCCATAAGATATTATTATTTATTAATTATTTCAGTCTCAGCTACTTGGCAGCTACACAATTATGTCTGTTAGAGGAGAAGACTTCATTTATGTAGAGAAGTACTTTAAGGCCAAAACTGTGATTTAATCACTTATCTTTGACTTGACTCAGGAATTTCAGTGGATGATTCCCGAGTTCAACCTTCAACCTCAGGCTGAGCTAGAACAGATACGTAAGAAAAAATGACAGTCCTGAGCTGAGTAACTGGGAGGAAGAGAAATAGGCAAGTAAATAGAAAGAAGATGAATCTCTGGAGAAATCATTCCCATAGATAACAACCATGATCATTATCAAGATAACTGATTTTTAGGTAGTATTAGAGCAAGTCCCATTGTAGCAGTATGTTTCATCATCCTGATTTTTGGAAGGCAAAGGTACAACAGCAAATTATTTTGGCACGTGAAGGTCTCTGAATACATGAGACCCAATAGGCTATTTAGCAGACATCAATGTATTGCTGGCAAAACTGAAGAGCAGAGCAGATCCAGATGTATGTTGGGGATTTCTGGGTTATGTCTAAACATGCTAAAAATACCTGATAACTTTAGAGTTTACCTGGGAGTAATTACATGGGAGTACTTACGTCTCTTCTATATTTGGATGTCATAAGGGATCAAAGAATCACACTGTTCTATTTGTGAAGCTTTTGGTTGAGAAAACCCCCATGATTAAGAATGTATTTCAATAGAAAATAATAAAACACAAATAAAATAGAATGAGGGAGACAAATGAAGTGACTGGTCACAATGGAAGCATCTGCAAGGCCATAAAATCTCAAATATATAACTAAGCTGTAACTTATGTGACCAAGGGACAGAGGCTGATCCAGCTTCCTACATTCTTCCAAAATGTATCTTGTAACACTGAGGATTGCTGCCAGAATCCCTCTGTATTACAGCAGCCCTCTTCTAGAGAAGACCAAAAATAAGATAAAGGAGGAATATTCTCATTAAATAAGGCATTTAAAAATACTGATGAAAGCACACTTTTGTTTCCTCACTTCCTATTTTTCAGCTTGTGACCTCTTCTATTCCTCTCTTTGGGACATATCTTGGTCATGCAGAAACATCAACCATGCAAGTACAAGCCAAAAGTAAGACATTAATTATGATCCAGTCACCTGAGACTCCCAATTAGTCCAAGAAGGGAAACAGGCACCTCCAAAGAATACGGGATCCTGCTCTAGAGAGGTCAGATGACTTCTCCTTTGGAGGAGCCCCCCAAAGGCAGAGCCTGGTGAGTGGTTCATTGTCTGAACTTTAATCTGCAGATATGTCCAGTCAGGTGAGGTGACTCTCACCCATAACCAACCCATGGGGGATGTTTGTCTGTGTAGTGCCATTCTTCTTATCATCTTTGATGGCCTGTTGCTAGTTTCTGATTAAAATCTGGTGGAGCCTAGGAAAAGAATGGATTTTCTGTGCATTTGTGTAACATTTGATAAACAGATCTAACTCTTTCTGAAGTCTTCAGTTACGGTACCAATACTCATGTTTTACATATAAATAACTGAAAGCATATTGAACTGCCAATTTCTTTGAAGAACAGAGAGGAAATTTTCACCTGCATATTTTAGTGGCATGAGAAAGTTTAAAAGCAGTGTGTGCCTTTGTTGATTAATTTTAGGTTCAGTTCTCTCATTAACATAAAGTAGGGATTTTATTTTTTTTAATTTAAATTATACACTGATATATAAATTATACACTGATAATTTAAAATATACACTGATATAAAATATACACTGATATATAATATAAATTATACACTGATATATAACTTTGGAGATCTCTGAGGAATTGCATCTGTGCTGTCTCATTATTAAGTGCTATCTCAAGCATAGGTTGGATAGAGTTTTAAGGCAATTCTATAATTTAAATTGTGAAGGCTGTCAGTGTGACTTATCAGTGTGACTGGTTTTAGTCTGAATGAAATCCAGTCTTCTGACATTGGTGGCAAAAGGTTCATCCCAAATTCAAAAGCCAGAATACAAGAGCATGACTCTGAATACTATCAACATCAAAGAGCAATAAGAATACCTGCTTACCAAAAAACTTGCATAAACCATAGGCTCACTCCTTTACTATCAATGAACAAACCCAGAGTAGTAATGTGTCTAAAACTTTAGGAAGTTTTACTGCAAAAAGAGGGATCAGTCTGCCTCAGGAATATTCACAAGCCTTTGGCTTCTGGAGCAGAACTAAATGCCCAGGTTGCTCCCAATGTTATTTGCTTTTATTTTCTATGGAATGAATTTTAATACAGTTTTCTTGGCCTGCAAGGCCTGTTTGGAGCTTCAGTCTTTGATATTTTTATTCATCCCTTACACATAAGATCATTCATCTGCCTGGTTTTATAAGATGTTGGCTGTCTGAAAGCACAAAAGCTATTTCTTTTGGCAACATTGTTCAGGATCTGGGTTTCAAAAGAGGACCATAGCAGAGGAATATGTACTTTGTGTACATGTAATGCAGTATTTTACTTTTCTAAAAATCCAGCAAATTTATATTGCAGGTGCAAGTTGTCAAAACTTGTGGTTCTTTCCATCCAGCCCAGACATAACCGTATCCATATTTTTATGATATACCAGTTGCATGCTCTAATTGTAAATTACATGCATACAGTTCATTTGATGGCCTTTTCTTTCTGTTTATTGACTCTAGAATTAAACTATAAAGGCAAACAGACTTGGCAAGGGTCTAGGTGGTTTTTGGAGTGATCTGAAGCAACTGACTCCCGGTTTTTGTGGTGCTTGTGGCAGGAATGAGTTCTGTGCTCATGGCTTTATGGCATATCTTTGGATGCCTAAGCAGGCACACATTCTTCATATTCCAAAATGGGTAGCTTGGAGTTCACTGAAAAATATCTAAGCCTCGTTTTGTGATACCACACCACTGACGAGGCAGAATGCAAACCATGAATCAAAGTGGTATTTTTGTGATGGACAATGCCCATTAGTTCTGCTCCTTTCATATGTGGCCATCAGGATCAAGTCCTGTGCATCAAGAGAAGCAGCTCATGCACGTCAGACTTATTTCTGGGACAGAACAATGAGAGGTTTTGCAAACCCTATACACACAAAAAAAATGTAGCAGAAGTTTTCATAATAATATTTCAATGCAAAACCAAACATGCACAAAAATAACAAAGGAGGATCCCTCTGGGAACAGAATTTATGTTTTACTTTCATCTGAAGACAATCAGGAGATCCAAATTTTCATCCTAATCCAGAGGAAAAACCACCAGAAAACCAGAACAATTACAGAGATGTAATCTTTAGCATTCTGTAGTTTTTCAGTCTAGGACATGGGGGTTTTCTTAACTCCATTTCTGAAAGATCTGTGCTGCAGCAGGGGCTGCAATGGGAAAAGCGACAAATAGCAGTGAAGGTGAGGAAAGAGGATGTGTGGGAGAACAAAGTGTGAAAAGGAGGTGAGCTGGGGATGCTTGAACACTTTAGCCAAATTTAGAAGGACTAGCTGAAGAGCCCAGCTGTGGGAAGGAGAAGCTGGACAGAGATGAAGGTGGGAATTTCTGCCTGCAGTCACCATGAGCCTCTCTTTGTCTGTGTCAAGACCTCTGTGTGGCACTCACTCACCAAAGGACCTCGAGATTTTATTGGTTTTTTAAGCAGGAAACACCATAGCCCCAGAATGTCGCTTTTTATTCCTGTGCAGTCCAAAGGGGAATGCAGGGAAGTTAGAGGTCTGCAAAGCAATTAAAGCAAGATAGAAACCATCAGGGAAAATTCCCAGAGCCAGCCAAATTTCACTACTCCCCTGCAAAACAGGGGAGGTTTAAGACTTGTGAATCTCAGATCCCATGAGTCACAGCATGGGTTCTTCAACTGCTAATCTCAGCTTTGGGGAATGACTCTTCAAGTTTTGAGTAGTCACATCTTCAGGTTTGGAGAAACAGCAGATTCTTTTCTCAGGATCAGCCAATTAATTAAATATAGAATATCTATTCAGTTACACTCATCTAGACCCACTGACCTCAAATTTCTAGTCTCACAGAATTCCTTTAAAGTGCAGCATCCTGTCCATGAACACTCAGGAAGAAAAATGTGATAGAGTTTACAACTGCCATAGTACAGATGTTCTCCAAGGAAGAGATAATCTTCTGGCAGACACAAACTCACCAATTTGTGAAGGAAACTGTAGTACAAAAACCTCCTGTATTTTTTTGAACTGATACCCCACAATGGCATGAACATTTTTCATAACATGATATATATGAGAGGTATATATATGTATATATTAAAACATTCTATAAATATATTGAAAGATAATGTGCAAAAGCAGAGTTGAGGTTCACTTCTATCATTTATCAGGGACAGCACTATTGAAAAATGGCACATATTTTTCTAAGCAGATCTTCCCTTCTAGCAGATTTTACACGTGTCCTTTAGAGGAATCTTTGCACCTTCCTCTGATACTTGAAAAAAATTGACATTTGCAGGATCAAGGATAAGGAAAGGAAAATATTTGGTTTTGCTTTGGATGGTTGAGCTCCTTTTTTAATTTCTGGAACCAGAAAGAGGGATTTTAAGTAGGTGCTTTGGATTCTTATATTTGATTAAGGCAAATATACCTTTTCATTAAAAAAAAAGGCAAATGTTTGTAATTTGTCGCTCTTTTTTCATCTCAAGTCTTTCTGTTGACCAAAGCAATAGACTTCTGAGAGAGGGTTTTTTTGTTTTATTTTTGGTATCCCAGGTAGCTCTGCTGAATTCTCCATGTCTGTGTTTCATTGTGTCTCTTTGCCCTGTCCATGACTTTTAAGCTGTGTTATTTTCTATATCTGGTATAGCAAAACACTCCAAAACAAATACTGTTATGGCTTAGTGAAGAGTGAATTGTGAGCCATTGAAATTAACAATAACTGTAAAATTTTTTCATTACACAAAGTTTTTTGACTAAGGACTCATGCCTTTGTTCCTGCTTTTTCCTTTATGAACAGGGCTTTTTTTTTCCTGTCTCTGTGTGTTACACACTAAATTTGCAGCTCAGTTTGATAGCAGATCCTTGGCTGATGCAGCAGCACTGACCTCGGTGAAGCTGTGCTGAAACATTGCAATGGGCTGAAAATATGAACTCTGTTGTGAATTGCACAATATCCTACCACTTACGCCAAGTAATACAGTCTGTTTTCTCAAAAAAGAACAAGTGGTGAAATAATTTATTAAAATAAAATTATAAATTACTCATTTTCCATTGGAGGAGTGGGTTAGAGCTGACGTATATTAAATATGTTGGTCTTCTATGTATAGCAGCCATAACTTCAGAAACTTGGTTTCAATACAGAATGCCTAATTTGTGCTAGGTGCGGGCAGACCCCACTTGACATGTCAAGTGAGAGCAGAAAAATCCTGTAAAAGTGTCAACATTTTGCAGTGAGAGGGGGTTTGGCTGGGGTTCATTTGGGGTGTGTTTTCAGAATAAATTAAAACATGAACTTCAAAAGCATTTTTTACCTTGACAAACATTAATTTCCCCAGGATGATTTTTTTTTTGCCTTTGGCATTTCATCCTCATAATTGAATTGGAATTTTACACAGACCCTCATGAAGCTATGAGCAGAGACAATCAGTTGTGAAATATCAGCAGTGTTTACAACATATTACTTCTTCCTATAAAAGTATTTCTGAAGTGTTCACAGACATAATGTTTTTTTGTTCCATACCAGTTTGATCCTGTCTTAGCTTTTCTTCTCTTTGTCAGACAAACCCACATCATCATCTCAGTTTTGCCCTTGTGATTTTATTTTTCTACTACCAAACACTCACATATGTGTAACCCTCAGTATTTCTGCTGTACATTGTCACATAAAAAGACATCATTAACGAGAATAAAATTCTATGTAACACAAAAAAAATTTCTAAAATATTTTATGGCCCTTAAACCACTCTCCTGATTGATAATCCTGATTGGACTCAGCAGCTGTGAGAGGGGAAGAGACACAACACACATTATGGTCATGACAACCTGGTGTTATCAGCTGCTGACCTGCCTGACCAAAGGAATTGCACCAAGCACATAGATATTCATGTTTCTATTCCACTCTGTCTCCATTACTTACAGGCTGAAAGGAAAGCTGCATATATTTATCCTGCTGTGCACTACCAAAATGCAGAAATTCAAGCAGAGACTTGCTGAGAAGCCTTGCAAACTTGTGTCCTTCATTCCAAATAAAATAATGTGTAAAATTATACAAAACAAATTAAATTATATATGGATGGTTTGTCGTTTTTCAGCCAGTTTTTCATCTTTATAGCAAAAGATGGAGTTAAAAAGGTTTCTTGAATATCTCAACATATACATTTTGAAATAGTTCAAATAGCCCTCCCCAGTGCCTCACTAATTTTAAGATTGTCTTACCCTTTAAGTGACCTGATCCTAGTCACTCATGCAGCCAACTAATTCCCTGACTTGTTCATTAAGATTATTATTGAAAACCTTAAATATTCATTATGTGTGAGCACAATGAGAACAGGACAAGTTCTTGGCTCACTGCTAATAAAAGATAAGTTTATTTCTTACCTTGAAAGGGAAAAAGAAAGGACTACTATTTCTCAATGTAAGCCTGTAAGATGATTTCTGAATATCTTAAATGTATGCACATAATTCCTCCCTATGAAAAGGAATCTGTGAAGGGATTTTACTCTAGGGCATGAGTTGCTGAGTGTATCAACTAAGTTAAAATAAACCATAGGAAAATTATGGGATAAAAGACAAAGCAAGCTTTTCAACTTTTGGGAAATTGAGCAAATCAGGCAGGAAGTTTTGTATATACAAAACTATAAAAGATATAGTTTAAATCACTATAATTACAGGAGTTGATGCCCTGTGGAATAAACTTCTTCAGGAAGTTTGTTTTTATGACTTAAGCCTGATAGAAATGAATTCAGTTGAAGTTTTTGAGGTTCAAGCAATAACTGAAAGGTGAAAAATCCATGGTAGAAGTCTTGGCTACCGTTATAGGGATAGCTGTATATCTACCTGTACATTGATATAATTATGAGGGTAACTGTGCACTGAATGTGTTAAAGGCTTTGCTGGACCTGAACAGAATTTTGAGCAGTTTCCAGATTCCTTGCATTTTTATTATTACGTTTATGTGATTACATATGTGCTAGTTCCAAAATTCTGTGAAATGCTATGCCAAAACTAACATGCAAGATGAAAAATCATAGCAGCGTACAGAGGACATTTTTTAATGCATTGAGAAATGAAATGTTCGTTTATTTAGATCCAAGAATCTCCTTCTTGGAAGCATTGTAGTGTAACATTGTATTTGAATATATCACTGTTGCTAAAACAGCCTTTTTCAGATGAAAAGGTGCTGACAACATTTTTTATAACCATTTCTACACATGATGAACAGCTCTCATATGCAAATAAGCTCCATCATTTTCTTCTGTCAAGGAGGAAAATGAATTGCCCTGTGCAATGTTTTGCAAAGTGATTTTTTGTATTGATTTTTTTTGTTCTTTTTGTTGAATAGGTAAGTATATTTTTTTTCTTTTCAGAACAAGCAATGTTTGTGGTGTTGCTCAGTTCTTTTCTCATCAGGTTTGCACATGGTAACAGCAGGAGCTGAGTTGTCTCTGCATGGAGTAACAGGTCTAGGATTGGAGAATTTCTGTGAGGAAGTGTTTGGGACAGGTTTGAGGGTAGTGGGAATATCTCTGCCATCTGGAAAGTGTGAGAGAAAAGAGAGAGCTGGCTGCTAGTTTTGCCACTTCTAATATTTTAGTGTTGTTTCAGGATTTCAGGGAACTTTCCCTGTTTCAGAAAGAAAAAGTTAATCATTAAAAAGATCCTAAGTTTTGCTAAAAATAATTTTAGAAAAACTTTCTCCATGTTTCCAATTGGCAGGAAGTTTTGAAAATAAATCTTTCCGTTTGATTTAGAAAGATAACAGATTTTCTTTAAGAAAAGCCTCAAACATTCATCTCCCCATGATTTAATTAAGCTTACAGATAATTATAACAAAAACACGAACAGGTTGTACAGAAAATTACATTCCACTTGCTGCTCAAATAAATGTATTTTGTACAAAATCAGTTTTAATCTGAGAAGAAGGGAATTTGCAACCTAGAAAATACAGAGTGTGTGGGAAGGCACCAGTATTGCACTTATTGATCTGTGATGGATTTAGACAAGCTGTAAGCAGCTCTGGTGGGTCACACCATGCAGGTGAGGTAGGCAAGACAAGAGGATGAGGTAATGATGGAGGGTGAAGGCTTGAGTTCAGCACCTTGCTCCTGGACATCCTCAAAACAGACATTTCCTGACACAGAATTGCAAATTCTTGGACTGCTCCTGAGCTGACCTGTAGCTCTGCACCACAGGAGACACTGCAGTGTTTCAAACAAAGGCCCCTGGACAGCTCACCAGAGATGACAGTCAGCCTGGGCCTCAGTTATCTTCCCCCAGTAAACAAGATTTGGGAGATGTCTGGGAGGTGCTCAAATCCCACTCTCACGTGGAGTTAGGACAGGCTAAGATTTACATTCAGTTCAGGAACCTTCTTCTCTGGAGTTTCTCAGTTTAGATGTCACATGGGGAGTTATGTGGAATAATCACAAAGGATAACATGTGGGAGACTAATGTCCATCTTTTTATTCCCTGCTGAGAAAAGGGGTCTGCTCTGAAGGGCACTTCAGAGCAAAAGCCTGATTCAGCCACTTGGACTCAGCCTGTAGGAGTTATTTTCTGTCCATTAATAACAGAAAAAGCAGCATGATGCTGTAATTTTGTCACTGACACCTTAATCTGTTAATCTAGGCACTTAAATTACCTACAGGGTTTGGTGGCATTTTGATGAATGTCAGTGGCACCTAAAAATGGCTTGGGATCCCTAAGGCAGATCCCTGCCATCTCTATGTAGCTGTGAGTATTAATTTAAGGCAAACTCTTCCTATTTCAAGTAGCATAGGCACTTTCCTGGCACAGTTTTTCAATCTGAGTATGTGCTTCCTTATATTCATTTAATGATAAAATGACCTACTCTTAAAATTTTAGTATAAAGTTTTGAAGCTGGAATGGTTCATATATGTGGTCAGAAATAAGACTTGGAAAAAAAAAAAAAGAGGAGAAATTATTAACATCTGAAGTTAAGTCATATTTATCACACAGAAACTTTCTATACAGCTGGATTAGGTCAAGACTGGGGCAGCTGTACTCAACTTTAAGGAGAAGGGAATAGTGCATGTACAGGAATGCAATCTGTTTTTAGCAAGAGATCAGTTTGTAGCTTTACAAATGTGCTTAACTTCAGAAATGTTACATGTGGTTATTTCATAGCTCCACACTCTCAAGACACTTTCTTTTGCTCGTGCCTTCAAAGCTGAAAGCCCTGTTAGAGCACCAAGATTCAAACACCAGATGAGGTGGCTCATCCTGGAGCACTGGACCCCATAAGCTGTTGTAGATCAGTGGTCAGAGCAAGCCAGTTGTTCCAGAGATGCAAAAATGGGATTTCAGAAAGCCTACTCCCTTTGGCACATGCTAGCAAGTTTGGGGAGGAGAGGAGGAAATTTTTCTAAATGACCAGTTTCCTCCACTGGCACCAATGCGCAGTGGCCATCAGCCCAGCCTGGCTCCCAAGGACTCACCTGCCCAAAGAGCCCACACCCAGGCTGTGCTCTGCCTGATTCACAGGCTGGCTTAAACTGCCATATAAACTGCCAGGGAGTCAGGATTTGAAATCTGCTATTGAATTTTTCACTGTTCAAGTTCCATCCTTCATACCTGATCTGAACAGAAAGGCACCTTCTGATTTAAGACATTGCACACCATGTCCAAATACAAAAAACCAACTTCACAGGACCTCAGAACAAACAGTCCTGGAACAGCCCAAGGGCCCATCTGTACCAGTGTCTGGTCCCCAACCGTGCTGGTCACAGCAAAATAAAGGCAGGCAAGTGGTATTTTTATGCAAGAACACACTTGAACAAACCCTGCCAAAGACTTCACTGGAAGCTGAAATGGCCTCCTCAAGTTTGATGCGGTGTCTTCATGTGAGAAAACCTCCCACTGTCCCTTCCTTTCATGAATTGGTCAGTTGTGCCTTTTGATCTGATTGTCCACAACATTTCATGAGTTCCTTTGTTTAGTTAGCTGTTATTAGATACCTCCTTTTGGTTGCTGGAGCACTCATCTTGAATAGTATTTGATGCCCATGTACCATGAAGCTCATGTATCATGAAAACTTGCCAGCAGTTGCCCTCTGTTCTCCTTTTTTTGCACTACTTATATTTTGGGGGTTTTCTGCAGTTTTTTAGAACCTGTATGAGTAACAGGCATGTATCACA
>VXBR01004370.1:2515971-2581406 GCA_013400215.1 Cisticola juncidis
AAACAGAATAAAAAAAAAAAAAAAAAAAAAAAAAAAAAAAAAAAAAAAAAAAAAAAAAAGGTTTTATAGTATTTATTAAGCCTTACAGATCTAAAGCATCCTTGCAGCCATTTTCTACCAGACAATATATCAGAGTCTATGAGCAGTAAGCGGAGAGCATGGAAAAGGAACTTAAAAAAAATAGATTTTTTTCAGATAAGGTAGTTTTACAAATGGATCTAGACACTTTGCAGATGGATTTAAGACAGAGATACTTTTTAATATTTAAAAAAAAAATCTTTCCTTCATAGTAAAGAAATACCTGAAATTGTCATATCAGTAAAACCTTTCAGTGATGCTTATTTCTCTCAAGTCAGTGAAGTTTAGACCAGATTCCTAATTATATATTCTTCTGGTGTAGAATTTTAAGAACACATTTTTATCAGATTAAAACTCAGATTGTGGTTTTTACTCTCTGTATCTATTTTTAAGTCATATAAATTTAATCTAATCTATTTAATCTATTTAAGTGTATACCGAGGTCATGATTTCTCTGTATTTAATCCACAATTATGGTTCTCTTGTGAGACCCCACCTGGAGTGCTGCATCCAGCTCTGGGCTCTCAGTACAGGAAAGACCTGGTCCTGCTGGAATGGGTCCAGAGGGGAGCCATGAAATGGTCAGAGGGATGGAGCTTCTCTCCTGGGAAGAAAGGCTGGGGTTGTTCAGCCTGGAGAAGAAGAGGCTTGAGGAGAACCTTAGTGCAGGTCTGTGGTGACAGGAGAAAGGGAAATGGCTTTAAGAGGAAAGGGGGTAGATAAAGATTAGATAATAAGTAGAAATTATCTCCTGAGAGGATGGTGAGGCGTTGTCAGAGAAGTTGTGGATGCATCATTCTGGAAATGTTCGAGACCAGGATCAACCTGGTCCAGTGCAAGGTGTCCCTGCCCATGGCAGGGAGGTTGGAATGAGATGATCTTTAAGGTCTCTTCCAACACAAACCATTCTTGATTCTGAAATCCCTGTTTTCTCTGAAGAGGCAATGGTTCAGAGAAGTGATAAATAAAAGCCTGCCTTGCATTTATTCTTGACAAAAATAATTGGAAGAGTCTAAAGGATTGTTTTTATGTTTTAAAGTTACTCCTCTTTCTGACTTACCTATTGATATCTCCTGTTATGTGCTCATCATCCAAATAACCCAGTGAAGCAAATGACAGTTTTACCTGGGGGTTTGAAGGCAGAGTTTTAGCCTTAGAAAAGTGTTTATTTTAGGAGTTCCACAGAAAAGCTAAATTGTTTTATTTCTAGTACTGGATATGCAGAAATATATAGAGAATTTAGTCTAGAAATTCAGATGCCTGTAAGAAATACAACTACTCTACTATATTATATTCCATTACATCATCTGAAAATTTGTTTTTCCTTCACATAATGTGTTCTTGCAAAACACACTTGGTATACACAGCTTTTGCTTGTATATGTCTATTAAACCTTCATAAAACAGGTTTGTTTATAAAGAGCCTTTGAATCTCTGTTTAATTACAAAGCTTGTCAATCTCTGTTCCAGCAGAGCCTTAGCCTCAGGAGTAATGGCATTAGCTCTAATTATTACAAAATAAGTCCCTATCAGTCTTTTCAAGCACTAATTAACAGCTTTGTTATGTAAAAAAATGTCTGTTTCCATCAGATAGAGGGAGAATGCAGATAAAGCTGTGAAATGCAGAAGTCACGCTGCAGCATGGGAGGGTTATCTAATTCAGTGAGGATGATTACTGCAGCCTGAAAGTCTTTGTGGAGAGGATTATATGTGTGCAAACCCACTGCCTTTCCAGTGGCACACATCCACAGAGAACACCCTTGGGTGTGCAAAGGGAACTGGAATATTTTATAAAAGGAACATACCCTTGTTAACTATTTTCCCTAAAAAGGTTTGACATCTATATATAGTGTTGTCTGGCAGTGCTATAAAATAAACTATCAAAACAGATTGGAGGGTATGTTTTTACTTATTCAAACCAGTGTTTTTAATTTAATGTTCTTAATGTGCTCCACAGTGCACCACTGTGTTGGCACACCTGCATTTTCAGATGCTAAAGGAAGTATCAAAATAATGGGAAACAATGCTTATTTCCTAGAATATTCTTTTAAACTGTGTTGCCATCCAGTAAACAAGCTATAATTGGGGGATTTTCATGCTTCCTGCTAACCATACTAATCTTTCTCATTTGAACTGAAAAGTTTCATGCTTATTAGTTTTGTAAAATTAAATATAGGCCTCTCTTCTAGGATTTTTTTAAGTACTCTGGACTCAAAGCAGTAGCTTAAATGTAGAAATTTAGTGTTATCTGAGGTGCTCTAATACACATCTGCATGTGCTGCCACTTTAGTGGCAACCTCAGCATTTAGTTTCACAAGTAGGGATATACATACAGATGTCCAAATTTAGGTTTAGTCCATGACCTGAATCTTATTCTGAAAGACAAAATAATTAGCTTTGCCTAGATTTTATCCAAAGTTTTCTAGTTTGTAAACATAATTACCCAATTATCCCAAATCCTCAACTATAGGACATGAATTAAGGACTTTAGACAGCACCTAAGAATCAGTAAGTAGTTATGTCCTTTATTTACCACAGAGAATTGCCACTGAATTTTCTGCTACAGAAGGAGAGAACTACATTTGTAGTGGAAAGGACAGTGAAGTTCTCAGCTCTCAACAAGAACATGGAATGGGAAACAAGCACCTTAGATAATAGTTTAGCTCTTGGCCAGAATGCCAAATGAAAACATTTCGTAACCATTCTCATGGCAAGCTGGCATCTCTACAAGTTTCACAATGATAGGGTGTTTTGCTAGCAAGAACACCACTGTTGCCAAAGGAACCTGAGCAGTGTATTAACAAACAGATTGGAAAACGTGTGAAGAAAATTTGATCCTATTACCAGATGCATATTGAGCATTTCCAGGGAAAGCCAATGCTGCTGTTTACACGTTGCAGCACATGTGCAGATTTGTCACAGGAAACCTGTGAGACATATTCACCTGAGGAACAGCAGGGCTGTGTCAGGCACGGGAAACTCTCAGGAATGAAAGTGGCAGGGAGATGCTTGCAGTGACTGAATGCTACTCAGCATCACTTTGCCAGGCTGGACAATCTGGAAACAATTCTGAGTGTACATCCACAGAAATGAGTGCTCTGCCTGCCATGCTGACAGAGCTGCCATGGGGTTCTGTGAATGGAAAGCCCAAGCCCTATCCCTGACACCATCCAGGTGGTACTGCCAAAACATCCACCTGTCTTTTCTCTGCCACACACTTCAAAATCATTCCATGTGTTTTACAGAACTTTCCTTTCCTTCTCAGTATGCAGAAGATCCAAGATTCCAGCTCTTTTGGCTACTGTGATGCAATTTCAGAGTGATGATGCTAAAGAACAGACTTCTCCTGACAAGTACTCACAGAGCAATTGGACGTGGAGGTCATGAATAAAGGCATAGGACCCCAAATAGTTTGAACAAACAGCATTTCTGAGAGAGGTTGCTGATACTAAGGAAAATGTTGAGGTAGCCTATGTCTTTGTTAGTTACTTCTGTGATAGTAGTTGTCCTTTAGGTTCTTTATCACATCTGCACCTCATACATTTTATCTCTGCTACTCCTGATCACATCATATTGGAAACGGCTGTTTGTTTTTTCCTGTGAGGTAAGAAACAGTTAAATGTTAAAAAAATTATCCTGTGTCAGGTCCCAGGAAAACTCCCAGTGCTGAGTTAAACTGTGGTGTACACTGTGGCATGCTGTGGTGGATGTCAAAAACCGGCAGGAATTAAATAAATGGGGAAAAAAAAAAATCAGGTTTACACTAGGAAATCTATATCACAGAAAAGTGGTATCATAGCAAAGAAGTTCATGGTCATGTTCAGGTGGAACTTTCTGTGTTCCAGTTTCTGCCTGTGGCCTTTTGTCCTATTATTTAGAACGACCAAGGAGAGCCTGACTCCATCCTCCTCATCCCTTCAGACACAGACATTGATGAGGTCCTGTCTCTGTCATCTCTTCTCCAGCCTGAACAAGCCCAGCTCCCTTGGCCTTTCCTCAAGGTTTGCTCCCTTTGCACAGCCACTGATGACAGGAGGTGCATCCAAAGCTGGAAAAAGGCTGTCCAGGTGGCCATGGGACAGTTCTGCACCCTCCCTCCACACCTGCAGTGAGAGGACATTGTCCTCATCCCCACAGGAGCTGCAGCAAGAGCACGAGGTCAGACCCACTGTGACGTGCATCCCTCTGCTGCAGGAAATGCTGGAGACAGATCTGTGGTTTCACACAACACCCATGATGGAGTTAGAGCAATTCCCTGATTTATACAGTCCATTCACACAGGTGGAGAAATAAGGACAGGTACTTTGCAGACAGAATGATTGCTGTGAGGATATGGGTCTGTCAGTGGGATCCCAGTGCACACTTGGGATTCTCTGCAGCAACACAAACAACAGACTCAGAACTTAAATTCAAATTCACCTCTCTAGACTCTTCTTCCAACAGAAGCTCCAATAAAACCCAGAATTTTACTGAAATGTTTGGTGTCTGTCCTGTTTTATTTAAAAAATCCAAGTATGAACTGTTCAGTCCCAAGAGAATGATTTTTGTGATGAAACTTTCCCATGTGACCACAAACAAATCCAGTAACTCTAATTTCTCATTTCATGCTTCCCAAAAGTGACAATGCAACAGACTGCTGTGTTAATACCATTATAAATTAAAATCAGGTTTAGCAATCCAGACATACTTGCTAAGAATGATTAAAACAAACCACTTTGTACAAACCAGTGGCAGCTTTAATGTTCAAAGAATTCAGGCCTCATCAGAATTAATCCTTCATTGTCCAATAGTTTTCTTACTAGCCTCAAACACTGGAGGATGAGATGCTTTCCTCTTTTAAAAAGGTATACAACTATGTATTGTTGCTCATAATGCATATTAGAGATTCCCTTTCTTTGTTGTAGATATGTAAATCCAGAATGTGTTTGAGTTAAAATAAAAATCACAAAATTATTTAATCTATTACATTAATACTGTAATTTTGCATGTCATTACTTTTTTGACAGCTTCATAAAAACTGAGTCGTACATTACCTTAAAGAATTCCATCACCCTCAGTTGTTTTAACCTTATCTCACTACTCCTAGTGATAGATTGAAATATAAAAAAATAGCAAAGGGCTTCTGGGAAAGATTAAATAAATCAATAATTTTAAGTGTTTTTTCTTTCTCTCTACTTGATTTGGTAAAAAGCATGAAAAAACAAAACAATTCTGTGGGCTATAAAATGTATTTGAATGTGCAAGCTGTCATTGTAGGAACATCAGCTAAAATTATCAGTGTTAGGTGCAGAAATGTGGGAGCTCACATTGGATTTCAAGCTGGCTCTTTCAGAACTTTTGAGTCTAATGCCAAGGGGCTATAATGTACTTTTAAGCATTTTTGCTATTCACAGAGGACTGGTTCTCTGCAATGTGTTTTGCTTCCACATAATAACAGAGTCAGCAGAACGACCCATATGTGCAAGCATTCAGAAAAAATTTTTAAAAAATGACATTTTTTGATGTGAAGAGAAAATGGAAAACTAATAATGCCCCCTCCCCAATATAGTCAAATGTGAAGCAATTCATAGTTCACCAAATGTACAGCAAGTGTAGTGTCAGGGAGGTAGAAGATGTTCAACCAAGAAAACCTTTATAGCAGAATGATTTATTTTGAATAAATTACTTCTGCATAGAATTTCCTCTTGTAAGTTGTAGAGCACGCCCAAAAAGATTGAAATTGCAAGTAAAGCTAAGTTGTGCAAGCAGAACGAGGGGAAAAAGAGGTGTAAGGAATTGACTGTAAGCTCTTGTAAATCTCTTTAGTTCCACTCAGCTCAGCTGACCCAGCTGAGTGTATGCCAGCCAAGGGAGTTGCTCTGTGGTTATAAAAGGTGTGAAGAGATAATGAAAATCAAAGTATCTGGTGTCTAAGTCTCTTTGTTACTCTTCAAAAATCCATCTGCTTCCTCTGTATGATGTCCTATTATAGTGGCTATTATGTATTCTGCATGGCTAATTGATTAGCTCTAATCTAACACCAGTTTCCCTAAAGCAGATTAATGTAATTATTTCATTTTCACTGCAGCACTGGTTTTGTTCAGTTTTTAATTCCTGTGTATGGCTCCTGTGAAATCAACAGTATCTATAAATTCCACCCAGGTGACCTCATACCTGGCATCACACACATTTCCAGGGCAGTGAAGGTGGGTGATATCCTTAAATCCTTTCTGTTTTTTACTAAAATGGACTTCTATAACAAATCTTATTCCATATGAATGGCAATATTTAGAATCAGAAATGAAGGTCAACATTCACCTAATCTGGCTCTGGGATCCAAACAATTTAACAGGAGTTAAAATGGCCAAGAGTTTGCTGCAGCTCCTGATTCCCCAGAGCAAGAAGATATGTGCTGTGCTCCCTAGAGCAGATCAGGAGATGAGCCATCATCAGGAGGAAAACAAAATGAATCAATCAAAGGTACTGTTGTGATGGCTTGGAAGGTGCTTCCCTGATCTGTTGTTTTATCTATATCTGTCCTCAAGGTTTTGAGTGGGCTCAAAGAACTGAATCAGGAATTTTCTAAGAAAATAATTTAGGATATTTTGAGGAAAAAGAAATAGCTCTACATTGATACTGAATACTTGTGAACATGTTTCATTTTCAGTAATGTATTTGTAAGGAGGGTGAAGTGTCTAATTAGTAGAATGCAGCCTGCCATGGTTAGGGCATCCATCAGAGGGATGGTCAAAAGTAATTCCATAGTTAAATCATCAGAGGTCCATCTGTGTAAACAAAAGTAAAAATATCACAAATGGGCTTTACACTGTGTATTGTAAAAAGAGAATATCTATGGTCTTCTTCTGAATGTAAGGTGCTCATCTTGCATTTTCACCAAAGCCCACATCTAATTTATGCCATCTTTTGCATCACTGCTGGCAGTGATCTAATGACCTCCTCTGTGATAAAGCTGACTACACAGTTTCCAGTTTCATATGACAAGAATCCTTCATCTTTAAATTTACTAACTGTAGTCTTTTGTTTTTTGTCAATTTATAATATCATTTATAATATCATTTTAGTGTTACTCCAGATGTAGATTGGAAATTCAGGAATGCCCCATAACAGATAGACACCAAGGTTAATGGAATCTGAGTCATAAAAAGTTTGTTTTCCGCCAAGCTTTCATATAAGGATTTGTTGTATTGATTCCTTCTTAAAACAAACTAGTTATCCGGGAATTTTGTCATTGTCTGCTGTTAAAAAAAAAAAAAAAAAAGAGAAGAAAAGGCCGTTATACTCTTAATAGCATCACTTAAGGCTTCAAGAAAATTTTGAAGAAAAGGAGTAATAAATTCAAAGCAAAATTAATTAAGGAAAAAAGGTCAAATGAAAATATGACAAAACCACAGAATGTCCCAGATGTTTCTTTCAAAGATACTCAATCTCCCTTTGATAAAACACTTCAGTTTCTCATGAGGAAAATGCTGTAAATATCTGGACTTCAATGAAGGATTTGGGACTGGGTCACAGGAAATTTCTTGGGCTGGAGACAACTAATATAAGAACTGGAACTTGGCTAAAGAATTGTTTAGATGGAAGATGACAAGCTGTACCTAAATGAGAAGCCTTGGATCACATGGACACTGCAGGGATTTCTTGAGGATCAAACCTGGACTAACTTAATGTAATGTTTTCATTATGACTTTGGCACAGAATCCCAGAAGTGAGCTAATGAAACATGACAACACAGCATTTGAAGTCATTGTCACTGTAGTGAGAGATGGGGATGCTATAAAGCAAGAACTGGAGAGCCTTTTGTTAGAGAGATAGAAATGGGAGAAAATTCCGTGCCGTGAAAAGTGAGAAGACTCATTTAGGAAAAAATAAAACTTTCTGCTGGAGGGGCTGGATGCTGAGGGTTTGAAAGCAACAAGGAAGAGCAGCAGGCTGCAGAGTAGAAACTCAAAGCATGAGTGTGAGCTGTTGGTGTTGCAGAGCTGTGTGGAGGCATATGGGATCCATAGAAAATGAGGAAAAAATGCCTGGGTGCAAAGTCATGGCTAGACTTCATCTGGTGCAGTGCCTGCATTCGGATACTCAGTACAAGGAGGGATTAAAATGGGGAAAAAAGCCAAGCAACACCATAATATGGAAGTAATTTGAATACTTCTAAGTACTAGTTATAGAATTGTAGAATCTCAGAAAGATTTGGGTAAGAAGATTTTCCTTAGAGATCATCTAGCTCCAACCACACTAACATGGATGGAAACAAATATGGTTTGTTCTTTATTGTGACTGTCTATGGCAGAGCTCAGTCCTGGTTTAGCCTTGCTGCCTCTGCAGAGCCACAGCCAGGTGAGAGCACTTCCAATACCACAGGAAGCCTGACCATTAACATTTCTTCAAAGATACCACATGGTGCTGAAAAATAAGCAGGGGGGCTGAAAAATTAGTGTTTGAATAATTTTCACTGGGAGATTTTCTGTGCAAGCTTCAGCACAACCTCATTGTGTCTGTGTGCTTTCTATATACGGCATCATGCTCTGTAATGATCTGACTCCATAAAATTGAGTAAATTCATGTGGTAGCAGCACATTCCAGCATTGCCTGAAAGCTCAACCATCTCAATGCTCCTCTTAAAAATGCTTCTAGTTCATTCCCAAGCCAGACAGACAAATTCAAGTATCTTGGTTATCCTGTGGATGGAAAATGTTGAGAACCACTTTGCCCATCGTACTTGCAAAGCTGAAAGCTTTCCATTCCAAATGACCTGTTTTTTCTATAATATAAGAAGTGAGTAATTTTAACTTCAGCTGCTGGTACACTGTCTGCTCAATCCATAAAACTCTAGTCCCTGGATAAGGAAGTTAAAGCAGCCTCCTATTAAAAATAATAATAATAAAAAAATACAGCAGGGGCTGTAATACAAAACTGAAGTGTCTGAGAGAAGGCAATGAACCAGGACTTTAGCATTTCTTACATCCTTCTTTTCATTTAAGGACACAAAGCCCTTAGTCAGCCTGATTATTAGATTAGGCTATTGTGAGGAATTGATCTGTCTAATGAAGTCTATATTCCTGTTCATCTTGCAGTAGGATGTTTCCTGGTTCCTTTTCAGTGTTTTCTTTGAGAACATTTTTCATCATAGTTCCATCCTTCTAGTGCTGGTGATGCTTTTCAGTAAATACTTTATTTCTAAAATAGTTTAAAAATAAATAATTCTTTTAAAACCCCAAACTTTTTACCAAATTGGGAAAAAAATGGAAAAGTGGTTTCAACTTAAACAAAAAACTGGAGGGGAAAAACACCATCAATTTATCTATTTGAGTCATAAGCAAATATGTTTCTAATTCAATTTAGAGAAAAGCAGGTTTTGAAAAGGACTCAAGAGCTTGACAGAACCTTCCTAAGTGCCCCACTGCAGAGGTTTTTTGATACAGGCACTTTCTCCTACTTAGCCTAAAATTCAGATCCTGGACATATATTTTGATTTGTTTCTACATTTGGCTGCTAACACCAGGAGCCCAGAGTTAGTCTGGCTCCAGTGTTTGGAGGCTCTTCAGCTGAGCAGAGAGTCAGTAAATACCTGGAGCATTTCAGCCAGGGAATTACAGTCATGCCAGGGCTTCCCAGAACCTGCTGCAAGAAGCTTCTTTAATACCCCCTGCCTGTAAAAAGAATTAGGCACTAAATGAGGGTTTGCCACAGGAGCTGTGTCCAGGTTTGCTGGAGAAGCAGAAGCACAGACATTTTGCTTTCTTCAGGCATGCCTAAGCCCCTTAGCTGGAGTTAGCTGTTGCTGGGAAAAAAGGTGTTTAAAGGGTTTAAAAGAGGCGAGGAGAAAACCTGCACACACTACCGGTGTTTCTGTAACCTGTGCATGAACTTTTAAATCAAGTAGCTTTGTTCCTAAGCCTCAGTTATCTGGCATGGAACAGCTTCCTCTCTAATGCCAAAAGAACCCCATGTGGTTTAGAAAAAGCAGTAAGTCCCCTCAGCTCCTCAAAGCCCCTTAAATACACTAATCCAAGAAATAAATATATAAATGTGCCATAAAAACCCATATCATCCAAAAATTGTTTTTAAAGGCCCAATTGCTGAATAGTAAGGCTTGAGGATCTATTTCATCAAAATGTTTTGGAGGGATAAAAGAAAAACACGTTTTGCATGTAGAAAGTAGATATCAAGTAGGGTGTTTCAAAAAAACTTAAGTATTTTGGTTTTAATCAAAAACCTTTGGTGGTTTTCCTCAACTCAGAAATGACAGCAGGTCAGTTAAAAAGTCAAGCTACTTGCCTGATTGAAATAAAAGGCAGATTAATCTGCTGCAGCCCTACTTCTTCTTTGGAGGAAGCAACAGTGCAGTTGAAACTCCAAGTGTAATTATAAGGAGATCCATTTTTGTGAAAGGGAAGCAAAGAGTGAATTCCACCTGTTTTGGGTCAGGAACAAAGTCTTTTGAAGTTTTGTCCAAGGTAATCTATCTCTGTGTCCTGTCTCCCAGTTTATAGGAAAGTCTAACACCAATTCCCTGGAAATTGTTGAGAAGATAAATACAAAAAGCCTGTTGTAAGGAAGCTATCATAGAATTACTCTAGATTCACAATTCTTACAGTCTAATGAGGGACATGCAATGCATTTCATGAATAATGAGCTTTTTAAGCATCAGTCCTGCAGCACAATGCTCTGGTCCCTCACACATTCTGGTGTTTATTTCTTCTTTTGCAGAGATACAGCAAGTGGAGCTACCAGCTTCACAATGAGGAACTGCACAGCTGTGATGAAAAGATCCCAAGGGATGAATTCTTGGGCCCTGACAAACTGGTACAGTCCTCTCTTTGGAACAAGACTTTCATGGAACAGGTCTTAGGTTTTACAGCAACCCATTTGGGTCTTTTGGGAAAGAAACTTCTCAAGGGATCCCCAAATCACAGAAGCAAAATGCCATCAGGTGGTTTCTTGCCTGCCTCTGTAACTCCTAGTCTCATCATAATATATTAAGACATAGAAATTTAATTTTAATTCTTGGAATTTAAGAAATAGCTGACACATTTCTGAAAATTCAGCTCCAAGCTGTATATTCATATAGGATCAGTTGCCATTAAACATAGAGAAAACATCAGCTTACAGGCTGTGGCAGAGAAAAGCTTGGAAAGTCAAATCATAGCAACTTCAGCAATAAAAAGCAAATAGAAGATATCTGAAAACCATGCTTGGAAAATATTATAGATTTTGAGTCTTGTGTAAGCCAATGGTTGATTTTTTCCAGTGTCTGGGAATGGTAACAATTAATGTTGCCTATAGAATTCCTGATAATATTACTCAATATATGTTCATTTGAAACTCCTAAGGGATATCTTCTCATCCTTGGAATTAGTTCCTGTTCATTTTTAAAGAATTCTCCTTTGTTTCTAGGCCTTGACTGAGCAAAGCATACATTAAATGAAGACTGAAAAAAGATTTATGCAGATGACATTCTAACACCACTGCAATGAAATCCAAATATTCATATCAAAAGCAATTGGTGATACAGGAATATTTAGGCCAATCCAGAAAGAAGCTGGCAGTAATTAATTTTCAGTCTGCATACACGTGCCTGTGATATTTTTCCTTTATTTGTTTTAGTGAGGTTCTTTCAAATAGTTCCTTAAATTCACATTCAAAAATGAACATTGCTGTATTATCATGGCTCCTACTTCAAAGCTATGCCCCAGATTAATGTCAGCCAGAAAAAACTAATTTGTGACTTCAGGCAGACAAACTGGTTGATGGCTGATAATCAACTTGAACTCTGCTGTCATGGACCTCTCTAACACAGAGAATGGGAAATCACTGCATGCAAGGGCTCAGGTCTCAAATCTTTTCTAGGAGTTGAGCAACCAACTCATTTGGCAATAGAATTTAAAGATGATATAAATCCTGCTAATGTCTGAATTTAGAGGTAACAGTGAAGCTTTTACCTGTTACACCTCAAGGATGAACATTAAACAGAGAGGCTTAAGCCACAGCCCAGTGTTGGAATGAGCATCCTTTTCTAACACACAGGTTTACAGGTGTAGCTCTCCCTTGCCTTTTTTCATTTAGTATTTATGAGTGAATTGTTAAATCAATCCTTTCCCATCACAATTCATTTTTTTTCCTTCAAAATATAGTCAGTAATTCAATTTGTGAATAGTCTAAAAATTTTCTAGCACTGAAGAGCTTTTTAGACACAAAATATTTCATTTTTTTTAAATTGAGGAGTTACATTTCTTTAACAGGATATTTGAACTAGGTGACTCATATGATCCAGAAACATTTTCATTGTGAAAACTTAATTATGAAAATGAAATATCAAGTTTACATCTGTAAATGGCAAATATGAACATATAAAAATCCAAATCTGTCAGATATCTTGTTATAAGCCATGTAGTATATTGATAAATTCTAAAGCCTAGACTTGGCTAAATCTAGGCTGTGCTCTCACTTTTAAATGATTAATTTTTGTGGCAGGTAAAGTGTCCTATTGAGCTTCTCAGGTTTATGGAATTATGATATTTTTGAGGGAATATCTGATCCAGGCTTGTCCATTTAACTTTCCTGGGGTTTTTATCATTATACATCTCTCTGCAGTGAAAGACACACATCTGTTCTCTTGCCATACAAAGTTACTAAGAGAGTGACCTGAAGTTTACATTTATTTGCTTTAATGGGACTTTACCATGCCTTAAGTACAGTGTATTGAGGAAAAAGTGAAGAGCTGTATCTAAATCAAGTATACTGCAATAAGTGAACAAGGGTATCACTTATGAGGGGAGAAAAGACAAGGGTTAAACATTACTTTGAATATTTGGATTCAAAATATGCTAACAAAGTGAGTTTGTTTTAAAAAGCAAGGATTTTGAGTCTGAGTGGGTCCTTTTGTGGCTGCAAAGATTTATATAGTTTTAAAGCTATTTTCTAGCATTAAATGCCTTCTTACTTAGCATGACAAGAAGCAAATAAAAGCTGTCTGATGTGCTCAGCAAGAATTTAATCCAGCTGGACAGAATGAGGTACAAATGCAATTAATATCTCTATACCAGTAAATATATTATGTTTTATAGGGTCTTGTTTTTCAAAAATTATTCAAGTAAAACGTCCTGATCAGTATCTAGCCTACGAGACAAGATATTTTTTAACCACTAGGAATTCTGTGAGCAATTGAATTTCCATTTTGTAGGCTCAGCTGCTAAAACTAACTAGAGAATTTTGGTTAGATATCTCAGTTAGAAACTGATTTTCTGGGTCAGTGCTCACCACTCCTTCAAATTATGTCTCCATTAAGATTATACAAGCTGGACTGAAAACCTCCTTCTCTTGTGATCTTGTTTTTAGCAGCTTTCTCTGCACTAGGATAGCCCTTCTAAAGATAGTGAGGGTGTTGCTGGCCTTCCTTTTGTACTTTTTTGAACAGAACCCAAGAACTGGCAGGAGTTCTGCCTCTGTGGATATGCCAGAGGATGCCAAAGATCAGCTCTTCATGAACAGCTCCTGTTTGTTATTCTTCTACTGCCTATCCTGTCTCTATGGCCCCTGGAATATGCTTGTTTTCTTTCTGGACTTTCTCTGCTCCTAATGCTGCTTCCTGGAGGAAGAAGGTTTAAGGATACTGAAGGGCTTGAGAAGAAAGTAAATGCTGAAAAGAAAGAAAAAGGAAAGATGGTCTCTACTCTAAAGCTTTGAGTATTTTCCACTTCTTTCAAAGGTCTGAATGAGACCTTGGCAAAACTAAAAGGGCATGAAAGGACAAAAGCCGCTTCATTTTTGTACTGTTTCTCTGCCTGGTTTGGGTTTTTTTTTTTCATGTGTTTCAGACAAAAGTCCCTGGATAGAAAAGGTTGATGGACTTTTTGTCTGGTTGGGTTGTTCAGGCTCAACATTGCACCAGCTCCAGTACCTGTGGAGAAGGAGAGTAATTTTTGTGAGTCAGCAGTGAATGCTTTCATTTTCTTCTGTTAAATACATTTTTAACAGTGTGTCCCATCTTCAGCAGACATCAACAATATAACTCCAGGAACAAATGTAACTTCAGGAATTTATATCAGACCAGAACTCAGGCATCTTCTCTTCTCCATCATTCTTTCTGGCTATAAAACTAGGAGCCAGGGGATTATAAGTATTAATTTTCTCTCCTTTCCTCTGTAACTGTGGGTATTTGGAGGCAAGCAAACCTCTAAAATCAGCTGTAGCTTTCAGATGTTATTACTCCAACACAGAATATCAAAAGATGATTTTTAATTCCCATGCTGTTTAGTTATCAAGCAAAGGAAAACTATTTTATGCAAGTTGTTATACCTTCCAGCCTGAATTTAGCATTCAAAAACTACAGATTACAACTATCCATGGGAAAAAAATCATATCCACACATTGTATGTTACATTCTGTGCACTATCCATTTTTTCTGCCACTTGAGATAGGATTTCAAAGTCATGTCTAACCATTCATTCACAGGGCTTATGCAAGCTTGCATTGATGGATGAAACTCATACTCACCACGTGTATGGGAAAAAGCACTTTGTGTAATCCTCATAAATCCTGTAGGGCTGTGAGTGCAGTTTCAGCTGGGATATTCCAAAGGAAAATGGGAGATCAAATTCCAACTGCATGTGTTAATTAGATAATATTCCTTTTTGTGCAACTTTTTGTGCAACTCATGGGATTCATATAAGGATTGAAAATTGTGTAGCTGATTTGGATATTCGCTCCCTGTCTCTGGAGGCCCAAGAGTCACATGGGCTAAGTTATCCCTCTTAATTTGCTGTTAGACAAAACCATGACCTAATGTGGTGAAACTGATTTTTTTGTTGAAGGAGAGGTGGTGGCACTGACAGAGATGCTGCAGGTCAGGCCTGAGATGTGCTGGAAGGTTTGTGAGGAGGAATCCAGCAGAGCTGCTTCTCCTACTACGCCCTGCTTAAGCAAACTCATCTCCGTGGGGTAGTGGGGAGGAAAGCTGGAAGAGCATCAGGAGCTATTTACACAACTGGAACCATTCCATCCTCAGTCAAGTGAGGCAAATAGCTGTAGAAGCATTCTCTATTTCAGCCATCCAAGAACAACACCACAGAGTGGACATCACGAGGAGCCAGTTGCCATGGGCACACAAGGGTCCAACTGGGAGAACACCCACAGACACTGAACTCTGGCTCAGCTAACCCCAGCTCCAGCTCTCTTTGGTGCAAGTGTTGCTGTCACTCAGCTTTGAAAGCAACCTAGGAGCTTCAGAGGAAATAGGTCCATCTCTGAGATGAGGTAGGGAAGAGGCAAATACAGAGTGCAGTTCAGACAGAGGTGGGATGTCTTGTGTTCTCACCCCAGGCTCCACAGACACTGGTTTCACTAGACAAGCTCTTCATGTCTGTCTATCTAACCTAACCCAGCCTGCCCAGTGTTCAGGGAGTCTCAGGGAGTTTTAAGATAAATTCTGATAGGGATAGATAATTGTTGTAATTAATTCAAGAACCACAACAAAAACTTGAGAGACACAGTCTCTGGAAGCACACCAACCGTTTAAAATCTTATCCAGGTTTTTTCAGTTTTGAACATGGCTTGCAGATTTCTTTCTCTGCTTGACTAACTGTAAAGCCCAAGGGCAACCAAATAGAATTTGACCAAACCAGCTGGACAGTAAGTTTCTGCTTTTACACATTATTAAAGATGGACTAAATGAAAGAGGTCGTTCTCCTTACAGATGCTCCTGCATGTTCTTTGTATTTTAGAAACAAATTTTTGATTTCTCTTTTTTTCCATTTGAATGAGGCATGAACATAAATTCCTATAACAACGCAGCCATTTGGTGCCAAATGCAATAAAATGTCATGACAACAAAAGAAATGATTATTCCTAAGTCATCATTTAGCTCTGTTGCCTCCCTTCCTCCCAAGTAAGCTTCCCTCTCTCTCTGCCTCCAGCCTGCCTTTCTACCCCTCATAAAAGATTTGATTGGAAAAGAGATTCTTAATCCATGGCCAGTGCCTTTCCCCAGGCTATTTTGTTTTTGAGGGGGTTGCTTGCATGGACTTTCTGAAGAGCCCAAACCTTTACAAACTGCGAAAGGAGAGGTTTTATCTCAGAGTCAAATGATCTACACCAAAACACACTCACCTAAAGAACGTGCTGCACAATAGCCTCCCACAACAATCTTATGACCCAGCCAACAGAGGTCAACACTGTTACTCTTTGGAAAATATGACCTGCATCTATGTTAGTTTGAGAAGTGATCTCCAAAATAAGCAGTACAAGTATTAAATCTAAGAACACCTACTTATTGTAGGTAATTTTTTTTTGTTCAGCTTCTCTCTAAGTGGATTCTACATTTATATTCAATTTTCGCTTTAATAAACATGTACCAGGGAGTTGTATTTCTTCAAATAAAGTATATCACAGCAGATGCAGTGCAGAACACAGTCTGACTGTGATGTCACCAAGCAGTAAAAACAATATCCTCTACCCAATATGTACTTTGTCACTCTCTCATTGGGCTTCTTCAGATTTCTTCCTTCTTGCATTCCCAAAAAATCCTTGTGTGCCTTCCATCAAGAATTATTGTCTCACTATATTAGGAAGCCCATACATCAACAGCTACAATAAGAATTAGAAGCTGAAGAGAATTTTCTGAATAAATAAATGGCAAAATACTGATGTGTGAACACAGTAATGAGACCTTAACTGTGTGGTGCATTTGAGAAAATTGAGAAGTTTGGATTAGGTTAGGCTAGATTAAATCTAAGAATAAGATTTATTCTGAAAGCTGGGTCTTTTTTCTTTTTTTTTCTTTTTTTTTTTTTTTTTAGGAATGGTAGCACTCTTGAGTTCTATGGCCAGGAAATTTTATGAGTTTGGAAGGAAAAAGGCTAGTTTCTTAAGTGTGCCTTAAAGAGAAACAGAAACAATTTCTTCATTTTTACTTAGTAATAATAGAATTCATGCAGATTTTGGAAAACACAGGATCAAATTTTGTTTCTCACTACAAAAAGTAACTTAAATCTTTCTCCCACCACAGCAATCCTCTCATCACTCTCAATCTCTGTTCAATAAAACAAAGTATGATTTCAAGTGAGTATGGCAGTCTTATGTCAGAAATGTTGGATGTTCCTCCAGTGTCTCCTCTGAGAACTTTGATTTAAATATACATCATTCCATATAAAAATATCAGCACTGGTTATCCCACACACTTTTTTTGAGGTGCTCCCTTGAGAAGTGGTAGTTATGCTCCATTTTTTTGAATGCTAATCTATGGAAAGTGAAAGAGCTGATCCATAATGCTGCACTTATGGCATTCTTCTAGGTGGGATGAAATAGGTTCAAATGTCCTCAGCAGAGTGATGCCTTGAACCTCACCCTAAAATCCTGTAAAGTCCTAAAAGCCTTGAATCCTGCTCAGGGTTTGATGGTTTGTACTGACAGGATATTGAGTCAGAATGGCATGAGGCTGTTTTCAGGATCAGCTTTTTTCAGGACTCTCTTTTAGGTTGGGTTGCTGGACAAAGGAACAAGTTTTCAATTTTTAACCTTTCTAGACCTAAACTGATTAACCTCTTGCACATTGTCAAACACTGCTTTCTTTTTCTTGCTCTCTCCTTTTTATTCAGTTGTGGAACTAAAATAAACAAATTTACAGGCCTATTCTTTTCACAGCCCCTCACAATCTATGCCAGCTTGGAATGCTATCAAGCCTTTTGTGACCCTCACACTTGATACAACTGCAGGAAAGTCTGGAAGAAGGAGAAGACAAAGTCTGGCTGTGTCCATCAGCACACAAGGGTGGCACAGAGGATACCCTGGGCTGTGTCACTCAGGATTGCAGTGACAGGCAGCAGAAACCCCAAGTGAGCAGGGATGCAGCTGATGCTTTGACAGCAGGAAAGAGATAACAGGCACAGGATGACCTAGCAGTGCTCAGCCTTGGTGGGATGAAAGGAGACCCCTCTGCTGATGCCAGTCATGTCAGCTTCAAGACAGAGGGTGTCATTTTCTTGTCAATCATGTATTAAACAGGACTTTGGAGAAGCAATCCAGTAGCTCTGAAGAGGCTGCACTGTTCAAGAATAATATGTGATATGTTTTACTGGTTTGGATGCTTTGGGGTACATCTGTAACTCAACTCCCCTCTGGTTTTTATGTAATGTTTACAGGCCTTTCCCAACACCAGAATCATTCACATGAGAAGGCCAGCCAGTTTTGCTCTATTAAAAAAAAATCAAGATTATAACAACTGTAAAATTATGTAAAACGCTCAGCCAAAATGTCTCTCAGTGATCACTTTAAAATCATCCCCACGGTAAGAAAAGACGTATCTTCAGTTCAAAGGAGACAAGGGACCATCTTGTACTATGCCTTAAAGAGCTGCTAAATTAGACTGGGTTGTGATATTAACATAATGTTCACACTTATATATGCTGCAGAAATTCCCACGAGTTTGCCTCAGCTACTGTAGCAGAACAAACCAGTGCAGAAACAATGAAGTTTTCACACACTGCACTTCCAGTGACTGTGGCAGTGGTCTCATTGCAACACAGCAAAGGTCACAGACTTGGTCTGACAAATCTGCTGGTTATTGCCATTGCAACTGTCTCTGTCAGAGGAGATTGAATGGGGTTTTTTTTCATTTTATTTATTTTTTACATTTTATTTTATTTGGAAGTCACTGGGAAGACTGTGACAAGCCCTATCCCATTGTTACACTGCCATTAAGTCACATTAATTCCCTGGGGAATTTTTAGGAGCTTTGCTGATTCTGCATGCCCAGCTGTGTGAACAGAGCTTAAGAACTTGGGTTTCATGTAGAAAAAAATGCTTTTCTCCCATAGCTTTGTGGTAATTGACTTTGGGAAAAAGCGAATTTCAACTTTGCACATTTTAAGTCATACAAGAAAGCTGCAACAATTACATTGAGCAAAATTATCTGCTTCTGATATCTGCAATCTGGTCCTGTTCTTAAAATACCCACAGTGTGAGTAACTGTGCTGGTCATTAAAGCTGTGTGGAATCTTCAAGCTATGTTTACATTTTACTTGACAAAAGAGTCAATATACACAATGTATACAGACAAGACATAATGAAATCATGCTGCACTTTCCTTGCTTCATTACAAAAGTCTGAAGACACAGCAAAAAATATTAAAGATCCAGTGTACTATTCTTTTTTCTCAGAAAGAAAATATCTCTAGGGGAAGCCATATTGTATTGTTTTAAGGCCCAACTTTAATGAGTGGAAGTTCAGGATATTTGGAGCCTACTGGGACTGTGTTGTTTGTTTGTGACCTTACCCACATTGCTGGTTTGGAGCAGCAGGAGATGGTGCTGCAGACAGTTCTGGCATTCATGTCACTGTTTGCTTCTTCACCAAAGTTACTTAAAAAAAAAAAAAAAAGAGAAAGGAAACTTACTCTAAGTCCACGTTAAAAAGGAAAAAGAAAAAGAAAAAGAAAAAGAAAAAGAAAAAGAAAAAGAAAAAGAAAAAGAAAAAGAAAAAGAAAAAGAAAAAAGATGAAAAGCTGTATGAATTCACTTAGAGATTTTGGGTCACAAGTTCCCAGTTTGTTTTGCGTGTAAAATAATTAAGGTGGGGCAGTTTGGATCCCTTTGCAGAAGGACATTGCAATACTAATATCACAAGGAAAGTGACTTTACTAAAGGTAGAATTATTTCACATTTAATTGAGGAGATCTGATCCTTCTCCTTAGTTTTTGTCATTCAAGTTATTACTCTGTTGAGACCGCTGGTCTGCATTCAAGTGACATATTTGACTTACTATTTTGTACTCTTTTTTTTTGTAGTTTTATGCCCTTTTTGGATGCCTTTTCAGAAGGACATCAAGTACAACTTGTTTGTCCATATTTTCCAATTCTTGTAAGTCTATTTCTCCAGTTTCTCACACACCAAAGGAGATGTCATCTCAGCTGTAAGGCTGTTACATGGTAACTGATTTAACAGTAGTCTTCTTTGCAAAATTACCTTTCAGACATGGTTTTTTTTTTAGATTTTCCTAACCCATGGCAGAAAAATGAACATAATAGAGAGTATTGAACATTTTATGGGGTGTGTTTGAATGAATGTCTGGGAAAGGTCAGGCCTCCAAAAGGCAGATCAGCCACCACTGGAGTAGGAGCAATGTGCTCTGCTTCATTTGTGTCCCACCTCATCACTCTTTTTTTTGGATGAGAGCAGAATTAGCTTGAGTGTCCTCTTTCCAAAGGAAATTGTGAAAGCCACCAGTATGGGCAGGGCATAATAACAGTGTGGCCAATGGTAGTTGCTTTATAATTTTTAAAACTAATGTGTATTTCTGCCTAAAAAGCAAAACCTAACAATCCTACGCTATTATCTATTTTTAGCATTTCAGCCCGTCTTCATTATTTCTTTCATCTTGACCAACAGATTTTTAGAAAAGCTCCTTTTAAATACAGTTGAGGCTATGCCAGTATAGACAATGTTTCTCCAGCTGATGCCTCACAAAATTTCCTTCCCCTGGGCTGACACTCCACTGTCCTCCTCTGCTGCCTCTTTCCTTGTGCTCCAGCTGCAGACTCTCTGTGTCTGAGGTGTAAGAAGGACAAAGAGCACTCTGTGCCCCTGACCCCCAAGGATATGGCATGGCCTGACTGCACACCCTGTGTCCTGCTTCTCTCCAAAGAGCACCAGGATGAAAATACCCAAACTGCCCATGGGAAACAGGCGTGTACAGTCTCTTGAACTGCACCCAGGTCTTGTCTGGATAACTCTAAATGGCACAAGGCAAAGCAGGAACGATGGCAACAGTTAAATAACAAAGATACTGGTGTGCTCATGCTCTGACCTGTTCCCTGGTCATGGTTTTGTACACTATTAGTGTACAGACATAATCTCTGGAGCTGGAACCAGCTTTTATTTTTGTTGGTGAATCAGTGTTAGCCCAACAGGTTCTTTATTCCTGACGAAAGCTCTTTGGAATGATGGAAAAGGTATCCTGTTACTACAGTACACTTCAGATTTTCCTGGGAAACTTAGCTTGTGAAATTGGAGTAAGATGAAAACGACTTTGCAGTGACATTTTTCTGCATTTTTAAAAATTATTATTTTTCTTTCTGTAACCTGAAACAAAAAGTCTTGAAGTCTTCTGAGTGAAACTACTAAAACCATCTGCAATAATTTCTGTTCAGCTGGAAAACAGAGAATCATTTTTCTTTCTGAGTACCATCGAAAGTGTGGCTGTCCACACTGCCCCTGTCAAGAAATAATATGGATGATCTAAGAGAAAGAAAAGCAAATCAGGAAACTGCCTGCAGAGATAAGAGGGAGGAGGATTTAAAAGGATAGTGTTTCCATAAATCAAGGCAACTGGTGACAGCTTTAAAGTAAGGGTCAAAAACATTGCGAGAGGTGTCACTTGGCTAAGAAGTTAATCCAAGTTTCCATCTCTCTGCCTTTAGTGCTTGTTCAAGTGGAAGTTAAAGATCTCATGGCATTACTTTGGGATCATAAGAGATTGATATCCTGCCCAAATTCTCTCTTTCAGGATCATGAGTATCCTTTGCACCAGTATCAATACACACAGATTTACGTGATTGCCATAAACAAAGGGCCACATTTGTCTGCACGCCATTGCTACAGTTTATTCTGTTCACATGGCAGCAGAGAATTTTAAATTGGCACAAGAATTGTGGGTAGTGTACACTGAAAAACCCACCAGGATGGGTTTGCAATAAGAAAAAAAGATAAAAAGAAAAAACAAAACCAAAAAAACCTCTCTTCACAGAGGATTTCAAGCAACCATGAGAACTGACCATCAAAGAGTCTCCCAATACCAACTGAACCAAATCAAAGGTTTGGCACAAATTTCTCAAAAATTCCCTGACATACACTGTCTATGGGAAGATGCTGTCACATCTTAATAGAAATTACTATTTCCACCTCAAAATGGTGGAAACAGCTCTTGGGAGTCTGAAACTAAAGAGCTGAAATGCCAACATTATAATTTAAGGACTGTGATTTTTCATTGCTTTACACAGAGTAAGTAGCCTTTACTCATGGGACCTCCTTTAATGTAGGATTATTTCCTTGCAAATGAATTCAGTTGGTAGGTTTTGAAATGGAAAGTGCATGAGATAATTGGCCTGAGGAGGTGGCAAATGGTTCTTGTGTGTCAATGAAACAGAAGTCAAACACCTGTGCTGCTCCCATAGCATATCACCAAAGCTATGATGTAAAAATACAATTTAAAAAAATCTTTAAAATAATATGCTGAAAGTAAACTAAACTGTAGTAAGTTTAGGTATGACCCAATCCTGAATCATCCTTCCTTAATTTTACTGACAATCAGTTAAACTGCTAAAGAGCTCTAATGAATAAGAGATCTAGCCAGTGAGTCATTTTGAAAGTAAAGACCTGATTTAATATCGCTTTGTTTAAAAATAGAAAAAAAAAATCTAGTTCCGTGTTCAGAAAAAATAGATATATACAAACTCAGTAGGGAAGCATGGTGCTCAAGCAGGGGAAACTGAAGGCAGTGATAATATGATTTCATTGCTGTAATGCTGCCATGAGTCTTACCCTTCTGTTTTCATTACCCAAATGGAAAAAGGGGGAATGAAAAAGGTTGAGGAAGTGACATTTCTTAGTATTAATAGCAAAAGAAGGAAATCAACTGAAAGGCACTTAATAGCTGGAAAAAATTGAAAATTCTGAGTCTGATTTTCCTCTTACACCAGTCTTATACCAGTAGACTGCTGGAAAACTCTCAGGGCTTCATTCCCAGAATGATGATGAAGTGGAAAGGAGTTTCTTTAGGTGGCTGAGTTCCTGTCTAAGTGATTATTTGCATGCTAAAGAGATTTTGGTAGAAGTGGACTTTTGGTAATCTGCAGTCTCGCAGAGAAGCCCATATTATTCAAATCCAAATATAATAAGTCTTTTTTCGAAGACTCCTCTGGCTTCCACCAGCTATATTCTGACATATCCCCGTGGAGTGAAAGCAGTTCTTTCTAAAGGGAACAATATTGCAGGTGTAAGGTGGAATTTAAGTGGCTTCTCTAAGGGAACACACAAGCTGCAGAGGTTATGATGGGGGATGCCAATTCACACAGTCCCTGGGGAGGCAACAAGGCGATTTGCATCTGTTTGAGATGATTTCAGTTCTAAAGTGAAACACATGTGTTAGTGAGTTTGAGGCAAACTGACAGCATCTTTGTAATAGAACTGGAAATTATGAGCAGCAGGAGTGGCCTGACCCTACAGAGCACTAATGTTTAATCTACTTATCGAGATAACAATCAAGGAAGAATCAATAACATAAAAACAGTGGGGTTTCTTCCTAGGTAACAAGCAAATAAAGGAGAAAAAAGGCTTCCTGATTGATGCTTCAGTGACTCCCCAGACCGTGGTAACTGCCTTTGCTTTGATGGTTAATTCCTGGTGGGCACTGGGAGGTGGCTTTTCTAAAAAGGTGTTGAGGTAGCAGAAAGGCTTAAACATTTGAGGAGTGCTCAGCTGCAGTCATGACAACTAAATGCACATTCAGGACTGTGATTGAAATCTATGCAATACTACTATGAAATCAGTGATTTCTTACAGTGAGAAAGCTGTCAGGATGAATTCAGAAAGAAAGCAGAACACAGTCCAAAGGGTCATTACTGAAGCACTGCATGTTTGGAGTCATTAGAAGTTAAATTAGGCATAAAATGATATTTTAAAGCATGCAAATCCCTGCCATTATTAACAATTTTGAATCTTAATAGAAAATTGCTAGTTTAGTCAGGGAACCTTTACATTGCATGGAGATTGTAACAGTCTGCTGTTACATGAGTATTGTTAATGATCTTTCAAACAGTCATGGGCAGCACAGCTGGAGAGAGTAGGCATCACAGCTGTTTGGGAATTTATTTAAACTCATATGATTGCAAGGAGTACCAGAGTGGCTATTGGCACCTCACTGATGAATGTCTCACTGTAAATAAATCCCCTGTAATTTCTTAAGTAGTGTTTTCTGTTATCCAAGAACAGAGGGAAGCAGAAGAGTGTCAAAATGTCAGTGGGATGACAGAAAGAAAATATTACCTGTCCTATCTAAAGAAATAAATTACTTTTTATAGAAACACTGTGTTAAAAAGTGACTCTTCAGATAAATTATATTTCTTTTAAAAGCTTTTTGAAAAGTGTTGTAATATATCTAACAAGATGATTCACATGTTTGAATAAATGAAAATTAATATAATAATATTTAAAATTTTTGATTTGGGATAGAGAAAAAAATATTTCCTGATCTGAGAAAAAAAGTTTTATTCTTGAATGTAAGCAAGAGCTCTTTTGAGCAAGGAACAAAGAAATCAATAGTTCACAGTTAGCTGCAGATCACAGAGCACTTTAAACCAGAACCATAAATCCCATATTGCAGTAGGGTAAATTCACCTCATTGCAACTTCTCTGCAAGTCCAGGCCTAGGATGGGAGCAGAGCTGAAGCTTTGGTCTCTCCAGGAGTGTGAGGCCAAGCTGGTTTAACAAAGCTGCTTTCAGTACACTGAGGTGTCTGTCCTGTGAAAAGGACAAAAAAAGCTGTAATTTCTTCCAGGTCACCTCTCCCTGGGCTGAGGTACCTTGGCAGGTTGGAGATCTCCCTGTTCCACTGCAGATCTCAGCACAGACTTCAGGTTCCACATGGAAAACTACAGCTTCAAATCACAGCCAGGTGCTCCATGTGTCTTCCCACACTGCAGCTCTGGAGTGTTTTGTGCAAATCTGGGTTCTTGGTCACAAAGCTGTTACATTTTCTGCTTTACACTTGAGTTTGTACCCCCAAGCCTCTGTGTGCCTCACATTTGATGGGCACAGACCACTCCTGCTGTCCTGCAGGAGCACACAGGTCAGTGGCCCTCATGGGGACAAACTGCATTTCTGGAAGAGATTCAGGCTTTGTGATGAGGGAAAGGTCAAAATTTGCCTCCCTCATCACCAGGTGGGTGGGAATGGATGGCAGGCAGCTCTCATCTCTGCTAGCCAGAACTTAGCAGTCAATGTTTGTAAGAAAAAAGGCATCAATCATTCCATGCTCTCAGGGAAAATGTGGACCAGTCTGATTCCTGCCCTGCCCTGGGAGCAGCTAGACACTGCGCACTGCTCAGGCTCACACTGGCCTTAAAACAGAGCTAATTCAAACATTTTTTTTTAACTCTTTTTTTTTTAATAGTATCTTTTGTAAAATTCAATTCCATTACTCCAGTTCCTATTTTCCAGGACAGTTTAAGTGTGCATTACTCAAGTCAGGCTTTGGTTGGCTGGCATTTCTGTCCCTGGAGCATTTTGCTGGATTATCCTCTAGTGCCTGTGCTGCTGCACTGTGGGCACTGAAAAGTGCCAGAACAAATGCAGGAGGATGTGCCAGCTCTTGGTACACACCAAGGAATCCTGAAGCAACAACAACATTTGGCAGAAACAGAGACATTGTCAATAAAACAAACCACTAAAATCTGTGTTTAATCACCAGAGCACCATCTCCCCACTTGCAAGAGAATTTTCAAATGAGAGGAAAACTGAAAAGGCAGCTTAAAGTGTCACACAGAGTGGGAACAAAGTATGTGATCAGAGGTTTAACTCCTTAAAGCAGAATTTTGCTTCTTAAGGCACTTTCTTTCAGCAAATTGGAAAAAGATCATGCTCAGATGTGTTTTTATCACAATGTGAGTGAAATGGCCATATTGCAATTAGGTCCCCAGATACCCACTAAACCATGCTTGTGTTGAAAGAATTTTTTTTTTTTTAAATATGGAATTAAAAAAGACTTATTAATGCTACTTCTGCTGGTTGCCAGCACAGATTTCTTTCCTACAGATCACTATCTAGTATTTTGGGTGGGATAGCAGAGTCACTGACAGCTCTGGTAAAGATAGCTCCTTCTTTTGCTGTGAATAATCCACACTAACATTCTGCCTCGGATTTGTATTTGTCTATAGGTCTAATTTATAACTTCCCACCACATACACCACTGAAAAGGAAGTTTCATACTTAGAAATTGCTGCAATAGCATAGGAATGCAAAATAGTCAGCAAGATATGACAGATATAAAGGCCACACTGGCATGTTTCTAATCTTCCTCATTTCACAAGAGTGTTTTGTGGGGCTATTGTTTTGTTTTGCTTTATTCCTTCCAGGTTAGGTAAGTCAGTTGTTGATTTTAAGGTATGCAAAGCACAAGACAGCCAGAGATGTGAATGTGCCACTCTAAACAGAAATGTGACCCCTGGTTTTCCATCCCAGATCTGCAACGCTGTGACCACAACAGCTTTTGAGAATCACAGACTCATCTGGGATTAATCAGTGCTGCTCTGAAGATTGGTAAATTTGCAACCTAGAATGGAGACCCTCTTCTAAGCCATTGGCAGTACAGTGATTACTTTCCTCTGAAACACAGAGTGCAGTTGTGAAATGTTTGCCAGGTAGAGTTGAAAAGAGTAAATAAAGTTATATATGTGTAATCCTTCAGCTAGACAGTTTTATAGGTCAGGTTAGGTTTCTAGGATCACTAATAAAAACAAATTATATTTCCCAATGAATATCTTGGTAAAATTATAGTGAACTGTCTAGGTGCTCCTGCAATCAAGGAGACAAATACACCATTTTTTAATGTGGACTTAGAAATGCACAGCAATAAAAAATAGCATTATATACAATCAGAAGTCATTCTGTGCCCAAAGTACTTCCGAAAACATTTTAAGTCTTCTTTAATTTCTTGGGAAGCAACTGCATGGGCAACTGGCTGCTTCCCAGACACTCTATATTAATGCTCCATTCACAATTTCCAATTTCCAAGGCTTTGACAAGTCATGAAATTTAGTAAGGACACGTCTAAGTTCCAGCTGACCCAGAAATGTGAGCTGCCATTCACTATGCTGAGTTCTCTTGCTCCACTAATCATCTTTATTTTCCAGTGATTTCTGCCTTTTACTGAGAGTGCTTGTAGGATGAAGGACCACACACAGTTCTTCCTGCTAGGAGGAGACTTAATAGTCCCTTCTATGTTTCCTTATGGTTTGTGACTCTTGCACCGCTAAGCCACAAAATGTTGCCTTGAATTAGGGCAACACCTCAGCCCAGGCATGCCTAAACATAATTAGTTTGTTCAGATTTTCATAGATGAATATTGTTAAAGCTCTAATTTCTTCCAGGCTACAACAAGCTAACTCAAACAGAAGTTTTCCCAAACATTCCCGAGAAAAAGCCAAATTGAACAAGATTCAAGGTTTCTCCTCAGAGTCATGAATGCAGTTCCCATCTTCACCATTAGATTCTAACAGAAAATTCCTCCATCCTTTGTTTTCCTTCTCTCTGAATATGTTCAACTGTTGGCTTGTGGGGTTTTTGGTTTTTTGTTTTGTTTTGTTTTTATTACCATTCAGTTTTCAAACATCAGAGGTACATACATTAGAAATATCAATCAGCATTTTAAGGCAGAGAGAAAGAGGCACAGAGTAAACTCAAATCACATCAAGCATTTCCAAAACCCCCTCAGTGTCAGAAAGTAAACACACTGTGCTCATGCTGCTCAAAGAAAAGCTTGTTGTTCCTAAATATAAAAAAACAGAGCAACAAGAAATATTCTTGGCCAATTTCTGTATTTTTGCCCCCCAAGGATTCTGTGACCTTCCTCATTGAAAGCTGAGATTTTAGGGAATGGGGTAAAAAAAAAAAGGCACAAAATCCTGACCCTTATAAGCACCCCATGCAGCTGTAAAATTGAGACAGCAAGGGATAAATCTTGTTCAGTTACAACAACACGAGTGTTCACTGGTTTTACTGAGTTACCTTGGTTTTAAAAAAAATCCAACTGGGCCTTGATGTGATCAGTTGTCTCCCAAATGCACATTTTGCTTTCCAAAAGTTGCATTCTATTCTTCTATATAATGTTAGCTTTTCTCTTCAATTGCAGAAATGCACATGAACAGAAAAGGTTTCATGCAAGTGAAACTAAGAACACATGTTGCATTAACACAAAAGTTGTTCTAGCCCATTTTGTTTCCAAAGGGATCTCTCAACACCTGCTATTACTTCCATCAGACTAAGACCAGCCTCCCATCGTGGCCTGGACAGCATTCCATTTGGAACTGCTGTCTAACCAAGTCTTCAGGCAGCAAAACAGAGCACTTTTGGACTGAGCACCTGCAGGGATGTTTTTGACAGTGGAGCACAAAGCCAAAGCCACGGGTCAGCTGTCTCGAGGGGGTTATTGTGGAGAGGTACCAGCTACTGCTGTCCTCTGCTGACTTCCATGGATGCACTCCCAGCTCTTCTTCAGGATCTGTGCACTTGAACGAGGGTGGGTGGAAAACCTGTCCCTCTGCAGGGCTATTCAGAACTATCAAAAGACTGGCATAAATAAAATTTAATGTAGTGCAGATTTTGCTTGTATAAAATATGTCTAAATTTAGGGATACATATGCAGACTTTTATATATTCAGTAGGTGTCTAAGATCTCATAATTATCAACAGAAATTTTGATATAATACTACTGGCAGCACGTGGAAAAGCCATGCAGCTCCTCTGAGAGCAGACATCTATGGCATGACTCATGTGCTTGATGTATGAAAAAAATTACAATTTTAGTAATGAAATGAATGCCACCAGACATCAAACCAGACTAAATCCTGATCTAGATCTCCACTGACTTGTTAACGGGTTTTTTTTTCTCCCAATTTCTAAATTCAAAGTGTTGGGGTTTTTTTTCTTTTGTTTAGTTTGTTTTTGGGTTTTTTGTTTGTTTTGTTTTGTTTTGTTTTTGGTGGGTATTTTTTGGTTTTTGGTTTTCTTTTTTGTTTTGATGTGTGGTTTTTTTGGGGGGTTGCTTGTTTGTTTGTTTGTTTGGTTTTGGTTTTGGTTTTTTTTTTTTTGAGGTTGTATGGCACAACACTACCCTGGTTTAGGTCATGGAAGTAACGTTAAGGAAACTTCTGTGATTTCTATTCAGAAAATCTATCTATTATCCCTTTTGAAACAATTTCTTCTTGTTCTGGTGTATATTTTCTTCTCTAGTTTTCCAGATTGATATAAGTAATACAAGGATTTTTAAGGTGCTAAAGTAAAAGAATAATATCAAGATAATCTGTCAACATTCTAATTAAAAATGAATGATGGTAAAATGTGGCAGATGACAGCTGACAGACTGCCCATAAATAAGGGCAAATGTTGTGATCATTGAAGGTGGTGGAGCTCATACACAGGGACATGAATTAAGCCTAGCAGAAGAACAAGATCTGGAAAGGAATGAAAGAGAATATTGAGCTGCTTGTCTCTAATGTGATGAAGAATGCTGGTTTAATAGTTTCCCTGAACAGGTCATCACCAGTGGAAAGAAAGATCTAAAAACATGAACCTTTGCTCAGGATTTAGTAGTCTTAGTGGCTACAAGCCAGAGTGGTCTGAAATCACTTTATCTAATTAAAGAGAACATATGACTTAAGTTTAAATTATCTAATATTAGCTATAAACTTACTGTACAGCCAGGTGTTTGCTATGAATGTTCTTTGTTTTGCTGGAACTCCATTTATTCCCTTATACATTCTAGTTACAAAGGAGTTTTCTGCTGAAGAACTCTTTCTAGTTATGGTAGTGTAAAACTGCTCTGAGTTTTTCTACTTGCACAAAGTAAAAGTGTTGTTTACCCCAACAATTTCAGCTCTATATAAATAATTTCCTGTGTGTTTTTGCAGCAGATGCATTTATGTCTATGATACAAAAATGAACTTGAAATTATAGATGAGAGGAAAAGAAATTGGCTAAAGTTCTCAGCTCTTTATCTGAAATGTTCTGCATAGCAAGATGCAGATGCTGTACATCCCATGCAACACTTCTCCAATTCCCATTTGTTTGTTTCCATTTTTCTAAAGTTTCATTTTGTTTTGTTTACCTTAGATTGATTTGTATGGAGTTTTATCCATATACCAGATAATAAAATTTTAGAGTGACCAGACAGAAAAAAGTCAGCCAAACTCTAGTCATCACCACTGAGTGAAAAAAATTCTCCAAGTGAAAAGACCAAAATAATTGTTTCAGGCAAATGAAGCACAAAGCTATTAGCTTGGTTTGCTGTGCTAGGTTTCTGAGAACCATATGAAACAATCTTAATTTAAGGAAAACAAATCTTAGACAGTGGAACTGCTTATCCAGTGACTGATAAGGGGCATTGGTTGACTCTAGGGATGTACATAAGATGATGTGTTTCCAATACTTAGATCTCCAAGACTTTCAGGTGTCAGTATTCATTAACCTTACACATTTCTCCTGGAATAGAAAATATTTCATAACAAAGTAAATGAATTGAAGCTTTCCAGAGCCTCCACACTCTGAGAACCATCATTTAAAAATGTCTTTCTTTATGTTTTAAAGTCACTTGTATCATTATTCAGTTTACAGGAATGTTTATGAGCAGCCCTATACACGTACACACTACTAGCTGTAGTCTGACATCTGTAGTTTGGAAGAGTCAGCCTGAAGTCCCTTTATGTGTAAGAAATAGATGATCAATGGATGATATTGTAATGGGAGACTTCAGTCATCTTCTGGACCTGTCACTGCACAGAGGGAGTGTACAATACCTATAACATCCCACTATGTATGTGAAGTGAACAAGGTAAACCTTCTCATCTCCAACTGGAGTTCAGGGTCTCTCAGCTCTAAAGACCTTCACACTTGATGTGCCCTAAAAACACTATTAAAAAAATAAATAAAGCACAGAATATTAAAGTACTGATTTTACTGTGGGTGAATTTCTGGTACAGATCTGTCCATACCCTTAGGACGGTGTATGAGGCAATGTTCTAGTGCTAGTTACTGTGTTACCAATGCTTCATATTTAAAAATACTAAGCTAAAGTTAAACAAAAATACAAAACTGTGATAGCCATCACAATATACAAAAAGTAGGTTATACATTCCCTCATAAATGAGAAACTGTATCAATGCTATTGTATAAACATTTACATAATGATAGACTCTAACCACAGAAGAGGAAAAAATCAACTTCTAGATAAAGAAAAAGCAAGTTTCAGTTAAATGGCTTACAGATAGATTTCAATTAATGTGACCTTTGTAGGGTTTAATAGTTCAAGCTCTTATTAAATTGTGCAGCATTTTGTTGTTACAACAAAGAATTCAAACTCCTGAGTTGCCATTGGAAGTACCTAAAGAGGCATTACCATTTTTATTCCAAACATTTAAATAACCTCTGCAATGGGTCATTTGTTAGCTCAAAGCTCAGATATCAGCCTGCTCCATGCTCTAGTTACAATGAGCAAGGATCTGTTTTCCAAGCTTTTTCTGAGGCTTTACTGGGCCTTTGCAATGTACAAATCTCATGACCAACATAGTGTTAAATGTATGCACATTACAAATTACCCGTGACAAATGTACTTGATCACATCATGTGGGGAAAAAAAAAGGAGAGAGATTTTGTTTCTTTTAGAATTATTTTATTGGACAAAAGTTTTGCTGTCAGTAAAGAATTTTTTCGTCTCTTATTATTTGGGAAAATCAGCTATTTCAGAAGATCGAATTTTTCATTTAAGCCTGCTTTTCACATTCTTGAAGAAGTGCCAAATGGACATCCCAGAGCCTGAAATATCCCTTTTATACACAATGTATACAAAAGCTTCACAGGCCTCCACAACCACATGACTCAGACTTGAGCCCTTCTCTACCTCAGATGTGCCTGTGGTGAAACAGAAATGTATGACTACTTTCTGGAAGTATTTTGGATGTCAATGGTAGAGTATCTCTGGTATCTTAACACCATCCTCCTGAGGATTTACTCAGGGTGCAAGGCAAATTTACCTCAATCTGAAGCCAAGTTGGCTGCACTGATCCTTTCATTGGAACTATTTAATTTAGGATATGCGTTGTTGTATCAAAATTGGCACTTCAGAGAAAAAAGTTCCATGACCCTTTAGAATGTCTGTGAAAACAGAAGTGGGCCATCTGATTTTCATTGTTTTAAAATAGGGACACAAAGAGAGTGTGAGATGTCAATGCTGCACAACCTAGAACCTGAAATATCAGCTAGGTAGGTGATGATTGCTTTGATAATTAGTAAATTCTTGAAGCTGCTCAATCTCAGAGATCTTTCATCTAAATCAGGTAATTTCTATATATGGAACTGTGAAAGTGTCACGAAAGTCCCTGAGTAGATAAAGGTTTTAATAATTCTGAAGAATATGTAACAGCCTAAACACGTACATCCAAATTCATGACTATTGTTCCAAGTTCTACTCATGTTCCAAAAACTTTGTAGAAGAAATTGTGTCATTGGCCAACCTGATGAAAGGAAAATATTGTAAAACCCCTCCACAATGATGGGAAGAGATAGGAATATTTCTAAATGGTTCTATAAATACTCCGTATTATCAGTGACCTTTATAATCACTTCTGCTCATTACAGTAAAAGCACATCTAGTTGTATATATTAAGGAGAACAAAAGCCTCTTTAGCCTTTAAGATAATATTGTTCAGCCACTGAACCTCTTCTCTGAGGCTTGTATAGTGCTTGGGGCACATTAAGACCCTTAACCTCTCTCCACTGATGATTATATGAGCATTGTCCTAAGTGATTAAGACTCAATGATGCAGGGAAGTGGACAAATAACATCTGACAGATTGCAAGAGACAAAGTCTGGGTGGGAGGAAGTGCCTTATCACCCAGCTCACAGTCCCTGCCTGAATGCAGGCTTGGAGTGCCAACACACACCATATTCCAAAAGAGCTCTGCCTTGGGAGCAGCATCCTAGTCAAGAAATGCATTTGGTATTTTGTTGTTTTTTCTGCTTCCAAGTGATTTTTATACATTTGATATTTAGTCTGGTTTAATCTGGTTTATGAAGAAACACGAAGCAAGACCAAGTGAGGTAAGAAAGGAGCAATCTTCCCTCATTTTCTCCTGCTTTCAAACAGAGCTAATGTGTCTGGGACACTACCTTGGTGGACAGATCTGCATTTGCAAATATATGCACTGACACAATGGGTGTGATTTGCCTTTTCCTTTATGCAAAGCATCTTCAATCTCACATCATACTAGATAACCTTAAATTACATTTAACATTAGACCTCATGGACATTCCTGTTTCCTTCAACCTTGATCCAAACACTGGAATTTAGCAAGAGCACATCATTGCTTTCAATCTCCTAATTCCTCTCAAAATATAGACCCTGCAATGAACTCGCAACACTGATTTATTTGGGTATTTTTGTGCTTGAACATGTGTTATGTACTCCTCCAGATTTACCTAATCACTTTGAATTCTGGACCTAATAGGAAGAAAAATCGTATTCCAGCTAAGCAAAAGAGTAAGATACTTAATTACAAAACTGGAAGCACCTACAAAATAAACTGATAAAAATAAGGAAATCATCTTAAAATGTGTTTGATCCTAGCTGTCATATGGGAAGGTATTTCTAAACTAGTGAACTGAGGAGTTGTTGAATGAATTTATTCTTCCACTCATTTCTTCTTTTCACTTACATTTGAGGATTTTCTGCTGAGTGCTGACAAAGTTACAATCCACGTCTTAGGAATTCTTTTATTTCTGTACAGTTTGAGAGCCCCAGGAATAGCATGGCCTTTCTTCAACCTGCTTGCTGTCTATCAGAATGCAGAAGGAATGTTCCTAAGCTTATTTGAGAATAAATCTCTTTAGGTACAGAGGAATCCTGGAGTGCTGATTCTTCTGTCCTGTTTACCTTTTCCGTCAGGAAATCAGCTGAACTGCAGTGATAAAAATGAGTTACAGTGGTAAACCCACAGTGCACCATTCTGTAAGCTACATATCATGAGATGTTTTTGGCACAAGCAGCCATTTTATTTCTGGTTTACTGGCATATTATAGAGACTGCACATAAGACATTAATACACTTTTGGGGCTGGGTCACTGTGCCACAGTCCTATTCAGGGAAGCACTTAAGCATCTGTCTAATATGAATCATGTGCTTAGGTCCCACAGGTGCCAATGGAAACTGAGTAACTACTCCAGTGCTGACTTAAACAGAGATTTATTCTGAAACCATGTTTCTACAATAAAATATTTTCCTTTAAACTAATCAACGATGGAATAAACTAAAATGAAATGCTTCCCATACAGGATTTTAGTTGGTTTTTTTCTGCTGTTTGTTTTGAGCTTGGGGCTGGTTTTATGAAACTTTTTCAGAATATGTCAAAGTTTGCTATTCATTAAATATATTTGTCTGAAATTATGCAAATATTAACTTAAAGCCTCTGAGATAGATAACAGTTGCTATTTGCACAGAGATTAATCTGATAATCTTTCACTGAAGTATTTTCACCTTCCTTCTGAAAAACATTGAATATCAGCTCAAAGCAAAGGCACTCCTATTAGTATCACCTACTGAAGGCAAACAGACGTATATGTATAAATCATAATAGCATAGCCAAGGTCTCAAATTTTCAGATGCTTTTTAAAGCCTTTCACAACCTCTTGTTTTTCTTTAAAACCTGGGGCTTTTGGAGTTCACCCCTATTCCATGCTCAAGCCTGTCTCCAAACTTTTCTCATCTCCGCTGTAAAATTGTCTTCAGCTCAGAAAAGCTGCTGTGAAAAGTTAGGCCAGAAACCATTTCTGCCTCTACCTGCTTTCCCAAACTCACTCCTTCCAAAAAAGAGCAATTCCTCCTTTTCAGAACAAAATCCTGGAAGCAGAAACCCAAATTTTTTTCAGTTTCCACTTTACAGATTTCTGTTCTTAGCTTCCTCTTTCACTAATGCCCCTTTTTCTCTTCCTGTTCTCCCATCTCTCCCCTCAGACTTACAGAACTTTTCCATGAGGTCTCCATCAGGGAACTGGTTTTCTTGTTCTTAAGAAACAGGCAGCACAAAGTTGGCATTCTCCTGTCATGTCACCTCCCAGATTTAATAAAAAAAAAAAAAAAACTTTCAAGAACATAAAAATGAAAGGAAAATGAATTATGTTTCCAACCAGAAGCCAGAATTAATTCAAGAACTGTATTGGAGAAATAGGTGGTTCTTATTCCATTTCCAGGCTAGCTGGGAGCCTGGGTCTCATTTCAGAGCTGGTAATTTCTAATGCTTTTGGAAAAAACAGACAGCCTGCTGTTCCCAGTAATTTTTATAATATTTTCCAGCACTGGAAATTGTTGACTAGCATGGCCTTTGAACAAAAACATTCACTGTGCTAAATTTAGGCTACAGTCCTGTAGAAAGTGTATTTTAAAAGAGCAATTACTAGATCAGAACCAGTTCAACCACCAGCTAAATCAGAATAAGTCTTCTTTACTAGACTTTCAGAATGTGTTATCTTCTGGAAGGAAAGATACAAGCAATATGCCCAGCTGGTACCTTTTATCTACACCATAGTCTGAGTGCTTTAGATGGAAATAGTTCTGAGAAATGTCTTTCCCTTGGTCTTGGCATCAGGCATTAAACAAAGGAACTGCACGGGTTTAGAGTTTGCTAGAGTGGGGAAGACCAAATGAACAAATGTACAACCCCAGGAAAGTGTCTACAGAAAAGAAGAGTTTTGATTATACATCTGAATAGTGATAATATTCAATGGGCTCCAGGTAGCTCAGCACTGAAATTCCCAGGGTTTTTTTTTTTTTTGTTTTTTTTTTTTGTTTTTTTTTTTTTTTTTTTTTTTTTTTTTTTTTTTTTTTGTCACAGACACTTTGGCTCTCCTTCTTAATGACAGAATAAATTTACATAATCTGTATTACCTTCTACATGCAAAATGTGGAATTCAGACTAAGGATGCAATTCAGCCCTGCAGTGTAATTTGAAATGACCTGAAGTATTGTTTCAGAAAATCATTGGTAGCATGTCAGATCTGTCAGTTCTGTGTCTATACTTGATACTCTCAAGGAATCCAAATGGCTTTAGATGCCTAAATCCAAGATACTGAGCTGAATTTATTTTGTCTCTTTAAAAGTTAATTGTACATCAAATCCTATTGATGATGCTGACTATATTGTTAATAAATAAAGAAGGATATTAAATACAGCACATGAAATGTCTTTCTTGTAAGTCTATTAATCTTGATCTAAATGACATGCCAAGCCTGTTTTTATAAAATGCCATTGTATGAAGAGAGGAGGCCTACTGGACCTTGAACCCATATCACCAAAGGCTGGAAAATAAATGTGGAGGTGAAACTGATATGCAGAGGCAGCCAAGGGCTTTTAAGCAAATTAAATAATATTGGTTTATCTGGTGATCACTAATAGTGGCCATAGGTCTTATCTTGATGTTAGCTTGCTTGTTTGTCAGCAGCCCAGGGAACAATTTTAAGGAATGCTTTGAGAGTTAAAGGGATAACCCTGTGGATGTGACATGAGAAGCAGCATGGAAAGGAATATGAATATAGTCTTTTTGAAGATGAGCAAGTGACCAGGTTTTGACATGTTGGAAAGGAAAGTATTTCTGTTTTTGTAAGGCTGAGGTTGGAGTCAGTTCTATTAAAGAGAGCTACAAAAAGAAGCCTTTAAAAAAAATCCTACATTTTTTGAAAATGCATACATTCCAATCAGGCCTCTTCCAAGGGATTTCTGGTATAAAGCTAGTAATTATATTGGAATTTCAGAAACAACTTGTGGATCTCCCAAAACACAGGGAGGAGCCCCTCCCAGGGTTGGAATATTAAGTTGGCTGGAAGAGTTGTTGGCTTTACAAAACACCCAGGACCATATTGTGATCATACTGAGGCTTTCTTACATTTTTTAAAGATTTACATTAGAGCTCTGCATGGATACAGGCTACTTATCAGATAACTCTCAGAAAAATAACTTGTTTAGTGTGACAGGCTTTCTCTGAGGCTGCCAGATATATTCCATGAGCACACAGAGTCTAACTTTCAAAAATACAGTTTCTTAAAACCTCATTAGTGGTTGGTAACTATGCAAAATTGCATCATGAAAATTGTATCATTGCACCATGAAAAATACAGCCATACCACCAATTATTTGTGCAAAGATCTATGTTTAAAACACAAAGTATCAAGTTTCATTTACTGTGATAAAGACATTAATTTCATACATTAAGTTCCATGGAAAGAATACAAAGTGAAACTACTTCTGTTAAGTCAGTTTAATAGAATAAACCCTATCTAGTCTACCTTTATTCCAAATCAGCTGTTAACAACCCTACCCTGCAGGCTCAGGTGTGAATTTTAATAGCATAATGAAACTTTGTGGGCAAAGAGCCCTTGACACCGAAGTTGTTTATGTGCTTTATGGATATTAATGTTTCAGGTATGGATTCAACGCCTCCACAGTTCCCAATTGTGAAACATTCACTGTAACTGGAACAGATTGTATCTTTTCATGATTCTTCTATAGGCAGCCAAGCAGGCTCATGTTTAAATGTAGATTTAAAGGAAAAAACATAGCATGCTGATAATTGCATCTAGGAAGCTAGCATGTTTCCCTAAAAAGTCCCACCTTTCATGAGGACCCAACACCAACACCAGAATTTTCTTTAAACAGATCACTTTTTGCTTTCCATTTAGACAGAAGAGCAGTGTTTCAACACCAAGGAGACTCTGCTGGGAGCAGATAAGTCTGTTGGCTGTTGAACAATCAAAACCCCTTCTCATTTCTCTTTCTAAAAGGACCCTTGTGTGTGCACTAAACCTGGTTAATTTACATTGGAAAGAAATTTATAAATGCATTTTCCTTTCAGTTGCTGTCATTTGAAAGTCCCAAAAACTGAAATATTATTGTTTTTCTTTAAAACTTGTTGGAAAATTTAATTAACAGCATTAATTCAGGAGTGGTTTATTGAACTCAGATTGTTTTGAAGCATTTCCAGTTCAATGACCATTTTGCTAATTCCAAGAAAGGGTTAAATGGATTTTTCCCTAAGCTCTCCTTCCCTGTAAAAAAGAAAACCCAACAAACAGAAAGGAACCAGTTAAGCCACAGCTTCCATGGTCTGCCTTGGAAGGATGATTCATCTGGTAGGCTGTAAAATGAAATCTCAGAGATTTAGTTGGGCTAAACTTTTAAGATTACAGTAACAAGTCCAGTGGCCCTGAACCTCAGTTTTCCAAAATGGTCTGCATTGAATCAATTTTTCATGAACTTTTATGATTTTGTTGTCTTCAGAGACAGTCTCTCTTGAAGAGAGGTGCACCAGAATTAGTTTTAATGAAACCTCAAGACATGTTTCCCTCTACAAGAGATTTTGTAAATAAGGAGAAAAAAAACCAAAACCAAACAAAAAAAAAACCAGAAATGAACACTGCAGATTTCTGATGCATCTGATATTTTGGAAGTCTGTGATTTTGACCTAGTTAAATCCCTCTTGCTGAAAAATATAACTCCTCAGAAACTGGCCTATCTGCCTTTATGAATGTAGATTGCTTTTGTTGTCATCTTCAAAAATCATGTTGATTTGGAATGAGAAAGTTGTCCTAGACAGTAAAGTTTGTAAAATTTGTCCTTTACAAATTTGTTTCTAGGTGAAATCAAGGTTATTTTTTCCATAGACATGAAAGAAGTACTGCATGCTCAGAAGTGACTGAGTGTAGATCCAATGGCTCAGTGACTTGAGTATACAACCTAATTGGGATTTAGCAAAGTTATTGCACATTCATGTTTGAGGTCATATGTTGACATATTTGGGCTCATGCTGTTTCAGATGTGAGGCAGTGCAAATCAGTTTAAAAATCTCACAAATAATTTATAACCTCACAACTGGTAGTAGGCTAAAAATATCCATTATTTCCAGAAAACAGTGACAGACAATAATGAGTAAAATGATAATGATTGAGCCTTGTATTCCACATACTGATACTATGATTTTGAATACTAGATAAACAACATACATGTATTTCTTTCTTTCTTTCTTTTCTTTCTTTCTTTGCTTTCTTGCTTTTCTTTCTTTTCTTTCTTTCTTTCTTTCTTTTCTTTCTTTTCTTTCTTTCTTCTCATGTAGTTGAATATTTTTCACCACCCTGTGTTACACACCTGAAAATGTGTAGTGCTCCAGAGGCAATGGTTTAATTGCTGCTGGATCTAATCTCCATACCCCCAGAGACTTTGTTCAAAACAAGGCATGATATGTATTGCCTCCTTAATGTAGGTAAATTATGCCTCAGAATGATGGTTCTATTTTTGTTAAGGTTTACTTCCCCCACCCCAGCTTTTCCAAGGCTTTTGGGCTTATAAATTAAAGCTTGCTGTCAGACACACCTTCTAAACTAAACACTGCCTTATTTTCTTATCGTATTTGGAAATCAGTCATTTTTCCACACCTTTCTTTCCTACTCTACATACAGAAATGAACTTGTTATCTGTTAAAAACACATACTGTTTTCATGAAGTGAGATGATACACTCATGAAACTCCCTCCAAGCTATTGGGGTTATCTTTATATCAAATATAGCAAGACTTCTGGTTTGAATCCAAGAACTGTCAATTATCAGCAGCTCTAAAAGACACAGAAAGAAATACTGGGCTTTCTTTTGCTTGTGATTTTATCTTCTGTCATCCTATTGTGTTCTCTGCTGCAACAATTAGTTTCTTTACCCTCTCTGATCAAAACTCTTTGTCTGCAGCTTAACTGCTTTAAATATCAAGGCGTGGGGGTGGGTTAGTACTTTAAGGAGTTCCATCCTTTTTGAGCCCTACTATTGCTTTCTATCTTTCTTTCATGACTTTTCATGTCAGGCAGAATACTTGTTATCATGTAACATTTCTTTCATTGCTGAGTCTAACCTGTACTACTGACAAAATGTGAATTTGGTGCTCATTAGCTGTCATGCCCAGCTGCATTGCCTTCTCATGAATTTTGCAGTCAGCATAAACCTGTGCCCCTGCGTGTGCCAATAGAATCCCAAAGCCAGAGAAAATAAAATTATCATAGCTCCAAACTGATTTTATTTTTTTTAATTCTCTTTGTGGAATAAATACATCTCTTCAATAGCTGGACAGATTTGGAGTAGAGGCCTCAGGAATGTTTCTCCGATCACTTCAGTGCTATTTGCAAGTTTCTAATCATATCTGACAATGGAAGTATAAACACTTGTGCTCAGATTTCTGCACCAGACATCAAGAGCTGAGTTTGCAAATATCAGCAGACAGAAGTAAGGACTTCCAGGGTGTGATACACTTGACCTGTTTCTGACATTTATTTTAAGATGTGATGAAATATATCTCTGCTAACTAGCTCTGCTGTGTGCAAAGTGAGTCTCAGGTGACCAGCCACAGGTTTAGATGTCAAGATTTTGTCAATTAGCATACACTATATAATATAGCATACACTTACACTCTCCATGAATAATTTGAATCCTTAACACATATAAAGGCAACACAAAGCAAATTATGATTTTAAGCTGTATCCAGAAGAGATCAAAGCCTTAGAAGTTATCAAGAACACACTGGTATTTACAGTGCTAATGAATGGAACTGGTGGTATCAATCCAATGTAAGATCCAGAGTTTGAACAAAAGGTCTCAGAATGATCAGCCAAATATTAGAAATTTGGTGGGTTTACAACCAGAACAGTATTTCCTGGATTTCTTCAGAAGGTTCATTGTTTTAGATCCCCAAATAACATCTAATAAACACAGTCTTCTTTTATTTCCTCAAATTAAAAAATTCTTTCCTACAAGTCCATTTTCATCTGACACTGAAAGATTATTTGAGAACTTTATTGTCTAGTCTAATAGGAAAAAATGAATGGTTTGGATAAAAAAAATCCCATATTCTACTCACAAACAGTGATTTATTTGGTTTATAAGGTCTGAGATGTACACTTATATGAACATAAGACTTTTGCAAATGTCTTCTTGCAGACAAGGTTCACTCAAAACATTTATTTGAAGTAAAACATCATATTAGACTCTGTCCAAATTTAAAGTACACATTTAGCATGGTTCATTGTCATTTTTCTAGACCTGATAACATTAGCATAAAACTAAAGGACTGCAACAGTTTAACTGTTTTATTATTATTATTATTTATTATTATTTTTCCTTCTTTTTGACCAAACATGCATTACTAATTACATATCCCACCAAAGCTTGCATTTTAATTCATTCATCCTCAGCCACAGGAACTCTAAAACATTTTGTTTAACTAAAAAATAATAAACAATAGAAGGTCTTGTACACCTCAGTTCAACATAAATCTAGAAGTGTTGCATGAGATGAAATTAGTGTTGGGCAGATAACACTTACAGAACCTGAAAGCTTTCTCCTAACCAAACCAAGCGTCTCAATTTGTTAGACTTCCAGGATAATCATGACCTTTCCAGGCAGATTTATATTTATTGTGGTATTAAATAGCCCATTTTCACTAGCAAGATCTTTAATGTTTCCACTGGGACGTGCTCTGAAAATTTAAGGGCCTCTCTTGCCTGTGCTTGTGAGTGTGATTGAAGCATGGTCAGTGTGGGGAGTGCTGGATTGGTTTGAGTGGGTTTTTTTACCCAACCTATTCAAAGCAATGACACACACAGAAATTTATTCTTTACAGTGATAAAACCCAAAGATTTATTCTCACAAGCAAAATGAGGGTTAAACTGGGTTAAGTGCATCTGTATTAGACATTTCCTCCTTTTGTCCATGAAGATTTCAAGTTGGCAGTATTTTCATGAGCTTAATTTAGCCATATAAGCAGTTTCAGTCATGTTGAAAATGTCAAAATCTCTCTATTGTGTGTAATGACTGACAGTACAATTGTGCAGTGTTAGACACAGAAGGTGGAGTTGGGGCTTGGTGATTTTCATGGCTGGTCAAAATTATCATCCAAAAAGAGAACTTTTATAGCAAAGTATATGAATGTGTCTCAGTATTACAGCATTCACAGTGAAGTTTACCATCTACAATATCTTCCAGTGATTTCTTCTTGAAAAGTCAGCATATAAATTTTATGTTATTTACAGATAGGATTTTGCCAGTAAAGGTATGAATTTGCCTAGTAGAACATTCTTTCTTCATCTGCTCACATTAAATGGATTAAAGATTCATTTTTTCCCACAGTTTTAAGAGTTTTAATAGATCTAAAAATACCAATATGCTTTTTTATTATCATTACAATTACAATTATATCAGGTCTTTAGTTGTACTGAACTTGCTAATAATTAAATTTCAAGGAATGTGTTTGTTCAGCATATGAATTTTAATTGAATATCCTTTTCGTAAGATGGTAATTCTACCTTAGGAAAAAAAAGTCAGCTGTAACCAAGAAATAATTTAGGAAGCCAGGTGATATTATCTTTATTTCAGAATATGGACATGAGCATCCAAATGTTATCTTCTGTTTCAGCTAATTCTAATCTTTGCCAGGGCAAAGACAACAGAAAACCAGCTTCACTCTGAGCCTGCTTGGTCCATACCAATTATTGCAGCCAATCAGGAAATTAATCCCAGAGAATGTTCCTCTTCTACAGAACTCCTGCTTATCATCCTTCTCTGTGTGTGAAGGCTTTCTGGCCAGGCACTGCAGTAGGCAAGCCAATGTCTGTAAGAGAATTACTTTTCTCAGGAAGGATGTCAGGAAAGTTCTTGAAAGCACTTGCAGATCTCATAAATTCAGAGTCATATTTATTTCCTTGAACTTTTTATTTTGTTTATCCTGATGCATTTTTCAGTTGCTTCTACTTCTTGACAATATTTGATCACTTACTACAAATCCTTAAAATTTTGTGATTATTTGGTGATGGACTTGTTTAATTGCTCTCTGTACTGAGTCTGCCTAGGGCGGTATTAACCCAACCCACTGTTAACTATGTGGAGCAAGCAACACCTGATTAAGTGAAGGATTCATTCAAGAAAATAACTTTTCTGAGTTCAAAACAGTCATAGGCAGGGCTCCCTGTGACTGCCTGGTTTAACGTACTGAAAATTCTTTTTAAAGATAGAGTAAAGAAGAAATTGTCTTTGGTAGGTGTCTCTCCTTTTTCTTTAAACTCTTGTTTTAAGCTTTTTGTAAACATTTCTATTTAATTCAAGAAGTTCTTATCCATTTTGATGCTACATGATGTCTCTTAGTTAAGACACCACCTAAGCCAAAATCTCCATATCCCAAAAAAGTTCCATGTGTGTTTAGAACACCTGACAGTTTCAGCAAGGGGTGTAGCCATGAGTAAATAAGGGATTTCCTAGCAAACAGAGATGCCATTCAGAGCATGAAGTTACTTTTCAGAACACTGAATCTGTGCCAATGAAAAGGTATGACAACATTGCAATGGTTTCTCTTAGTGTTAAAACAAGAGCAGTAGAGGTAACACAGGGAAATGAGAGAATAAAAAGGGATTATTTCTTTCCTACCCCACCCTCCCAAGCTGGCAATGTAATATAATCAAGATGAGGGAGGAGAATTTAAAAGACAAAAGGAAAGGGGAGAAATAAAGAAGACACTAGCAAAGCAAAGCAAAAAGGCTGAAATGATTCACCAGAACAACTCCAAAATCCTTGAAGAAGTGAAATACTTCAGGAGACCAATTGTTTAAATTTAATTTAAAAAAAATATTTAAATATATATATAAATATACAAAACCTGTCTTAGGATCAGAGTTCTCAAACTAGACACAAAGAGAACGGAAAAGAAGAGCAGGCATAATGCCAGGCAGATTCCCACAAGAAGCAGTGGCAGTTCAGAGTCAAGAAGTTTCTATCTGTCCTAGAAGTAATTTTGATTAGAGGCACAGATGGACCCCCCACGCAGAAGCAGAAAACAGGGCCTGTAGTTCCTGGGAGCCATAGAGCCAAATAATTATTACTGTGTCCTATCCCAAGGCCCCCCCATTGAGAAGCAAAGGAAAATTAGTTTGAGAATCACTGACCTATCTGGAAAAAAATTTGTGTTATTGCTGCCTAAAGAATAATTCCTCCAATACCCCCTGCTGCTGCCTACAGGGAACTAGTTTGATAGTGAAACTGGGTGGCCCAGAGACTAATAAATTACTAAAAAAAGCCTAGAGAAGGGGACTATATTTTCTTTGAGTTGTGCTAAAACTATTAAACATTATGTGAATAAGTTACCTCACTTACCAGTCATCATTCTTATCCCAGCAAGAACTATGCCATCCAACAAAAATTCTCTCCTTGTCACCATTACCAGTTCTGTGTCTTGGTGAACACATGTCCTAACCTCATGGCTTTTTTCTAAGCTGAGTATTTCCTTATTCACCTGTGACACATCCAGTCTTCCTTTTCTCCTGACATTCTCTCCTCTTCCAGCTGTGTATTTCTGGGAGTTTCCTTAAGCCTCGTGTCACACTGTAAACAAGTTCTAGTAGTGGCTTTCTATGGTGCCTCAGAGAACAGATTCTGTAGGCAAAAATCTCTTATTCATGGCAAAAGCAGGACTAAAGTGAGGCTCTGGACACCTTGAGGTCAAAAGTATTTCCAGAAAAGCGTATTAATGTGTCTATAACTACTATGCACAGCAGCAGAGTGTATGATAGTCAGTGCTTCATTCAAACTTCTCATTCCCCTTCCTTCCTTGCCCAGGGCTTTAAAGATAGGCAAAACTCTGAAAATTTCCACTACTGCATGAGTGTTATCTAAAGTGTACAGCATAAATCAGGGCAGGGGATGAATAGTTGGTTGTCTCTGTTCTAAATATTATCCTTTCAGCAGTGCAGAAGAGGACTTCAAGCCCTGGGGGACTCTTCAGCCATGATTGTTGCAGAGACATAGCTCTTTTGAGGAAACCGGAATGCTTCCATTAAATCGCCCATCTCTGAAGCTGCATCTTTATCAGATTTCCAAAGTTACATAATATCCCTTTCTGCTACTAAAAAAAGAGATGTGAATGAAGCTTTTGTGCTTTTATTTTTTTTGTTGTTGATTAGGCCAATATCCCAGGAAATACAAAGGTTGAGTGTATCTACCATCCAAGCTGTGTTCAGGAAACCATAATTATTTGAGGCCATACTTTTCCCAAGTTAGTCAGAACCCTTTTACTGCCATTAGTGAGAGGAAAACTAGATGAGGGCTGGTTATGAAATGTTATAAAGCACAATGAGTTGAATTGTGTATTTCCTACCTCCTCATATAAGTGATGGGAGAACAAAAGAGGCTTTAAGTTGCTTTTATACACTAGACCCTGCTAGAGAGCTGATTAGTCAGTAATGAGTTAGAACCAAGTAGAAGTTGTATGAAAGGGTAAAGTTAATGCACAGATTTCTTGTCTGGAGTTGCTGTCAGTTTCAGTCAAAAGGGCATTACACAGCTGTGTTAATGTAGTCACTGTGTATAGAGAGAGCTTATAATTTAAAATATTGCAGTGTGTATTTAATTTAACATAATTTTTCAGAATATTCTGAATTTGGCCAGTGAAAACATCTAAGAAATTCCATGGAAAGCTAATAAAACCTAACAATTCAACAAGGATTGTGGCATATGGTGTAAAGAAAATAAATTTAATTATTCATTATACTATTAATAAAGTTTATTTTATACTCAAATTTTCAAATTTCTTAACATTACTTCCTCTCCAATTTTAGGACACAGTCAGTGACCATTGCCTTGCATGAAGAACTGCATCAGAGACCAAATATATCATCTCTGAATGCACGGGAAAACTGTGGGAGAAAACATGGGTGGCACAAACAGAGCTTCAAAGAGGAGTCTAATTTGCAATGTGGAGCAGGAAATTCAGTTCAGCTATGGTGTTTGCTAAAGGTAATCTTGGCTTTTATATAAATTATTTACAAATAATTATATAGGAATTATAAGCTCCAGAAATAGTAAAGGAAGTTGAGGTCAAGCAAATGTGTCCTACTGACAGAAGTCAAACTTATTTGTATGTTGTTCCTGCAACCTGCTTTGGCATAAACTGAGCAATCACAGGTCAAACAGAGAGATTTGGCCTTTCAGGCACAGGTCTTGAGTTTATGGCCTGCCCAAAAACCAAAGCATTGAAAAAGTTAAAAAAACCCTGAACCCCTCTAGGCAAAAAAGATCACTTTAACGGGTCACCCATGGAACAGCCAATTTTATAGATCTTAAGGGTGACACATAATTTAAGCCTTCACATAGATCTGTAATGGTTCTGTAATCAGCATAAACCAGGCTAAATTTAATTTTATATCTGCTTGATGCCCATCAACATACATAGCCCAACACATAGATAGATTTGCCTCCAGTGATGAATACATTCCCCCCTTTCAAATTCAAAACATATGTCTTGTTTATATCTGGGAGGTTATAATAAAGAGATAGTTGATGATCTTTTGCAAAATATTTCCTAAAGATTGAACTGATTATACTATAATCATCTGTTCCCCACCTGAAATTCCTCCTTCAGATACTTCTGCTATGAATTGGGAAATTCCCAGCCAGCAAAGAACATCAGTGATTATGTTCGTAGGTTTAGGTATATCACAATTTACAAAATTTAGTCTTCTCAAGATAGTTTTTTTGGCTGTATATGTAATTATTAATTAATAATTTGTGATTAAGTCCTCTAATTTTAGCAATTTCAAGATTAGAAATCTAAGCTCCTTCCAACCTGAGGAGAACAAAATGGACATCTCAGGGATGGATTCATCTTTATATAAGAGAGAAATGTAAGATGGATAAGAGCAAGCATCTTCTGGAAGTAGGTTTTCTCTTTTGTCTGTGAAGGAAGACTAAAGATACTGAAGATAAGGTTGGGTGGGATGAATCTGATTCCACCTGACCATGTCAAGGCAGCACATGAGGTACCAGCAGTTTTATCCTCACTATCTAATGATAAGGGAAGAGAATATGCCTCATTAAACAGAAGTATGTGGAGGTTTTGGCTGGAGTTGAGTTAATTTTCTTCACTGTGGTTGGTACAGGGCAGTGTTTCAGATTTGTCTTGGACACAGGGTTGATGATACAGAGATGTTTTTGTTATTGCTGAGCAGGACTTACACAGAGCCAAGGACTTTTCTGCTTTTCCTACGGCCACACTGGCAAGGGGGTTCATGAGAGCTTGGAGGGAGACACAGCTGGGACAGGTGCCCCAAACTGACCAAAGGGATTTTCCAGACCATATGAGATTGTGGGCAGCATATCAGGTGAAGGGAAGAAGGAAGAATGGAAGGACACATTGGAGGGATGGTGCTAGTCTTCCCAGCTCACCATTGTGCCCTGCTCTCCTGGAGATGGCTGAACACCTGACTGCCCATGGGGAGAGGGGACTGAATTCGTTGTTTTGCTTACATGTGCAGCTTTTCTGTCTTTTATTGAAGTGTCTCTATCTCAAGCCATGAGTTTTCTGGTTTTATACCCTTCCAATTCTCTCTCTCTGATCCTGCTGGTGGGGAAGGAAGTGAGTGTCTGTGTGGGACTTGGCTGCAGCTGGGATTAAACCACAATGAGTAAAGGAGAACTGACACAAAGAGAATGAGCAGTTTTCAGAGATGATATAGAAAATCTCAGAAGAAGGAACTGCATGTTTCTTAAGACCTTGGGCATTATTTCAGGGTTTGCCCTATCATTCCTAATATCATGATGTATTGTATCTTATAAATATGTTATATTATGTATTGAAATTATCTATAACTTTCTTGTTTACATAAACCTAAAAGAAAACTGACCATATATATATACACATATAAGAATATTACATTGACATCACATGCCATATGTACTGAGGCAAGATACTTACAAAAAAACCCAAATTATGTTGAAAGTCAATTCCAGATTCCATCAAATAAAAGACAAATACCAATGTAACTGTAGATTCCTGTTAAATGGATAACTGAAAAAAGAATAAGTGACACATCATTTTGACTAGGATTGCTCTGCCTTGCACATGAATCCAAGTGATACATTCCTATTATGTCTTCCTGAAAAATATTTGTTCTAATTTAATTAAATCAGAAGAAGGACTTCATTGCTGGAAAAAGAGGCTGAGTAATTTACAGAAAAAAAAAATCAGAAGTATAGAGGAAATGTGGAAGAGAGAATTTCTCCAGCGCAGAAGGTATTAAATGAAACATTTCAAACATTTACAAGTAAAATCTTCAGTTGAAGATTTTTGAAGTCCAGAATTAACTGGCATAACTCCACTGAAATCCAAGTAACTATAGCAATTTGCATCAGCTGAGGATCTGACCCAGTCTCATTCTGTGAAGTAATACTCTTTCTGTCTTCCAGAAATCATTACTATGAATGTGTGATATTTTGTAGATGGATCAGTCTACAAGTGTACAATGCCAGTTACAAGATATGAATCTAAAGTATCCTCACCATATTTACATATTTTGATGTTGGTCCATCTGGAGTTTTATTTCACTTAAGAGCAAGGCTGAGCAGTTGTTGAATCATTTTTAATTTCTTTTTTAAGTTTTCCTAATGTCTTTTGTAATCAGTCTCTTAATTTTTGCACATACTTGAGTTGTAATTTACTTTCCAAAATGTCTGAATTCATTTCCATCTGTCTAGCCATCTAGAAGTGGTTCCAGTTGCCCTTCCTAATCTTCTGCTGCTACTTTTATGCTTCCTCATAAAACTGGCTGCTTCTCTACTGCTGCTCATCCTACACCTAATACTCACTGCTGCCAAAAGGAGAACCTCCATCAATCTGCCAGTGAAATACCTGTCCATAAGGATGTGCCTAGTGACCCACAGCTGCTCTGGAAGGTATTTTAACCAAAGATAGGTCAGCACTATAATCATATGAGATCTTTGTTTATGCCTTGGAATACATGTTTTTTCTTGTTTCAACTCCCAGGCACACAGATTGTATCTGCACTGAGTGAAAGTTTAATGACTGATAAACCTTGGCAATAGCGCTTTTACCCTGACTCATATGTTACAAAAAACCCAGCTATTGACATTTTATTTTGAAGAGTTCAGGCACCAAAAAGTTTTACTGCCAATGACTAAGTTGTTGGATATTCCATTTGGAACAAGAAAACAAAACCTGTGTTTTGGACAAGAGAGGGTTTCAGAGGAGACATCCAAACACACAAACACAAGCATGCAGTGTCAAAGTCTGTGTTTACCTTCATCTCTCTGCAGGGAGTAGTCTTAAAACACATCCCAGGACCATTCAGTAAATACAGTTAATTAAATCCTTTTGGAGCCAAGGTTTCAAACTATGCTAATTTGTAGTAATATTTATCACACTGAGTTCCCTTCATGGATGCCAGATGGATACGCTTCAGCACACATGGAACTGCTCAGACAAAATATCTTCTCCAAAAGGTAAGAATTCGACTGTCTTCTAAGGCTGATGAGACAATAGAAGACTAAAACTGTCTTGGAGATAACTGAGCTAGTCTGGAAATAAACTTCTGAAACAGCACAATCAATAGCAAAGAACGCATATGATACAAGACTTATTAATTAACATCTGCTCTTGGATAGCACAGTTTGTGCTTCCAGTCAAATATCTTAGACTACCATACAAAACCTGAATTTTTACGACATATTTCAGTGTGCTGTGTCTGCAATATCTCATTTGTACAGATGCTAAACCACTCTGGGATTTATTTGTCAGGGAAGCCTTGGAGCTGGATTTAAATGCTGAAATGAAAGTACAATTGCAATTGGAAAATGTAGGCTGATTGTAAAAGCACAGTTGGATAGTGAGAAAAGACTTCATCAAACCAGTGTCAGGACATGAAGACCACCACAAAGTCACTTGAAAAGTGATGGAGAAAACAGACATTCCCGAGGAACCATAAAATCATAGAATATCCTGAGTTAGAAGGGACCCAAAAGGATCATCATGTACAACTTCTGGCGCTGCACACCAAACACACCCTGTGCCTGAGAAAGTTGTTCAAACACTTCTTGAACTCTGCCAGGCTCGGGGCTGTGACCACTTCCCTGGGGAGCCAGTTCCAGTGCCCAACCACCCTCTGGGTGAAGAAACTTTTCCTGATGTCCCACCTAAACCTCCCCTAACACAACTCCTGTCCTCTTAGTGGTCACCAGAGAAAAAAGATGAGTGCCTGCCCCTCTGCTTCCCCTCATGAGGAAGTTACAGGCCATTGTGAGATAACCCCTCACTCTCCCCTTCTCCAGGCTGGACAGGGCAAGTGACCTCAGCTGTTCCCTGTATGGCTTTGCCTCCAGGCTCTTTCTCATCTTCACTTACCCTTATTCACAAAAAGTGTTTCACACAGGAGGCATTTCATTAATTTCTAAAATGTAGTTGACAACACAGTTAGGAATCGAGAAATTGATCACAAACTTGAGGTTCCTGGATATTTATTAGATGGGCCTAAAAAGTCATGGCAGGGTTCTGATTCAAGTATGCCTCACCCTTAGTGTCTGACACTAATGCTGAAGCCTTTGTGCCTTATTGTTGTAAGAGCACACTGGTATATTTAATGACCCCTGTGCTCTAAGCATAACATCATCTCTGGCAGAACAAATTCCTGAGCATCCAACTCTGCTTTTGATTTGCTTTAGCGTGAAAAATGCAGTGGTTTTTTGACCTTTTTTACTAGCAAGTGAAAGAAAATCACTTTGAAAGAGCTCTTTTGAGGTCTAGAATTGCATTGTATATCCAATATGTATGCAATGACCTTCTGTGAGAGAACAATATGTTCTTAAGCATTATACAAGACTGGGCACATAATCAACACCCAGAAGAGAATAAGAAAGAGCAGAAACATCCTGAAATAGCTGCTGTGTGTTATGCAGACAATGACACAACATATCTATCACAGGCTCTACTGCAAGGAACAGAGCAGAGGTCACTTATCTGAAAATTGCCTGAGCTTTCCTCTGGTTTGAGAGCCTAGCAGACAGGAAGGTTTAGATTACATGTAATGAAAAATTCTTCACTGAGAGGGTGGTCAGTTGTTGGAATAGGCTGTCCAGGGCAGTGGTGGAAGAGCCATCCCTGAAAATGTAAAAAAAAAAAAATGTGTCGATGTGTCACTTGGGGACACTTTTTAGAGGTGAACAGGGTAATACTGGATTAAGGGCAATACTCAGTCATAGAGGTCTTTTCCAACCTTGTTGATTCTAGGATTATGATTCTAAGTGCATCAGTTTTGCTCTCTGTGCTACCATTAATGTTCAGGTGCCGGTAAAGATAGCAGCGGCCTGGAGTGAGAAGCAACTGATTTATCTAACTCTAACACAGGTTCTGGAAGCACCTTTCTTCTGGAGATCAAGAAATGAGAAGGAGAATAGGTGGTAAGAAAGTCATGGAACAGGTGATGAGCAGCAAGACTAAAGATGAAGAATGGCTCAAGCACAAGGAGAAAACCTTCATGATAAATGAACATGGGCTTTTCCACTTTAGGATATTCACAACAGGACTGCACTGGAGTCCTTTTTCTCTTATCAACTAGAGTCTCATAAAAAAAAAAAAAAACTTTTGTAACCCTTGGTCAGCAAAATCATCTGGTAGGAGCCATTTTTCCTGTGACAGTCTCCCAGTCCTACTCCCAGTACCCAGTAGTGCTACTTTTTTAATAGAGGAGAGAGAGTAATACTGAAAAGGAGTAAAAATGGAGGTGGAAACAACCTTCAGAGGAGATTTTTTTTCATTATTTGATGTTTTGAAAGAAAAGAAATTGGAAGATGTGAGTGAACTTCTTCAGCAAAAAATCAGAAAGCATTTAGAATAATTTTCTTTAGCCTGACAAAAGTATTGGAAAAAGAGGGATCAAATTCTGTTTACCACAAAGCAGTATCTACAGCAAAAAGAATTCAATAATACATCTCTTGAAAAAAAAAAACCAATTGGAACACATAGAAATAGAAAACTCAGTGAAGCCAGAAAATGAAATGAAACTTTTTTTTTTTAAAGTTGTTTTGAAAGACTGGTTTAATTTTCATTTCCTAAGTATTTCTAGGGGTTTGGGCTTTTTTCATTTAATGCCACAATGCATATTTTTCCCTTCTTAAACAGAGGCTTCTGGCCACTTAAACAAAACTATTATATTGCTCTGCTGATGCTAAGGATACTTACAAGCAGACTGACCTGAAAAAATGTGGTTTTTTCCCAGATTTTAAATTGTAAACAATGTTTCTCTTCTAATGGTAAAGGAAGGGAAATCAAACCTGGCAAAACTTGTTCAGAGGTGAGGGAAGGGAGGCAAGAGTGTGGAAGGTAAAGGAAAAAGAGAGGCCTAGAGTAGAACTGCCAACAATTCAGAAGATAAGCCTTGCATCTGGCATGAGAAGAGCCAAGCCTCTTCTGAGAGCCAGTGTTCCTCTTGTGAGCTGGGCAGATTTCCCCAAGTTCTGGCCTTTTTGGGTTTGGCATTCCTACCTAAATTTAAATCCTGATCCCGAGAAGTTAGTTCAGCAAAAGTTTTGTCACTTCAGAGTACGAGACAGACCAAATTATATACTGATGTTTGGGGATAATAATATTTATTTCAAGGAAAATCAAGGTATTATCATTTAAATGCTAAGGATAATCAGGACATCTGTTTCATAGCAGGACAGGTAGAGGACAGGGAATAAAGAAATATTTAAACATTAAGAATACAACCTGAGACTTCTTCAATGGAAAGATTTACTTAATAGCCATTCCATAAATTCTTTTTATGACTGACTGGACAAATGTGCATATTTTGTGAGAAATGTGTATTTTATACTCTGAGCTATTTCCCCCCAAGGAACCTATATGACTAGCTCAGGTGAGGATGTATCTATCAGGCACTGGAACCTGGTGAGCTGCATCCAATATTTATTTATCCTCTAGTCACAGAACAGTCAGCAAATACTCTTCTGAAAGCCAGTTTCAAAGGAAAATCTAATTTTGAGATTCAGAATGACTGGAGGACTACAGTCTTCGCTGGGTTATGCAGATAATCCAGGAAGACTTTTGATAAGGTATATATTTAGATTTTGTAAAAATTTGGATACCTATAAAACCAAAAAAATAAACTAATAACCATAAAAAAAAAAAAAAAAAAAAAAACAAACCCAAAAGCCTACCCATGGTCAAAACAGTACATTTAAACACTTTTGATTACACCAATTAAAACTTGTCATCATGTGAAACCTTTTTAGCTAAATGACTGAGAATTATGCTAAAGGCAGATAGGGAATACTCTTTTCAGTGTTTCAAATAATGTTTCAGCACCTTGTACTCTACCTAAAATAGCCTTCCATGAAATCAGTTTATCAATCTATCACCTCAAAGAGGTGTGCAAGTACTACAGGGATTTTACAAGTAATTATTCAAAGGGAGAGAGAAACAGACCAAACAGCTTGTTTCAGTGCCTAGTCCATCCTGATGCTTTGTTTTCACCATACAAATATCCTTTCACCCTGTATTACTTTACAACATGCATAGCTGGGCTCCCAGCTGGAGCTGAAGCTGCAAAGAAATGCATGTTTGTTATAGTCAGAGTTTAATGCAATCTACCCCTAAAATTACACAAAGATTTCTCTGACACCTCTTTCAGTTCCATTTACCTCTCTGCTTTAATTTTTCCATCTGGAATATCTTGCTTCTTCTCATTCCAAGTAGTAGTCCAAAATTATTTTTCCCTGGAAAATCCAATCCTCAAAAATAAGGGATGGCATTTTGCATTATTAGGAAGGCTTACCACTGAATCTGAAACACCCCATGACTGAAGGATTTGGATGGTAGATACTTGAAATGGAATAGGCAGGTCAGAGACTTAGTGGCAAACAAGTGCAAACTTCACATATTTCACATGAGCTCACTTCTCAAGCCTGTCAAGGCTAAATGATGGCAATACTGGGAGATGTCTGGCATTGCAGAGAAATTCTTCATAGCAACACTGCAGGAAAGTTACCATATTTCCCTATAGAAAATTTGCAATTACCTGAAAGAAGAAAAGGCCTCCCCATTCTCCCCTGTGAATGAAAGTTGTAGTGGAAATGGAGCAATTAGAGCACTGTGAGGATGGAGCAGCATTAGGGGAAAAGGCTGGGGCAGCTGCTCTATCCCAGTGCTAGGAATCAGCAAATACCAGAAGTGGTAAACTCCGTTTTTCCAAATACCTGCTTCCCTTCATGCAGGACTGGCTAATGGAAGCAGAGTCCTTTGGCTGTGAAAGGCAGTATCTGGCACCACAAGACACTTTCACCTATTTTGTCACCATCTCAGTGCTGAATCATAGAATCAATTCTACCACTTCACTGCTGTCCTTTCTCCAGACTACTGTTCAATATTTGCCCAGAAAAATAGAGTACAAAGTGGAATTTCTTCTTTCCTCTACCACTGCACAATTCAACAGTCGTTCTGAGTCTGTCCCAGTGACACTGGGAAAGAGCCATTAAATCCCAAAGTGATCTTAGCCCCTCTGTTGGGTTTTTGCTACATGAACCCACTGAGTCCCCTGTGCTCACAGGCAGCTCCTTGCTGAGCAGGGAATGCCAAACTTAACACTGCCCTGCAATGATGTTTGCTAGTCTTGGTACTCTTATATTCATTGCAGAGACCACAAGAGATAGGGGTTTAAACCACCAAGAACAGAAGAGGTTAATTGAATTAGGGCACTAGAGTGCAATCTGAGGGAGCTGGATATTTTTTGAGCCCTTGGCGTTGGCTCCTTATATCATACAAAGAAAGTGGCTTAATCTCTTCTTTCTCTGCCAAATGTGTATAACACTTTTTTGCCCCAAACTGGGAGCTAAGGAGGAGTTTGCTCTTGTTGAAAATGTGCAGAAATACTGTTGCAGTAAGAATCAGAGGGACAACAACAAAGAAGATTCCTCTGTGGAAATTTCAAATAGTGTGCAGTAAATGAGACATAGTATTATACTGACGGGTAACAAATGGAAAGGAATCTCAGCAGTCTCACTCATGGAATATTGCTCATCCTGGGCTCTGCTGGATGCAGCTGTACTGCAGGAAAGAGAGGCTCACACAATAAAACAGGATTGCAATGCACTTGTGCAAGGGGGCATGTAATGATCTGATTCTGAGTCCTGTTGACATCTCAAAGCAGGGACTTGGGATGGACTGTGTTATTTCATACTTATACTCTCTCTGGTCATGCCTACAACCCAGAGCAGTTTAGTCCTCAGGTTGGTTTATTATTTTTGCTCTCAGCCCATGAAACAGTTTTGAAGTATTATCCATTTGTCTTGCAAATAATGTTCATTTCCAGGTAATTATGAGTAGTTCTTTGAATGCAGTATATACGTACAGGTGGAGATGGTTTCTTACAGTGATTATTTCATACCACTTATAACCAAATTTTGTTCTGTTTTATTCAATACAGAAATTAGGTAAAATACAGCATTCTTCTTACATCTGTGTTCATTGGCATGAGTAAGAGTTTCCTACACACAGGTACATCAGGAGTCAGACCTTGCAAAAATAATAACATGAGTACAAACCTCACAGGAATTTGCAGTGCTGTTGAGGTGTTTGCTTTCTGATTCATTGGCAATGTGGAAAACATAACCAGCTAGGCACTGGCTAAGGAATACAGGTCCTATTACAGGCCCTATTTCTAAACTAGTGGAGTAATCTATGAATTTAAAATACTGCAAAAAACACGTTTTCTTCTTTTCTTTGCCAGCTGCAAGTTTCCAAGTGCTCAGTCTGCCAGTCAATAATTTTTCTTTTGAATTCTATTACTTCATTAAAATGCTTATAACATTTTTGGCTGGTTACATTAATTTTAATTCTTTAACTATTATTCTTGATCTAGCATGACCTTTGAGTCTAATCAAGCTTCTGTTGGTTTGTTTTTCAAAGGTAGTTGACCAAGGCCAGACCTCTTTAAAAAAAAAAAAAAAAAGAAATATTCAATTTTTGCTATTTTTTTTTTCAATTTTCTCATAAATACAAGAAAACTTAATGATTGCCTTCTTACTTTGTACTTTCCTAAGTCAAAGCTGGAAAAATGCTTAAGAAAAAGGGTGTAAAACATTAAAAAAAAATCCAGTTGCAGCAAGTAGTTGCGGATACACACACCTCAAAATTCTCAGTGAATCCAACACATTTTTGAATTAGCTCTGCTTTTCCTATAATGCAGGAAAAAAAATCTTAGTGCCAGGTTATACTTGTATTTGAATTCACCTCAGGATATTACCCAGAAATCCAAACCAAGTATGATTATTGACAGTCTCAGCATGTGTAGTGGAAGACAGCTGTGTGATAATGGATTTGTGTATATTATGGTATCTCATCAAGTAGTATGGTACCTCATCAAGTATTGGATGTATTTGTGCCTTGTGCTACTTATCTCTGGCATGTCAAAAAGACATCTTGAGTACTTAAAAATGTGAAGTGTGATGTTAGTATTTCCTTTCCAAGGAGCATGCTTTCCTTATTAGCATGAGGAGCACTTGCATATGCTTGGAGAGGGATTCTCCAATCTGGGTCAGGTGGAGCTACAGAGTTTTACAAATTAACATTTACTGTAGTGTACCATTCACATTATCTACAGAGAAATGATCACACTTCTCAGAGAGATGAGGAGAAAGCACCACAAACCAGTGTTTGAAGCATTAAAATATTTTCCTTTTGCAAATTAAAAGATTAAATGACCTGTGGAGGTAACTGCAGCAAGAGATATGGGCAAGGATAAGTTCAAACAGGTATTTACCCATGTGCACTGGAATGCTTTCGACAACACAGGATGTGCAGTTTTGTCATAGGGATATTTCTCCAAATGCTTAAATGGTTCAATCAGTGCAGTGAGATACTCATGCATTTGACAAAATTCAGATGTGCCTTTTAGATCAGATCTCTGAGATTTTCAAGATGTGCCATCAGAGTGGCTATTGTGTACCCAAGCTGCAAGAACATCACTAGAAACTTAGGGCCTTCATGCAGGAAGGCAACACTGCAAAGGGCTTATCATCCTCAGATCAGTATAAATACCCTGAAAATTCCCATGATAATGTCATGGCAGATGTGTTGTTTTGGAGATGAACTTGTGGCTTCTGGAAGCTTGAAGAAACAGACAGCTGTGATCAATATGAATCCTCTCTCTCTTGGAATATTACAGAGATAGTGAAGAATGTGTTGGAAGAGGATGCATCTGAGGGATGAAAAGTTTTAGGGAAAGGATCCCAGGTTGAATTTGCTGTGCTAGTACTGTCCACAAGACCCTTTCAGAGAAGCCCAGGATAATGACCTGTGATAGGCCTCAGCAGCACATGTAGGACCTCTGGTTTTCCATTCCCATACTATCACCTCTTTCCCCCAAGCTATGACTATTCACAACATCCCTCCTCCCACCTTCCACTAGAATACTCTGGGGTGAAAATGGGAATCCAATATTTATACCCCATCTGTAAATGTCTGTGGTTGGTACTGTGAACAGAGTAATAACAAAATGCTGCTACCAGCAGATCACAGATGGGACAGCCACCCCTGGGGCAGCATGGTCTAAAACACAGTGTGGGTATAAAGCATGGAGGTGGCACCTGGGACTTGGAAACATTTGGTTTAAAATATAAAGAGTGGCATATAGAGGCTACATTCTCCTGCTCAGCAGTGAACCAGCCTCATGAAAGTGATGGGGTTCTGCACAGGAAGGACAAAACCTCTCTTGGAGTCTAGAGGCCACAAATGATTTTTGGAATGCCTCTCCTATGAGGAATGGCTGAGGGGATTGTTCACACTGGAGAAATGAAGGTTTCAAAGTGATCTTATAGTGGCCTTCCAGAGCATAAAGGGGGTCTGCAAGAAAGCTGGAGAGGGAATTTTTCCAAGGACATGTAGAGATAGGACAAGGAGGGGTGGCTTTAAACTGAGAGAGGGTAGAGTTAGATATAAGGAAGGAAGTATTTTCTGTGAGCATGGTTTAGCACTGGCACAGGTTGCCCAGAGAAGCTGTGGATGGCCCATCCCTGAAGTGTTCAAGGCCAGGTTGCATGGGGTTTTGAGCAATCTGATCTAGTGGAAAGTGTCCCTGTGTGTGGCAGGAGGATTGAAACTAGGTGATCACTAATGCCTCTTCCAGGCCCAACCATTCTACAATTCTGTGATTTTTAAAGTTTAGCAACTCTGAAAATAGTCAACAGTTTCCTCTCTATTCCTTGTTCACTAGGATAAAATATAGACCATTTTTGTCCATATTCACTTACCTTATGGGGTCAACAGTGCAGATATAAAATCTACACAGCTTTCTTGGCCTTGGTCTGAGAAGCATTAGTACAGAGAGTAAAGGAAATGACTCCTAGTTGAGAAGTGGGAACAGATTCCTGTGTTCCTCTTCTGCTATCACACACGGAAAAGTACATTTTGGTTTCTGGACCGATGACTTCCCAGGAGCTTATACTGATTAAAAACAATCGCTTACAGAGAAAAGAAATCCAAAAGCCTATAAATATTTATGTCAGAGTCAAAGCCACAGAAAGATGAGTATGAAACAAATAAGTAAAAAAAAAAAAAAAAAAAAAAAAAAAAAAAAAAAAAAAAAANAATGGCTGGCACGTGAGGCTGACTGAATTCCATACTGCACACAACTCCACTACTCCACTATGAGGAATAAAACCTAGGAAAAGGTGACGCAACAGAAGACTTTTTGAAAGATACCCAAAGGAAGAAGAGACTTTCTTGCTTTCTGTGTGCACAAAAAAATCTAGGTTGGGCTTTTTCCACCTTCCCTGGGTAGGAGAGGAGCATCCCTCTGCCAAAGGTTCAAACAATGCATGGTGGTTGGTGCAGAAGTAAGTGCTGTTCCTAAGGATGTTTTCTCTGTTTCACTGCAGGACTGTAACACTCTGTGTTTTATTCAATACAAATAAACCTCTTTTAAAGGTATTTAAGTCATAGGAAAGGAGACAACAGTCACTATTGACTTTCCACATATCTTCCATATTCATGTTCTTCTAATCACGACAACATTCAGCTTTCTTTTCTCTTCTACTGAAAGAAGAGATGCAGCTTGCTCAAGTGGCTGCAAACTTCACTCTCCAGCTGTAACCTTAAAAGTACTCCACTTTCAATGTTCAGGGATGGGGGAGGGACACAGAAACACAGACCTGAGGTAGGCACTTCCAATGCATATTTTAATTTTACTAATGACATATGCTGCTCAGAAAAAGGAATAAAATTCCAAAATTTTGCATAAGCAGTGGGGGGTTTCCCTTCCTGAAGACACAGAATTGTCGTAATTATGCCACATTGGCTACATCTGGACAAAACTTAAGACATGTATTCAAAATTGATTTATGTGACATGATGTATGTATGTACGTCAGGAGATTTCTGTGAATGTAATTTTTAAAAAAAATAAATATTATACCTAATACTTATAGGCTCTATAAAGGTATGTAAAATAAAATCTTCTTCAGCAAAAAAGAAACATTAAGAAAATTAATGTCCTATATGACTATCCCAGTTTAGAAACATCCACATGATGCACCTCATATTTGGTGTTATTTGTAATTACACATATACAAAACACATTTTGGATACTCCACACTGTTTGAAAGAGTAATACATTTTGAAATATTCTATATACAGTCTGCTTCTCAGACTTCTCATTTCTGAACAATAGAGCAGTACTAATCAGCCTAGCTCAAGGAATGCTTTTTTAAAAGCTGCTGTGGATTTCACATTGTGATTAGAAAGGAATTCCCATCCTCTAAATCTTCATTAGTCACAGAGTTTTGAGACTCTCACACTGTGTACAACCCTGTGTTGCAGAGACATTTCCTTCAGCCTTAACAGAAGATTCAGAGAAAGGAAAAGGAAGAGGTTCTATGTCTCATGATTAAGAAATATACAACATACAAGAAAGATCTCAGGCACTACATCGGTCTTGTATTCTTTAGGCTTTATTCCCAATCCCCTCACTTGTCTGTATTTCCAGAGAAGTACTACAGTAGCCTAAAAGTTTTTCAAGAGGATAAATGCTCACCTTTAGGAACTCTAAAACCAAAAACCATTTCCTGGAATGCACTGGAAGTCAAGGAGCCAATGGGGCATGTGTTCAGGAAGACTGGTGAGCTGAGGAAAGCTGGACTGGAGGCAGAAGTATAAAAATCACATGAGAGGAAGAGGAAACTGAGCAGCTGTGAGTGCAGAGACCTTCCACACTTGCCAGGACAGGCTGCACCCGTGTGTCCTCCTCTCCTTCTTAACAGAGGCTGAAGGATATCTGAGAAACCCCTGTACGCCTGAAGGAACAAAGCATCTTTCATTGTGAGCTAAATGATACAGAGAGAGGTTACAGAAGAACAGTGGTTGATGACAGAGGAGCATTTGAACCTGTATAATACAAGGTCATGTGAATGCTTGTCACATCATGTCCTGAAATCATACGATATTTTGTTGTCCAATTATTCCATACTTACCTGAAGGTTCCCTGAATTTGCTGTAGTCATTCAGCAAATCTCTGCTTTTGTGCTTCTTTTACAGTTAATTTCTTCCCTGTCATTGCTTCATTTCAGAAATGAGGAAGGAGAGGGAGAGGGGAAATATAAAAGCAAAAAAGCATATCTGGAAAATGCATTCAGTGATCAATCAAATCTGAGCACGAAGCCTTCAGGAAGACGGGCAGACTGGGAAGTGGGGATCACCTCTTATGAATCACTGGTCAGATCTCATAAGGACAGACAGATAAAGGCTGCATCTGCTCCATTGTCTTTGTGTTTCATCAGGTAAATGCAGAGAAGAATACTGAGGCTGGCTGAGTCACACTCCTCTGCAGGAAGAATTTCTGAGAAAGGGACATTGTGACTATGTGGATACCTATCCTTCATAACTTTGAGTGTCATAAGGGCAAGATAGCCATGTTGAGGATCTCAACTCAACAATCACAGGCCTTCAGATACTATTATGCCACGCTTTTAAAAGGGATAGGAACCATGGCAACAACTCACTATTACATCTGCCATTTCCTGGCCTCTCTCATGCTCATTGTGGTACATTTTATCAAAGTAAGGAGGAAGCAAGAAGTCAAGACCAAATGGTTGATTTGGCTGCTTTTGCATGCATGGGTATTTGTTCAGAAAGATTTGAGCATAAAGAATACAGCAAATACATTATTTTTCCCTACTGTACTTCAGCCTTGTTTCATCCCCATCTCCAGTATGGAAGTTCCCTAGATCTCCTTTCAGAGAACTTTTCCTCATAAGAATAGGCTGTTCAGAAGTAGCAGAACAAAAGCCCATCATATTCAGGTTTAGTAGAGGCTGGTTTAGATCCTTTCTAAAGGAGCAGGTTTCTATCCCAAAAACTGAAAATATGTGAGCACAGCAAAAAGATGGCTCTTCTCAGACTATGAAGAAGGAAACATGCTAGCCTTGGTTCAAAATAATGTCTCAAACTTTTATTTCTTTAAGCCTTAACCATGCAATTTTTTAATTGGTAAATTAAATCTTTCCTTATCAATTTATCCTTCCTGGCAACTGTTTACATGCAGCACACAACATCACTCATAAAAGAATAGAACGGTTCAAAAATTTTCAGTGCATTCTCCCCTGAAAACCCCAAAGTATTTATTGCTCTTACATTCAGCAGGGAGGAATCAAGCTGCAAGAGAATAAGCTGTTCATATTATGCTTCTCCTTAATGTTTTATTAGCTACAATGGAATTCCCCTTTTTTCCTTCTCCCTTCCTCACCACTCCACACAGCTTCCTAGGAGCCATATCGCTTAATCCAGCAAACTCATACCATGTCTAACACCTCCTCCTTTTTCTTTACAAATTTAAACATTCACCTTCATATTACCTCATGAGAACAATTTTTAAAATATTACTATAGGTTGTGAGAGTGATGAAACAAAGTTGCCATCAAGTTTTCTTCCTATGGACTCTTAAATCTTTCAGGCTTTTCCTTTCATATGCTGATTTTATACTGTGGATTTACAAGCATTTTATTTTAGCTCTCCCATAACCATCATCTGTGACAATGCACAGACTCAAGGAGACCTTCACTGGCTTCATTGCAGCTCATTGCAGCTCTATAGCTGTTTGTATTTATCCCTAATGAAGTCAGATTTCAGGATCAGAGACTTCAAAACCTGCTGGTCAGGAAGCTGCATTGTGGTTTCCATGCAACATTTTTCTACCATCTTCTTGCTTCTCTAGAAGCAAAAGCTGCATGTACAACTAAAATAGAAAATCACTGCATTTGAGGAAACCCTGAAAGTGCAACTTGTGCTTTCCTGAGGAATTAGGAGATAAGATAGTCTTGTAATGTTGCTGAACAACTGATAGCAATCAGAATTGTTAAGACAATTTTTATCTTTGTTTCCAGAACTACTGACCTAACTAAACTGTTTCACTTGTGCTGAGGAAAAAAGAAAGGGGGGAAATAGAGAATATTAAGGTTAGATTTTTAACTGACAATTTATTTTCTGCTCATAACTTACAAGACATAAATAAAGATGAAAGGAGTTGTCATTAAGAATTAGAATGAGTGGGTTTCTTGGCAGAACCAAAGAAAAAATATTAATAAGCTGACCAATAAAATCTATAGATGATAGTCAAATCACAATAAAATTCATTCGCCAAAATAGTAAAAAATGGGGACAGTAAAAACAATCCAGGTTTTTTGATTTTTGACATCACTCCCTTCAGCCAAGATCATGCTGTCCTTCATCTTTTCAATGGTTAAGGAATCTAATTTGAGAGTAACAATAGTTACAAAGTAATTTCAAATTCATGAGAAACAATAATATTAAGACAATGATTTCTATTTTCTTAGAAGGAAAAATTCACAATAAATCTGATAAAAGAAAGCAAGTAAGGAGATGGTTTTAAATTGCATGTGATTACAATGAAAGAAAATCATCCTTAATTGGGCTGTTATCTGTGCCTTCAACACAGTGGTGCCTGTTATCATTCTTATAAAGTTTACTTTTGTAAACTTTGCAAAAGTTTGTGATCTTTTTTAACAAACCTCTTTTTCAGCTATATGCAACTCTGCTCTAAAAAGGAAATGAGAGCCCACAAAAGATTTAACTCATTTTGGTTTGGTAAGAACACAGTCCATAAATTTTTCTTTTTCACTTTATCTCAAGGGCTGTGTCTCTTGCCATGGAAATCTGGGATGTAAGATGTAGCAAAGTCCTCTGTCTTGCCTCAGCATGCCGTATTCATGTCCAGAGAATATTGTCAGAAGCCTTTCTGAAGATGCAGTTAGTTGAAAATTGCAGGTGCTGGTGCTTGCAATTACTCTAAACATTTGTGCATCCTTATCAGGGAAACAAAATCTGAAACGTAGGAGTGGTAGTGTTTTGAAGGCAAGTGCAATATAAGGAGGATAACAGGTTTGGAAAGGTAGGGATAGCACTGCCTGTAATTTCAGAAAACATACTTTGAGAAAGGAAGACCTTTGTGCCTTAAGGTGCTAAATATCAGCATCTTAAGGTGCTGATCAGTATGCTCCATTCTGAACACCAGGACATGCTTGCAAACTGCAGGACATGTCTCCATCTGGGCTGGAAAGAAGGAGCCCACTGCTGCAGGGTGGAGTGGGTTCCTTTGTGCAAGTCAGCACAAGTCCCAAACCCCCAAGCTGGTTTTGAAGGGACATAGCTTTGAGACACAAAATACTGCTATTGTGTCTGGTTAGTGTTGTCTGTTCCTCAGAGTGTGGACTAATCTCCACACTTCATTCCCCATATTTGTTTCTTTCATAAGACTCATGTCTTTCTGACTGCAGGTCATGGGCTCATACGACTGAAGGTAGTGGGGAGGCTGGTGAGTTGAGCTGAGCTGAGCTGAGCTGGTAGGCTAAGTGGAGCAGTAAAGGTGATGCACAGTTGGTGAGTTGACCTTGGGTCCTTCAAATTATTCAGTCCAAGAGGATTTTGTCAGTATTTCCACTGGAAACCTAGCATGGGTCTCTAGCTTTTCTGTGTTTGACTGGCTGGTGCATTGGGAGGGACAAGAGGCTGAGAAATGTTGAGAAGGGCACTTTCTTTTTTCGTTGGTCCTAGGCATCTCAGCCTGAAGTTCTAAGGAGAGAAAGTGGGAGGAGTGAAGTTCATTTAAAGCTGCGTTTCTCCCATGATCAGCAAATTCCTAGTTAGTAATGTGGGCTTTCAGAACAGCTGTAGCTGTAGGTGAGTCTATAAACCCACCTTCCTTAGAGGAGGAAGGAGGTTTTCTCTTGTCTGCTTGATGCTCAAATGACTGAAGGTCAAAAGAAATTTTCCATCCCATTCTTCATCTTAGTTACTCATGTCCTTCAGGTGAGCACTGTGATAGGACTGGAAGCCTGGAAGCTTGTCATCTGAAGATATTTAAAAGCAGCAGGGTGATATAGGTTGCTGCAACACAGCAGCCTTTAACGTTCATGGCCTGTTTCTTCCTGGTAATGCCTGGAAATGACTGATCAGGGGCTGTTGTGATCCTGTCTTCCTCTGCTTCCCTCTCTGCTAGATGCCACTTGTGATGTGAAGCTGTTCAATGGTTACCTCATCTAGACAGCAGAATTTATAAGGCATTGATTGTTATTATACAGAATGGTTCAGAAAACCGTGTTTTCTGAGTGCAGCCAGCTCTTGTGTCATGGCTGGAGAAGAGAAAGGCAATTACTCATACATTCTGTGCTCTGTCAGCCCTCAGCTGATAAAGAGATCATCCAAGAAGTATGTGAGAAGCCCAAGGGAGCAAAAACCTCCCACTGTGCTGTGATCAGCATGAGAGAAACTCTTCCCAATAAACAGCTCCATCATATCCAGTAGCAAGGACCTCCAATCAGAAAAAAGCAAGGGTAGAGGTTTGTTCCGAGGGTGGCTTCTAAATGCAGACATGGCTACATCTCATAGAAAGAGGTTTCTCTCAAAATGCCTGTCATGCTACAGAGTAGCCAGTTGCAGCAAGTGTCAGGTGGAGCACATCTTTATGTGTTGTTGGGGGAGAACACATTAGAGTGCAATGAGCTAAGATTCACAAGTTCTGTGTTTCGTGGGCTTTTATTTTTCTGTTTTAAAACTGGTATTTCTTGGTTACATTCTTCAGGCAGGCTGTTGATGAGCCATCTCTACTGTAAGAAGTAGTTCGTATGGGCCGGAGGATTTTACTACTGCTATGCAAACCATAAGTTGGTTGTGTGTTGTCTGTTGTCAGTCTCTAAAGAGATCTTTGGAAGTGTTCCTAATTCAGGAGAAAAACCCTGACATCTTTGTTTTTACAAAAGACCTGTGAGGCAGGAAAGTGCTGGTGTAAAAGAAGTGTAGGCCTGAAGAGTGGATGATGGTACAACTTTGTGTGCATCATTTAAGCAGTGTGGATTACTTTATTTCTCACTAAATCAGTAAATAGTAGCTGATATCACACGCTGCCCCCAAAGTAATTGTCCCACATAGATGTGCTTGAGATGGCCGAAAAAAAAGAGAGAGCTGAACCCAGGTGCTGTGTCAGAGAGGGATGAGGCCTAACAAGTATTTCATAGAACACACTGCAGCTTGGACAGGACTGGGGAAGGGGAGATGCAGCACCACAGTAAATATGAAAAAATATCATTAGGTATCAATATCAATATCAATCGGAAGAATGTTCCACCCTGAATAATAAATAAAAGACCACACCTGTAAACTGAGAAAATCCATGGGTCATATCACCCAAA
>VXBR01004371.1:14341-31277 GCA_013400215.1 Cisticola juncidis
GCCGTTCCCGGAGCGTCGGGAGGGCTTGGGAGGAAAGGAAGGGATTCCCACATCCCACCCGTGTCCCCCGCAGGCCGCAGAGGCTTTGGGCGGCCGGGAACGAGAGCGGCCGAGGTCACCCTGGCAACAGAGGCCAGCGAAGATGACATTTTCCCAATCAATCGCCCTCTGCAATTAGCTGCACCCCCCTCCCTTCAGTGTAATTAAGTGAGCGCCGGGAGGCCGGGGCAGAGGGTGTCCCTGGGGCGCCGCGGGGGCTGTCCTGGCGTGTCCCCTCCCCGGGCTCTGCTGTGGCTGTCCTGCCGTGTCCCCTCTCCGGGAGCTGTCCCCTGGCAGCCCCTGCGCTCACAGGGAGGAGTTAAATCTCCGAGCCGGGTTTTTCCCTCTCCTCGAGGACCGAGGGGATCCAGGTGCCCGTTCTGAGCAGCCCAGCAGCTACAAAGCCCCGTTTGTTCAGAGAAAATAATAATAACAGTAATAATAATAACAATAATGATACTTTAGCAGGGTTCCCTGCGGGACAGGGGTTGTTCCCAGCCTGGGAGCAGCCCCAGGAGCATTGCCCAACCTCCAGCTGACACCCCCTGGGCTCCATTTGTGTCCCCAGCTTTGGTCTGAAGGTGATGCCTGGAGTGAGTGATGCCCTCAGCCCCCAGAACCTGCCTCCAGCACCCCAAAACTCCCCACACTCCCCTCCTAAAACTGCACAATCAGTGCCTGCTGCCCTCCTTCCTGCTCCTTCCACCCTCCTCATCCTCCTCCTCTGTCCCCAGCCACCCCACAGCCACCACAGGCCAGGGGACAGCTCTAGGGAGGGGACAGGGCTGGGCACTGGTGCTGACCCTGTTTCTGCTCACTACCAGCCCCTACTCCCCAGTCTGGCCAGTTCACCTCTCACTGGTGACTGGAGGGTACAGGAGGACCCCAGTCCCTGTGGTGACACAGGTGTCACTCAGCTGGAAGGTTTAGGGCTGGCAACAGGGACCCCAATGCCTGGGGAGCATCACAGCCCCCCTGCACTGCGCTTTGGGGCACTTTGGGGACACAGGGCCATGGCAGGGGCACAGGGCCATCCCTGGTGGGGACACAGAGCCATGGCAGGGGCACAGGGCCATCCCTGGTGGGGACACAGGGCCATGGCAGGGGCACAGGGCCATCCCTGGTGGGGACACAGGGTCATGGCAGGGGCACAGGGCACAGAGCAGTGACCAAGGGGCTCAGGCTCAGCACCATGGCCAAGGAGAGTCCCTGGGTCCAGCCAAGGAAAAGTCTGGAGTGAGGGGGAGAGTGGAGGCAGCAGGGGCTGCTGTGGGGTCCCTGTCCCCAGGGGTCTCTCTGATGTCACCACGTGAGGAGCTTTCCTGCCTGCACACAGGGATGGACACAGCCCCTGCCTGAGCCCCAGCACGCCCTGTCCTGGAGGGTGTGGACAAAACGTGGTAAAAATCTCTTTAACCAGAGGATCAATGACTGTGGTCACCTCTGACCTGTGCCTGGTGGCTCAGGGGTGGGAGTGACACCAGGACAGCCGTGGATGTCCCTTGCTGGGGGTGATGCTGCAGGACAAGGCAGCTCCTGGAGCATCTCCAAACACAGGGCTGGGTGTGCTGAGCTGCCCAGCCTCAGCTGAAGGAGGGACAGGCAATGACCCTGAGCACCCGAAGGGCCCTGGGCTGCCCAAAACCTCCCTCCCCCTGCGAGGGGGCAGCTTTGGGGCCGAGGCTGCTTTGATTCAGGTTTGGATCCCTCCATCCCTGGGAAGGAAAGGGTGGGGGCAGGGGGCAGGGAAAGCCAGGCAGAGCACTCCTGCAGGGCTGGGATGCTCTGACAGGGCTGTCAGGGGCCCTGTGGGGCACTGGAGCCCCGAGAGCTCCCAGGACCAGACCAGCAGCACCAATGCACTGGTGGAGCTCAGACTGGGACAGGCCAGAGGTGGCTTCCATGGATATGGACAGAGTGTGGAATCAGGGGCTGCACCCCAGTGAGGGGACAAAGTGGGAGGATTTGTGATCCACAAACACCTCTGAGCTCGCCCCTCTCCCCTTGATGGGGTGATAATGGAGCCTTGTCCCCAGCAAGGGACAAAGCTGCTTCCTTTCAGCTCAAGGTTTTGGGAAAGGGAAGGAATGAGATTCTGGGGTTCTCTCTGCTCCTTTGCCTCTCCTGATTCAGCTGCAGCATCTGAACACCAGGGTGGGCATGGGCAGTGCCAAGCCCCGGAGCCACGCTCAGAGCACGAGGCAAAGGCACCCAAAAGGGACAAAGGTTTCAGACAGCAAGAAAACCCTTTCTGTTGGTGATGCCCCAGCTCTGGCAGTGCCCTGGGAGGCACTGAGATCTTCCAGGGAAAAACAGGAGGAACAGACCTCTGAGGCAGATTCTGAACCTGCTTAGGTGTCATCCAATCCCAGAGCGGTTCGGGTTGGAAGGGACCTTAAAGCTCATCCAGTGCCACCCCTGCCACGGGCAGGGACACCTTCCACTGCCCCAGGCTGCTCCAAGCCCTGTCCAAGCTGGCTTTGTGTCCTCCTGTCCCTCCACATGCCTGGGGCTGGGTGAGTGCTGCTCCCTTGGGACCAGGGCTCTTTCAGTCCTAAAAATCCCAACTGCCCCACCCTTGACCCGAAGGAAACCCGAACCGTCCCTGTCACCCTCGAGGCTCCAAAAGAGCAACAGCAAAACGCTTTTGTCACCACAGGGATTCCCTGATGTCACCTCGGACAGTCGGGTGAGCTGCAAGGGGAGACACGGCAGGACAAGAGGGACCCCCGGGGTCGGGGTGGGACTGGGGGTCACTGCCGGAGCACTCAGAGCCACCAAGGCCCTCGGAGGTGGCTGAGAACACGAGCCGGCCGTGACTTTTAGAGTCCCCGGAGCGGCCGCTGGCACCGCCGAGCCATCACCGGCGCGTTAAATAAAACACATTGCCAGTGAGGTCATCTAATGGCCCATTATTTCTTTATTTGAACTTTTTACCTTCACCTCTTCCTCCGTGCTGAATCAGCTCCTTGGCTCGGCACTTTAATTCCTGCCCCATTTGGGAGATTGATCCGGGCTGGGGGGAGCCTGGGCAGGGCTGGGGGATGCCGAGGCCCCATCCCGGCTCCGGGATGAGGCAGGAGGGGCCGGGATGTGCCCGGGCACCCTCGGGTCTGCGGGGCTTGCACGGAGCGAGGGCCCGGCCACGGCCCCCGCTCCTCGTTCAGGCCAGGGGGGTTGGGATCGGGGATCTCTCCAAAAGCAGCGGCACCGCTTTCATCCCTTTCCTCGGGCTCTTCGGCGCATCCCGGCGGGCGGGAGCGCTCCGGAGCGGCAGCGGGGGCTGGGAGAGGCCGGGCTGTGCCGCAGAGCCGGGGGCACCGCAGGAATCAACAGCGGCTGCAGCCTGGAGGGATCGAGGAATCACGGAATGGTTTGAATTGGGCGGCACCGGGTTCTGAAAGGGCAGAGGGGGGGACGGACTGGGACCCCTCAGGACTGGGACCCCACTCAGCCCGTGCCCGGCGCCGCTGTCACTCTGTGCCACCACGGGGCCACCCCCAGCCCCGCGCAGCAGAACGGGGTCTTGACCTCACCACTGTCACAGAATCCTGGAATGGTTCGGGTTGGAACGGACCTCAAAGCCCATCCCATTACACCCCTGCCATGGCAGGGACACCTCCCACTGTCCCAGGCTGCTCCAAGCCCTGTCCAGCCTGGCCTTGGGCACTGCCAGGGATCCAGGGGCAGCCACAGCTGCTCTGGGCACCCTGTGCCAGGGCCTGCCCACCCTCACACCCAACAATTCCTGCCCACTCTCCCAGCCAGCCCTGCCCTCTGGCACTGGGAGCCATTCCCTGTGTCCTGTCCCTCCAGCCCTTGTCCCCAGTCCCTCTCCAGCTCTCCTGGAGCCCCTTCAGGCCCTGCCAGGGGCTCTGAGCTCTCCCTGGAGCCTTCTCCTCTCCAGGTGAGCACCCCCAGCTCTCCCAGCCTGTCCCCAGGGCAGAGGGGCTCCAGCCCTTGGAGCAGCTCTGTCCCTCCTCTGCTCTGGCTCCAGCAGCTCCAGCTCCTCCTGCTGTTGTTCCCAGGGCTGGGGCAGCTCTGCAGGTGGGGTCTCACCTGAGCAGGGCAGAGGGGCAGAATCCCCCCCTCCCCTGCTGCCCACGCTGGGGGCTCAGCCCAGCACAGGGGGGCTCTGGGGTCAGTGCCCATGGCCGGGGCAGGCTGAGCCTCTCACCCACCAACACCCCCAGGTCCTGCTCCCCAGGGCTGCTCTCCATGAGTTCCTCTCCCAGTCTGTGCTCGTGGCTGGGATTGCCCAGACCCACCTGCAGGACCTTGGGTGTGCTGAACCCAGCTTGGGGAGATCTCCTTGCAGCCTGCCCAGCCCCCCCAGCTCCAGGATGGCTCCAGCACCTCCCATTCGCAGGCAGAGCAGTCCCAGACTCAGGAATGTGCATCTAGTCAACACTCTTTTATTAAAAACAATTACAAAAAGTTACAGGTTACAATCGTTCTGTACAACCCAACCAAACCTCTGGTGCCTGGGGAGGCTCTGACCAAACCGATGCCGTGGCTGGATGTGGTTCCACTTTTCCAGGGACATCCCTTGACACAGGCAGCCCCAACACCCCCACCCCAAAAGCCTCAGATTAGGCTGGACCATGGGAAGGGAGGGGGATGATGAAGGCCTCTTGGCCTGGATTCCTGCCTGGAGGAAGGTCCTGCCTGCCCCAGGCCCTGGAGGTGGGACCAAGGGAAGCAGCTCCACAAGCAGGACACCAGCACCGTGTCCATAATGCCCGGGCTTCTCCAGGGAAGGAGCTGCTGTGGGAAGCTGGGAAGCAGGGGCTGCCCCCTGAGGAACAGGCAGGAGGCAAGAGCCAGGTCTGAGAGGTGACGTGGCTGCTGCAGGGACATTCCATGGCTGCAGCCAGGGGTGAAGATCAATGGGGGATAAACATGGGAAAGAGGCAGCAGCAGGAGCAAACCCTCCCTCCCCAGCTGGGAGCACTGAACTCTGTCTCTCCCAGGGAACAGCTCTGTTCCCTGCAGGCAGGGGGACAGGGACAGGCCAGGGTGTCCCAAAGCTGCTTGGGGCAGAAGCCCCAAGGCAGGGAAGGAGCAGAGCTGGATGTGGAGCCCTGGGGGAGTCAGGGAGCTGCATCCCCAGAGCCTGGGGAAGGAACACGCTGCTGGAGGAAGCACAGATGGGCTCAGCAGTCACAGCAGTTACAGCCCCCTTCTCCTCTGGCTCCCCCAGAGCCCGGCAGAGAAGCCACCACCCTCCCTCGAGGGCAGCAGTGGGATGGGGAGAGTTCCCCAGGCCCTGTGTGGGGCTGGAGCAGGACATCCCTGTCCTGAACACAGCCCAGCCCAGCTCCTGCCCACAGGACATGCAGGGGACACAGCTGTCCCCACACCCTGAGCCCAGCATGGCTACAAAGGAGTGAGCAGGACCTGGCTCTGACAGGAACCAAACCCAGCAGCTCCTCTGCCCCACTGTCCCCAGACTGACACAGCCATGCCAGGGGCACTGGGACACAGCAGCACCAGGGACACAATTCCAGGTCTGCCAGGGAGGGCGAGGGGCACTGCTCAGGAATGGGGTGAAGGTGCTCCCTGACCCAGATGAGAAACCCCCATCCATGGGGGTTGTTCCCCTCAGCTCTGCTGTCCCCAGACAGCAGCAGGGTCTGGGCAGAGGGACCCACCAGGGCCATGCAGTCTGCCTGGGCTGTGTCACCCCAGTGACAGCCACACTCAGCAGCTGCCTCTGTGCAGGTGCCAGACACAGCTGCTCCTTCACTCCCTGCAGAACCCCTGAGTGGAAATGAAGGATTTTTCCCTACTGCTTTGCCTGTACCACATCCCTGCCTCAGGGACGGGCTGGTGGGGAGTCCTGCACACTGCTGAGGCCACCCTCAGGTGCAGCCTTACCTGCACACCCCAAAATCCTTGTTCCCTGAACACAAGCTCTCACTGGGGCCCTGCTGGAAGCAGAGGGTCAGGGAAGGGCTGTCCTACCCTGCAGGATGGGATGCAGGTTCCCCTTGACTCTGGGAGCTCTTTGTCCCTGTCCCTGTGGGTCCCTGAGCTCTGGGCAAGGTGTGACACCCGTGGTTTCCCCCTTTGCTGCCCTGACTGCAGCACCAGGTGCCAGCCAGCCCCAGCAATGGGCTCACCTGGGCACAGCAGATGCCAATTCCCAGATCCCACCTCACTCCTCTCCCTCCAGCTGCTCTGAGCCTGCCTCCATCTCCTGCAGCTCTGCAGGGGAATTGCACCAGGACCTCTTCCCCAGTGCCTGATCCTCAGCTCCTGCTTCCCACACCAGCTGCACAATCCACTCACAGCTCCTCCCAACCTTCTTCCACCTCCCCCTCTCCAAATGCTGCTTTGGAGTACAGAGGCCATTTCAGTAACGTTTGGAATAAACAAACAAAGTAAACGATCTACCTTTAACTGAACCAGAAAAGATCTTTCTGCACATCTCCAACCTACCTCTAACAAGCTTCTCCTAGGAACCAACAAGTTCTGGTTGTGCTACTCAAAACCACCTTGCCAGGCCCACCAGGCAGTGCTTGGACCACAGAGAATCCCTCAGGTGGAGTCTGAGGATCCAAGAGCCACCACCTGGACAGGGGGACTGCGGGTGTGAGTCCAGGAGTCCTGCTGGGGTGGCTGGGGAGCAGGAACATGCTGCTGGCACAGGGGACAGAGTGGCTGTGGGCATTTATTGCACTGCTTCTTCACAGAGGTGCAGGAGAACAGCAGAGACAGCGCGCGGTCATCGCTTCACCTTGGCGTCCTCTTTGATCTTCCACACCATCAGCTCCATGCAGGCCCTGGCGTCCTCGCTGGAGTCGTGTCCTTCCACTGGGGACACAAACACAGGCGTGGCAGTGACCCCTCTGCTGCTCAGGGCTGCCTGTCTGGCACGGCTGGCATGGCTGGCATGGCACAGCACGGGCACGGCTTGGCTGGTACAGCACAGCACAGCACAGCTGGCACAGCATGGCTCAGTACAGCACAGCACAGCACAGCACAGCTGGCACAGCTCAGCATGGCACACTGAGCTGCCCCAGGCAGGGCCAGATGCTCCCTGTCCCCTGCAGCCAATGCCACACCTGGGAGCACCCTGAGCCACAGCGAGGATTTAAAGAATTCCACAGAATCACAGAGTGCTTTGTGTTTTATGGTTCATTAAAGCACATCCAGGGCCACCCCTGCCATGGCAGGGCCACCGCCCACTCTCCCAGGCTGCTCCAAGCCCTGTCCAGCCTGGCCTTGGGCACTGCCAGGGATCCAGGGGCAGCCACCGCTGCTCTGGGCACCCTGTGCCAGGGCCTGCCCACCCTCACACCCAACAATTCCTGCCCAATCTCCCAGCCAGCCCTGCCCTCTGGCACTGGGAGCCATTCCCGGGGTCCTGTCCCTCCAGCCCTTGTCCCCAGTCCCTCTCCAGCTCTCCTGGAGCCCCTTCAGGCCCTGCAAAGAGCTTTAAGGAATTCCCAAAGCCTTCTCTTCTCCAGGCTGAACACTCCCAACTTTAAACATGTATTTTTTTCCACTAAACCCACACTTTTATGCTGGGCTCCAGCCTGACACCATCAGCTGTGGACAGCTGGGAGCTTCCCCAGCAGTGTTTACAACGTGTTCAGGGAAGACAGGAGGGAACAGGCCCCACTTCCAATAGGAATGTCCATCTCAGCTGGCCAGAGAGAGCAGGGAGGGCAGGACCTGGCCCTGGCAGAGCCTCCCTCACCCTCCCCACACCACTTCCTTCATCCCTCTCAGCACAGGGAGGGGAGCAGGGAGAGCTCTGCCCTCGAACAGGGGTCACTGAAACGAGCTGCGGCTGCAACTTCCTATGCCAGCACATTCCCAGCTACCACACTCATGCAGGGGAGAAAACCAGGAGCAAGAGCAGAGGGGGAGCAGAGGAAGGCAGGGTGAGGAGCCCAGGGAGGCAGGGGGTCCCCAGGCTCACCGTTGTCCTGGATGATGCGTTTGAGGTAGTCGGCCATGAGCGTGCGCAGCGCCCGCTTGTAGGGCAGCCCCAGGCGGTGCGGGAACACGAGCGCCGTGTCCACCACCGTGCCATGGATCAGCTGGGGAGCACAGGGACAGGGTCAAATCCCCACTGCCATGGGGACAGGGACATCTCCTCACTCCCACGGGGACAGGGTTATCTCCCCCTCCCACAGGGACAGGGTCATCTCCCCCTCCCACGGGGACAGGGTCATCCCCCCACTCCCACAGGGACAGGGGCATCCCCCCACTGCCATGGGGACAGGGACATCTCCTCCCTCCCACGGGGACAGGGTCATCCCCCCACTCCCACAGGGACAGGGGCATCCCCCCACTGCCATGGGGACAGGGACATCTCCTCCCTCCCACGGGGACAGGGTCATCCCCCCACTCCCACAGGGACAGGGGCATCCCCCCACTGCCATGGGGACAGGGTCATCTCCCCCTCCCACAGGGACAGGGTTATGTCCCCACTCCCACGGGGACCGGGTCATCTCCCCCTCCCACGGGNGGGGACCGGGTCATCTCCCAGTCCCACGGGGACAGGGTCATCTCCCCACTCCCATGGGGACAGGGTCATCTCCCCCTCCCACGGGGACAGAGTAATCTCCCCAGTCCCACAGGGACAGGCTCTCCGTGGGAGCAGCCCTGCTGCAGCCACCTCCCGGCCACCTCTGGGGCTCCTTCCCACCCAACCAGTCTGGCAGGAGGCTGTGGCTGGATCTGGGATGATTCCCCTTGCAGGGTGTGCACAGGATTCCCACTGCTGTGCCAGCCACATGCCTGCCCCAGAGCCCTGAAACCTCACAGGGCAGCAGAGACCTGGGGCTGATCCCGTTTGTGTAACTCAGGCAGGACAGAACAATCCCTAATCCCCCAGCCTGGAGAAGCTGGAATAACTCTGGAGCCTTTCACAATTAAAAGCTAAACTGCACAACAGCCTCTGTGTGAGCTGTAGCAACCTTTCCACTGCTTCTCAAGGTGAAGCAGCTCAGTCTAGTGTGTGGCACCCCTGCCCATGGCAGAGGACTGGAACTGGGTAATCTCCGTGGTGCCTTCCAACCAAACCATTCTGGGATTCTAAGGTGGGGACAGCAGTGGCCAGGACGTGCAGGGCACAGCAGGATGTAGCTCACACTGCTGCAGAGCAGGCCTGGCCTTCAGGGGGCAAACCAACCCCAAACCCTCCCATCCACCAGCAGTGACTCAGCAGGAAGTTTTTAACCAGCTCAGCAAGGATGGAATGGGACAAGGAAATTCTATCACTGAATCATACCAGAGAGTGTTTCCAGTTGGGACTTTTTAAGAGGCTTCTACTCCATCCCCTGCCATGGCAGGGACCCCTCCCCCTGTCCCAGGCTGCTCCAAGCCCTGTCCAGCCTGGCCTTGGGCACTGCCAGGAATCCAGGGCAGCCACAGCTGCTCTCGGCACCCTGTGCCAGGGCCTGCCCACCCTCACCCCCAACAATTCCTGCCCAATCTCCCAGCCAGCCCTGCCCTCTGGCACTGGGAGCCATTCCCTGGGTCCTGTCCCTCCAGCCCTTGTCCCCAGTCCCTCTCCAGCTCTCCTGGAGCCCCTTCAGGCCCTGCCAGGGGCTCTGAGCTCTCCCTGGAGCCTTCTCCTCTCCAGGGGAGCACCCCCAGCTCTCCCAGCCTGGCTCAGAGCAAAGGGGCTCCAGCCCTCTAATCCAACACCTCAGCTATGAATTTTACCCCGCTGGAGGGACTGAGGATGCTGAACAGGTCGGTGCTCCCTGCCCTGCACCAGGGACCTGGGGCAGCCAGAAGGCCCCACCTGACCAAGTCCATAATCATAGGGCAGGCTGGATTTCTTTAACACTGATTTCTTCCTCTCAGTCTAAGACAACATTAATCCTTTGCTGTCATGAACTGCATTCAGTGGAGCTAAAGGAATGTGGATGAAGGCAACCCCATATCCCGAGCACAGGACTGAAGTGCAGGACCTGAGACAAACCTGTGTCCTGTCCCAGCACAGATGACTCTGACAGGACCCTGATAATCCCCTCTCCTCTCTGCCTCCAGGCTCCAGCTCCTGTTGCAGGACAGCCTGTAACTGCATCAGGAACAGCTCCACAGCTGCTCCAGAACAGCTGCACTTCAACAGGAACAACCTGCTCCTCTCCTGGGAGTATAAAACTGCCAACGTTATGGATAATCTCCCCTGGGCTGCACTCAGCTCTGGCACCCTCCCAGACACACTGGTAATTACCTATGTAGATCAGGAAGACTGAGGAAATGGGATAATAAAGCTTTAAATAAAACTTGAAATATGCCATCAGCACTTGGAAGTTGCCACAGCCATTAGTGAGACGTGGCTTTACTGCCACAGCCTCGGCTGTGACACCCCAGCAATCCCAGAGCTGGATTGCTCTGGGCTCCTTCTCTTGGCAGCAGCTGTGGTGCTAAGAGAAAATCAAGCCTCTGAGAGGCCAAGGCACTCATCTCGAGCTGATTTAACTGGAAATAATGTTTTTCTGATGATGATGAAGCCTCTCCAAGGCTGGGATAAAGGGTGCCACAGAGAGGTAAAGTGTTTTACAGGCATTAAAAGCTCCCAGCACGGGGAGCTGGCAGCCACAGAGGCTTCAGCAGGAGAGCTGTGGGACAGAGAACACTGAGGGAAGTTCTGGCATGTGAGCACAGACCTGGCTCCTGCCTGCTCTCCCAGTGACCCAGGACAAAGCCCTGGGGCCTAGAGCAGGACACGCTCCTGGCAGGACAGCAGAGGTGGCTGAGGGATGGGACACTGGGCTGATGAGGGCCAGGCAGGAAACAGGACAGGTAAAGGTCAAAATAAGTTCATCAAAGTAACACCACCATTCCTAGAAAAGCCAGCACAGAACAGAGAAGAGATCTGGCAGGGGTGAGAGATAAATGATTTGGGATCAGTCACAGAATCATGGAATGGTTTGGGTTGGAAGAGACCTTAGAGAGCACCTTGTTCCACCTTGCACTAGACCAGGCTGCTCAGAGCCCTGTCCAGCTCTGTCACCCTGGACAGCAGCAGGCACTACAAGTTCAGGTGACACCATGAGTGACACAGATAACCCCACTCCCTTGCACTTCCACAAAAACCAGCTTCATACAGGCTCAGAGACTGGAGAAACCATGGAATCCTGGAATATCCTGAGTGGGAAGGGACCCTCAGGGAGCACTGAGTTTAACCCCTGTCCCTGCACAGACACCCCAACAATCCCACCCTGAGCATCCCTGAGGGCTCCTGCAGCTCTGGCAGCCTTGGGGCTGGGACCATTCCCTGGGGAGCCTGGGCAGTGCCCCAGCACCCTCGGGGGGAAGAACCTTTCCCTGAGCTCCAGCCCAACCCTGACACAGCTCCAGCCCTTGCTGGGCTCCTGTCCCTGGTCAGTCCATGAGAATGAAAAGATCAGGACCTGCCCCTCCTCTTCCCTCATGAGGATGTTGAAGACCACAGTGAGTCTCCCCTCAGTCTCCTGAACAAACCAGGTACCCTCAGCTGCTCCTCATGAGGCCCCTCCAGACCCTTCCCCACCCTCACAGCTCCTCTGGACACTCCAATGGGCACTTGGCTTTTTTATATTGTGGTGCCCAAAGCTGCACATAGGACCTGAGGTGAGGCCACCCCCCACCTGGAAATAAACAGTTCCTAAATTTGCAGGAGACACCTGACACCCTCACAGGGAGATGTGAAGCCAAGAGCCCCAGTTACCTTTAGTGCAAATAGGTCACTCTCCAGGCTGTGCCCTATCAATATGGTGTCTGCACTGAACATGTTCAGCAGGACAGCTTGGACATCGCGCAGGGTGATGCTCGTGTTCTCCAGGTCCTCTTCTGTCACTCCTGAGAACCTGCAGAGCAACAGGACACAGGCAGGGCTCCTTCACTTGCAGAAACACCCAAGGCCCAAAGGAAAGGACAGGGACAGCTGGTGATGGCAAGAACAAGAAGCCAAAGATTTCACTCCAACAAACTCCACTCAGCCCTTAGGAAGTGGGCTCAGCCCTTAGGGAGGGGTGGTCAGTGGAGTTTCAACAAGTGCTCCCAGCCACACCAAGCTCCTGAGAGAGCACAAAGCTCTGTCCCAAGGAATTCCCTCCCCAGTGGGCTGCAGCCCTTACCTGGTGTTGTAATCCACCACCTTGGAGTCAGGCTTGACAAAGGTGTCGTACACCACTTTCAGCTCCGAGTTGATCACAGTCACTCGTGTCAGCTCCAGCCCTTGCTTGGTGTAGCACTGCAAGGACAGGGCAGGTGTGATGAGAGGCACAGGCCAACCACGGTGTGGGCTCTGTGGAGCCACTCACCCAGTGCTGCAGCTCCCAAAATGCAGCACATCTGGTGCAGCAGGGCCAGGCAGCAGCACTGCCCAGCGTGGGCCAGGCAGAGCCTGCCAGGGCTGCACAGCCCTCAAGACAAACACACCAATCAATAAGAGCTCATTTACACCTCCAGCACCAACATTCAGACAAGACAGAATGAGGTCAGGAAACAGCTTCCCTTCAGTCACTTGTGTCACACCTCAGCCAGTCCCCAAAGCTTTGTTTTGGCTTTGGACCCACCATTTCACAGTCTAAGGCGTAGATCCCAGGGTAGCCATCAGTGGTGGGCAGCTTCTCAAAGGTCTTCACAAAGCCATCCAGGCTCTCCTTGCGCCCATCGTGCACGTGTTGCTGAAAGAAAGGACAGGGACAGCTGGTGATGGGAAGTACAAGAAGCCAAAGACCTCACTCCAACAAACCTCCACTTCAGCAAAAGTGGGGTTTTAATAATGTCTTAATGAGGAGTAAGTTTTGCCTACAGTGAGCCTGAGAAGTTCACAGCCACAGCAAACACGGCCATGGGCAGCCCTGATTCCAGTGGCAGATCAGGGCTTGTGGTATTGCACTGCCAGCACATGGAGGAGCAGGGTTCATGTGTCTGGGGAGAAGGAGCTTTCAGTCTGGGGAGAATTACTCAGGAAGGGTCACTCTGAGGCCTGACACTGGTGTGACTCCAGCTCCTGGTTCCTGTGGCCAAGCCCAGGTGCAGGGTCCTAACCTCAGACAGCCCTGAGTGAGCACAAGCACCAGGCTGTGACAGACACCCAGCCCAGAGCAGGTCTGTGCACCCACTCAGCCACTGTAGCCCACACCCAGCCAGCCACACCACCAGGAGCTCCAGCCACACCACCAGGAGCTCCAGCCACACCACCAGGAGCTCCAGCCACACCACCAGGAGCTCCAGCCACACCAGCACTTGAGGCAACAGAGGCATTTCCAAGCACTCTGAGTTTTTCCAAGCACTCTGAGTTGTTCCCAGCTCCAGGGTCAACAAGATCCAGCAGGAAAACTCAGGGAGTGGTTTCACAAGTGGCTTAAGCCAGTGCATGACTGAGCTGCTGTTGCAACACAGGTACTTCCACACTTCTCCACAGATCCCACTGGGTATCCTGAAACCTTTCTGGGGTTCTAAGCTGGATGAAGTTTAAAGGGGAAGCAGGAACAGGTAACTGAGGGCAAGGCAGAGCTGTGACTGCCCTTTCACCTCCTGACATGGTTTCAGGTAAAACCAACCTGCACCACACCCAGAGGTGATGCTCTCCCTCCCTTATTCCCCAGTGGGGTTTTTTGTTGTGTTGAAGTTTTGTCTGTCCCTAAATCTTCATGGATTTGTGCACAATCACAGCAGCCTGGGCACAGCCTCCTTCCCAATGCTCAAAACCACGGAACCACTGAATCCTTAAGGTTGAAAAGGACTCCCAAGATCATCAGGCCAACCCAGCAACCCCACCATGGTCATCACTAAACCACATCCCCAAGTGCCACATCCATGTGTTTTTTGAACACTTCCAGGGATGGTGACTCCCCCACTGCCCTGGGAAGGCCCTTCCAATGCTTGACAACCCTTTCTGTGAAGAAATTTTCCCTAATATCTAACATAAATCTCTCCTGGCCCAGCCTGAGGTCGTTCCCTCTCCTCCTGTCCCTGTTCCTGGAGCAGACCCTGACCCCCCTGGCTGTCCCCTCCTGTCAGGAGCTGTGCAGAGCCACAAGGGCCCCCTGAGCCTCCTTTTCTCCAGGCTGAGCCCCCTCCAGCTCCCTCAGCCCCTCCTGGAGCTCCAGCCCCTTCCCCAGCTCTCTCCCCTTCTCTGGACACACTCCAGCCCCTCAATGTCCTTCTTGTCATGAGAGGCCCAAACCTGACCCCAGGATTTGAGGTGGGGCCTCTGCAGTGCCCAGCACAGTTCAGGTCTCCCGCAGGGAGAACCTCTCACCCTACAAGGAATGAAACTGTTCTGGTTTGTGTGAGGATAAAAGGCTGGAGAGATGAGGAACTGAGGTCCTTGTAAAGCTGACATGTGTGGGCAGAGAGGAAACCAAAGCAGGATTTGCATATTTTCCTGCACAGGTCACTGCTGCAGGTGCAGCCAGAGCACAGGAAGAGCATCATTTGGAGTTAATGAGGCAGCTGGGCCACCACTGAGGCCAAGCTCTGCCTGTACCCACAGCCAGCACTGCTCAAAGCCTCATGGATCACTGATTCCAGCTCAAGGGGCCACTCCTGTCCACTCTGCAGGGACCCTGCTCTGCTGAGAGAATGGGAGAGCAGCTCAGCAGCCAGGAGACACCAAACTCCCCTCCCTCACAGCTCCAGCCCTTCCCTCCCTGTGGAATACAACAGAACTGAGCAGTGAGGTGAAAAAAATCAACTCTATTAGGTGTTTTTCTCCATGAGCTGTTGCTCTGAAACTGCCCAATTCTCCCTGCCTGGGAGCAGGGCAGGGGAGCTGCTCCTGTTTCTGAGAGCAGAGGAGGCAGCAGCAGCTCGGGGATCACAAAGAGCAGCACTGGAGGAGCAGCACAGCTCCCTCCTGCCACCTCCTGCCTCCCTGGATAACTGCAGCAAACCCAGCAAGGACACCCTGTGCTTGGACACTCCAGCTTCTCCAGCCAGCTCCGGGTCCAGATAACGAGAATGGTGTTTTTTAATGAATATTTTCTGCTTTCAAAGCCCTTCTTCAAAACTGAAGGATTCTGGGCTCCCTGGTATCCCAAAATTTCCCTGTGTGCTCTGATGCTGAGCAGGCTGGGGATCCAAACCTTCCAAAGGGTGCTGGCAAAACTGGGGCTTATAAAAAAGAGGAAGAGGGATTTTTGTACTGGATGGAATGACAGGACAAGGGGGAATTGCTTCCCACTGCCAAGGGGCAGGGACAGATGGGACATTGGGAAGGAATTCCTGGCTGTGACGGTGAGGAGGCCCTGGCACAGGTTACCTAGAGAAGCTGGTTTTTAAAAATCCTAAATTCATATGGAAAAGAAAGAAAAGTAATAACCTGATCCCATCCAGTCTGACTGTGCAGGACAGGCTTTTCTGGTGGCCAGAAAACTCTTCTGATTGTAACAAACCTTGAATTTTGCCCAGAATTCACATTTTACCTCTAGTTTTTGGTTCTTCCCTGTGTGGCAGCTGCCAAATATAAAAATGCCACTAAAACAAGTGACAAGGACATGCCCAGAGAGCTGAGGGAAAGGCACAAGACAGACCAGGGATGCCAGGCTGGGACAGCAACTCTCCTGCTGAGGAAAGGAAAAAGCACCTGTGCAAAGGAACCCTAAACACTGCCCTGCTCTATCAAACTCCACACCTGAGCAGGTTCTTTGTTCTTTTTTCTACTGCTGGGCTCCCTCAAAAGAAGTTTTGTGATATTCTGGAGTTACAACAGGCTCCTTGGGAAGGTTCCTCCTCTCATTACAACCAAGGATAAACAAACAGAAAACTCTGTAAGAGATTTGTCCACCAGGGGAAAGTTACCTTAGCATGGGAATCTGGAAAGGAAAATATGAAAAAAGGGTTTGGCACATTGCTGCCAAGGCTCTGAGACTGCTTCTTGAAAGGAAACCCCTTATTTCTCATTTCTTCTGTGATTCACAAATGAACAGGAGCTTTTCTATGTCCCTCAAGTAGATGAGCTGGGCAGCTCAGGATAAATGAACCCAGCTCACTCCACAGCTGAGTGTCAAATACTGAATTTTCCTCCCATTGCAGAGCAAAAAAAATTAAGCTGCACTTGTTTTATCCCCTTAAGGGAAGCCACTGTTCCTCTAAAGGCTAAGCAAGGATTTCCCAGCCACTGCCACTGTGAGCAGAGCACAAAAGTCACTGAGAATAAAAAGGTGTTTGTTGTTCCATCACTTACTTTAGCAACCTGGCAGCCTGGTGACCCCACAGCTCCGGAGCAGCAGCTGTAGTGAGTTTCCCACCCACCTGGCACTGAAAGAGCAGAAATGAAGGGTTAGAGAGAAGAGTCTTGTTAACAAAAGACCTGAACTTCAGTTTTCACTGCAGATCCCCCCCATGAGCACAACAATGTGTCAAACAGAGAGAAAATGACTGTGGATTCACAGGCAGCAATCTAAAGAGTTTAAGTCTCTGGTACTCAGCCAGACAAACTCCAGAAGCCACTCGGATGCTGTGATGGAAAACCAGAGCAGAGCTCAAACTAGGTTAGTGCCTTGCTGCAAATGAATTCAGCCAAGATCAGTGAACTCTCCTGGGAGTGCCAGACCTCTAGTGCTCCCAGTCAGCCTTTTAAAAGGCTGGGTTTTTTTTTCAAAAGCACAGGAAGGTTTTTTCCTTTACTTTTCAGAACAAAGATGAAGAGGTGCAGATGAAGCACTTCTGCTGCAGCCCCAGGGTCATATTTGGGGGTCTGCCAAGCCCAGCAGCTCTTTGTGAGGCCATTTCATTGACAGGCACAGGAGCTGTCACCACCTGGGAGCCTGAGCAGCCCCAGAATCAAGCTCAGGGCTGTCGGAGTCCAGGACATCCCTGTGGCCACCCTGGAGGGCTTGGGGACAGGACAGGGGGTCTGGGATCTGTACAGGGTGGTCAGAGCCTCACACAGAGCCCAGGAGGACACTGCCTCTGATCCCTGCCATGG
>VXBR01004371.1:37723-59125 GCA_013400215.1 Cisticola juncidis
AAAACCTGATTGGGGAACAGCAACCCCAGGGAAATCTCCAGGGAACAGCAACCCTGGGGGAAGAACCAGCAGCCTCGGGGAACAGAAACCCCGAGGAGAATCTCAGGGGACATCAACCCCGAGAGAACACTTCCAGGAATGGGGCAGCCACAGCTTCCATTGCTTTTGGAGAAAAGAAATGTCTGCCTAATGGCCAGGGATGTAATGAAGACAGAGGGGAGAAAAGGGAAGAGAATTGGAATTTGGAATTCCTTGGAATTTGGCATCTCTTGGAATGCAGACTCCAGGTAGGACTGCAAAAAAAATTGCCTGACAAGGAATTGAGTAATAAAGCAGAACATGGCACCAATATGTGCTGGGTGGGGTCTTGCTTAGGTAAGCAAAAGAAAAAAAAGTAATTTTATTTTAAACAAAGTGCTGGAAAAAGCACTTTTATATGAAACTTTCCCAAAGAGATTAATAAAAATTTCCTAATCGGCAAAAAATTGTTTTTGTCAAACTTTTTTTTTATTTTAAATTGCTTAACATATTTAAATCATCCCTTCTCTTTTCCCTAATATAAAGTCTGCTGCCACCTTGGCTTAAGTATTCCAGAGCTGCTCTTGCTCCCAGAAGATCTAATCCTGCCATTGTATCAAGAAGTAATTCTTGATTCTTGTTCTCAGAACTGCCTGGGAAAGGCTGCTTTCCCCACTTTAGTGCAGTGCAAGATCTGAACTGGTAGGAAAAGGAGGTTTGGCAAATGGTGACTCCTTGGATGCAACAGGAAGCTGGAAAGGTGGAATCCCACAAAAGAAATCCCTGTGGTGTCTGCTTTGTTTTGGAATACAACACACAGTGTCCCACATTTACCCAACTAATGGCCAAGGTTTTCCAATAAAATGTATTAATTACCTTCCCAGCTCTGCTTTTGGAAATCCTGCTATACTGTCCCTACTGCTGGAAGGCTGCTTAAAAATCTCCTTAAAAGCCTTCAGAAGCATCAAGGAACCAATTCCAAACCAACTGCAAACCAAAGGAACCAATTCCAAACCAAATGCATCTATCCCAAACACCTCCCTGTGCTCAAAACTTTGATTCCAGGAGGTGTTTCTGGCTGCACCAGAGCAAAAAGTCTTTGACCACAATGCACATTCCTCTGCATTCCTCTCCTGGAATTATTAAAGGGATTTGGCAAGCTTTCCAAATGAAGGGAGAGATGGGATTTCCCACTGGAAACCCCCATTGGAAGGACATTTTCTGTTGCCCAGGCTGGTGATATTTAATGCCAGATTTCCTCAACTGAAGTGTTTGTGGATAAAGGGGTTTTCATGGAATCAGGGAATGGTTTGGCTTGGAAGGGCCCTTACAGAGAATCTAATTCCCATCTCCACATTCCTGCAAACATAAATCCAATCCAGTTTTCTGGATTTGCTACCATTTTAGGTGGTCTTGCCAAGGCAGAGGATGTCATTCCCTGCTGCAAACCTTATTCCTGAGAAGCAGGGATCTGTACACACCTTGTCAAAGGCTTCCTGGGAGGAGGAGCAGAATTTCAGGCACTCATCAATGAAGAGATTGAGATACCTCTGACGAATGTTGGTTGGGACTTTAGCTCCAAATTCTGTGGGAATAACAGGCCTCTGTAAAGTGGTGCTCTGCAGGTGAGACAGAGAAAGAGGCTGGTCAGGCTTAGGAGGTTGCTCTGAGTCTCTCCCCCTTCCTGTTATTAATTAAGGGGTGACTTCCTTTTTGAAAATCTGCCCAAAGCCAAACTTAACACGCAGCACTTTTGGTACTAAAAATACCACTTGAGGCTTCCCCTCCTTCAGTGCTTTAACTCCTTTAGAAAAGAGCTGCATTTCACTCTGAAGTCAGCCAGGAGCCAAGGGCTCCAGTGGCATTAGTCACACACAGGCATTCCAGGGGAATGCTGAGACACCCAGGGTTAGGATGGCACCGAGCACCCCAGGCTGAACTGGAGCCTTGAACACACAACACCAGTTAGGGGCACCACGGACAGGTTTGTTCCTCTGGCTGTGAGGAGGAGAGGAGGCTCCTCCTGCCAGGCTGGCAATCACTTCTCATCCCACTCCCTGGGGCATCCCTGCAAATTGACTGCACTGGGGGGGTTCTTCCTTTTTTAATGCAAATCATGATGTTGCTAAAAGGATTTACCCCTCCAGTTTAATGGGGTGTTCTTCCAAACCTGCATGATGGACTGAGCCATGACCCACCACTGCAGTTTTCCATTCCACACCAGTTTATTCCTCACATCACAGCACATTTGTCTCTTTTTCAGAGATGTACACTCATCTCTGTAACACCCAATTGTTTTGTTGGTTGCTCTCCATCCCACCCAAGAGATATCCACAAACCAAACCATCTGCTGCAATCTGGAGTAAAAACAGTTCTGTGGAAGACTGAGCTGGTTCCAAGGGGAGCAACTGGTCCCAGCTCAATGGGAAAAGTGCTCATTTTCCCCAGGGGACTCTCACTTTGATGCCCTGTTCAAGGGGATTGGTCCATTTCATTAAATGTATAAATTCTCAATCTCTACTATGATATTTTAAGCACCTCTGTAACTCTGCTAAGTATTTTATCCTTTCAGTTATTTCTCTTATTTCTAATCAGCTTCTAAGTTCTATGGTACTATGGTGGCAGTTTGGGTGGGAAAGGAAAAAAAATACTTTTCACTCTTCCAGAAATAATCAGAGCAAGTTATGGCAGATCTTGACACAAAACATCATCAATAAAGGGATCTTTAATCAAGTCCTGGCACTGCCCACGTTCTGCCATCCACTCCAGCAGCAGCTCCTTATGCCATCCCCAGGCTGCTCCATGAGGAATTCTGCCCTGAATTGTCTTAGCAGGAACAGCTTCTCATGGAAAGGAGGGACTTAACAAAATCATGGAATGGTTTGGGTGGGAAGGGGCTTTAAAAATCATCCCATTCCCACCCCCTGCCATGGCAGGGACACCTTCCACTGCCCCAGGCTGCTCCAAGCCCTGTCCAAGCTGCCCTTGGGCACTGCCAGGGATCCAGGGGCAGCCACAGCTGCTCTGGGCACCCTGTGCCAGGGCCTGCCCACCCTCACACCCAACAATTCCTGCCCAATCTCCCAGCCAGCCCTGCCCTCTGGCACTGGGAACCATTCCCTGTGTCCTGTCACTTTGCTAAGGAACTCACAGCAAAGGTACCCAAAGGCTGAGCAGGGAACCCAGAGGGGAAAGAGAAACAAAACCAACAACAACTACCAAAGACAAAACAGTCTTTTCTTTAAACACCAGCAGCAGCATGAAGTTCAGTGATCACATTTTACTATCTAGGTCACAGAACAGATATTCAAACAGATTTGAACAGATTATTCAAAACCTCAGTGTGGCCCACGGAGCCTGGGAAGGCCATGGAGCCACTCCTGGCTTTTCAGCACAGGAGGTTCCAAGCCCTTGACCCAAACACACCCAGGCCAGTCAGCACAAGAGAAGGCTCAAACTGGAGACAAGTGATCAATATTCACAGAGATCAGAGCAGCACTTAAGTGTTTCTACCTTTTTAAGCTCCTACCCCTTGAGTGTTTAATTTTTTACACAATGCTATCTAGGACAACCACAGGAAGAAACAAACCCACTTAATCAACATAATCAAAACACCACTTTCAGGGAGTGCTAAATTTGGAACAGCAGGATCAAACATTCCACCCTCCCAGGGGAATGACAGGAAAGAATTCAAATTCTCCTTACCTGTAAGGAGGGAACATGTGCTACCCTTTTGGGCACGATGGTGCTGGTGGTCTTGGAAGCCATCCCAGCCAAGGTACAAGGCTTCAGAGGAAGGGTGGAGGCTTCAGAGTCACTGGAAGGTGTGACACTCCTGCCACCAACAGTCACCTTACTGCTCCCGAGACCTGCAGGGAACAAAAACACTCAGGAGCAAATCCTGCCACCGGGCTCCGGGCTGCCAGAATGAACTCACTATCAAAGGCCACTGCTGCAAGCTGTGATTTTCTCAAATCCAGGTCTCCAAAGGGATACAAATTGGGCAATTTTACCACCTTGCAGGCAAGGATGAAGACATCATCTGCCAGGAAATGTGTCTCATTTGGGTTTGTTTTGGGGTGACTGAGTCAGCAGAGTTTAAAGAGGTAACTCTGTCAGCTGCAAGGCACTGACACCTCACACGTCAGCTCTGAGTCCTTCCACTACAAAGGGACAGCAATGAGCATTAATTATCACTTCCCTCCTGCTCCTGCCACTTCCAAAGGCTTAAATGGAAGAGGGAATGAAGAGCAAACACAATCCAAGGAAGAAACAGAACCAGGAAAGGCTGAAGTGAGGGAGGCAGGTGAGACACGTGAGGCTGTACACGTCTGACCTGTTGCTCTCAGAACACGGTGCAATTTCTCAGGGAAAGACTTTCCACTGGACACTACCAGAAAAGAGTCAAGTCATGGCCAGCCCTACACATCCCCTGCCAGTTTCCCACGTGTTCAGGAGAGATGCAAACACAGGGCAGTGCCTTTGACCAGGGGACAACAGGACAGTGATCCCAAATCCCACCACTGGCTTACTTTGCTTGGCTGCTGCGGTGAGGGCTGCATTTGGTACGTGAGCAATCCTCCTCTTTTCTCCTGGCAAACAGAGAGAGGTCTTTGGAACAGCCCCCACCAGCTGTGCTGCCTGCTGCTGAGCCAGCTGGATCCTCTGGTAACACACCTCCTGTGCCGTGGGGGGACGGTACGGCCGCACCACCGGCTTGCTCGGGGGCTCTGCCTGCACAGACAAACAGCGTTGAGGGCCAGAGCTCCCTGCTCCATCCACACCCCCTGCCTCCCCTCACCCCAAAAAGGTCTCTGCTCCTCAACCCCTCTGCTAGCAAGGACAGGGTTTTGAGAGGACAAGATCCCAACTGTCTTCCAGAAGAAAATAATTAAGAGTCATCCTTCAACAAACATGGCATTGATGATTCACGCTCTAGGAAGGCCTCCCAGCTCATTGGCACATTCCTCAATTAGCAGGTGGTATTAATGAACTGCTTTTAGTGGCATGATGTTCCCCATGGCTGTGCCTGGCCCAATCCTGGGCTCTAGCACCACTCTCAGCTCTGCCCCAGCACAAACACAGCCCTGTGCTGCCTCCTTTGCTTTCTACTGCAATGAAAAAGTGACAGCAATTCTGCACCCCCTTTGCCAGGCTGAGCTCCACTGCTCTCTCCCTGAGGACCCCCTGCATCCCCTCTGCATCACAGCACTTCCACCTCTCTGCAGCCCTGGAACTGCTTAAAAGCCTCACAGATTTATGGGATCAGAGCACCACAAAGTGAGCTCTGAATTTCAGACAGGCTCTGTCCCTGCCCCCTTCTGGAGGCACCTCGCTGCCTCAGCCTTACAGCACAAACAGGTTCCACTGGCATTTCCTTTGATGACCAATTTTAGGTTTGCAGGAAAAGTGCCAGAAATTATGTCAGCAAAGAGAGAAGGTTCCTAGCAGCAGAAGTGCAAGAGAAGCAGCAGTAACACAAACTTCTCCACTCAACAGCCTTTGAAAGGTGAGGAACAGGCCTTGCCTCCTGAATCTCCTTGGAGGAGGGTGGCTGAGTGTAACACCTGGGGCAGGCTGGCACCTCCTGCATTCCCAGCCTCTGATGCTGACAGCAGCTTCTGGATACCAAACTGAGTGCACTCACACATTAAATTATAATTACAGACTTCCAAGCAGGACAGGCCACTCATTTTCTGCCTCACCTGCAATTCCTTTGGCCCCCCATTTCCCCTGGCAACCAACCCCGAACTTGGCTCCCTCCCCCCTTCTCCTGCTCAGTCCTGGAGCCATAAATCATGAGCAAGACTGAGCAAATATTCCACTTGGAGGGACACAGCAAAGCACAGGCCTCAGTTCTGAGGTGACAAGTGGCAGTTGAGGTGTTCCAGCACCTCCTGAACAGAGCTGGGAGCTGAGATTCTCCAGGTCCTGGAGCTGCCCTGGCAGCTGAGCACACCAGATCGGCTCTGTTTGCCTAAGCAAAGGCTGTGCTGGGGCTCCCATCTTTGGAAAGCATTTTGGGATCAGCTGTCACATTAAGAAAATATATTTAAAGATCTGTACATGTCTAAAAGGTGCCTCTTTACAATAAATATTTGAGTTAATGAATTTCCAAGCCATTTGCTTCGGTCTCTTATCTCTTCACTTTGGAAGAAAGGGCCCTTATCAAACCACATGAACTGGCTGGAGATTTGTAGTTAAATAAAACCCATTGTACTGACCCCAGGGCTTCAAATTATTAAAGGCAAAAAAACCTTTCCTAGGCAGAGAGGAAAGGCAGAACAATTAATTTGGACTACCAGCTCAAATTAGTGCACAAGCCTCCACTCTTATCCTGCTGCAACATAAAACTAATCTGTGCTCAGCACCTGGAGGGAAACACATTAAACCCTCAGAGAAAACATGAATTAAAATCCCAGGGAGAAAGGAATAAAAACCTCAGAATGTCTTCTTGGCTTTTTTCTGATTTGTTTTAATTCTTCTCCTCTGTATTTTCACAACTGGGAAAGAGGAGTATCCAGACAAATTCTGCTGAGATCTTGGCTGATTCAGAACAGATGTAAGGTAATGTTTTAAACATCTGACCAAATGACTGCAGTATCTTTTAGATCCACAAGGCACAGAAAAATACCAGCAGACACAGAGTGACCTTGTGTTCACTTAATTTTGACTGAAATCACTGAATGAAGCTACACTGGAGAAAAATGAACACCCCAACCTATCCCAAAGGGTTACCCAGAGCACAGTCCATTCTCTCTCCCCAGCCTATCCTTGGTTTTAGGAAGGTTTAGTAGAGTTTTGCTGCCACTTTTAACAGATCCTAAACATGTGAGTTTTTTGTGAAACAAGGAAGAGAGGAAATAAAATTGCCACAGACTGATTCCAGCACAAACAACTCCCACACTGCTGCCTGGCCCTGGGAGCGCAGCCCTTTCCAGGGTCAGGACAGAAAATCCTCACTTAGAACAACTTAAACATCTGCTGCTAAATCTGCACTTACATTTCCTTGTTTGACAAGGTGAGAAATCCTTCTTTTTTGGCCAGGAAACAAGGTAGTTAAATTTTCTTCTGTCTTTTCTTCATTTGCTTCCTCTTTGGATGGCTGGAAAACAAAAACAGGAGAACAGGCTAGAAGATCCCTCACAAGAGGGAGATTTGGAAATTTTCCTTTTGGGTTAACCTTGCAGGGGACAGGTGAGAACACAAGGTGACCCCAGGAGCCATCAATGAGGGCCAGGAACAGCAGCAGGACATTCCCACCCCAGCAGCAGCCCCATGAGCTGGATCAGCTCTCCCCTGCCAGCCTCACCTCACACACTTCACCTCCCATGGCATTTTTAGAAGCCAGGGGGGTTGGGGTGGTTTGGTTTTTTAAATAAGTTGGGAAGTGACTCATTTCTGCTCTGGGCAGTGCTGACACCTGCTCAACACCAAACCACAGTGCCCCCACCCCACATTTAGGGAAATGTTTTCTACAGGTTCATCCACAGCTGCCGCTGCAGGAAGGCTCTGGTGACACAGCCCAGGTCACATCCAGAAACTCAGCAGGAGGCAGAAGCACCCTGGAGCCAAAGCTGCTCCAAGCTGACACTCAGAGCCACTCATGGACAAGGAGAACCACATGGAAATCTGCTTGAAATTCAACTCAGTTGTTAACTGACACAAAACACTTCACAAGTTTATTTTTCAAAACTCCAACTGATCTTCAGACAATCTTGTTTTCAGTTTTTCAAAGCAACTCCTGGCAAAACTCTGAGATGAGCCTGACAATCTCTAAAATTGGCAGGAGAGCCCAAGGCTGGATTTAGGGATGAGCTCGGGCACCACTTGGGATAAGCCCATGTTCATTACCACAAGGGCTCAGGATGAGCACCTCACCCTGAATCACTTGGCTCCCTAGGAACTCCTGTTCATTCACCTCCATCCCTAATAAACTCTCTCACAATGCAACTCTCCAGGCAGAAATGCACTGCACTGCCCACACACAGCATCCTGGGATCACAGAATCCTGGAATATCCTGAGCTGGAAGGGACCCACAGGGATCATCAGTCCAGCCCTGTCCCTGCACAGACACCCCAACAATCCCACCCTGAGCAGCCCTGAGAGCTCCTGCAGCTCTGGCAGCCTTGGGGCTGGGACCATTCCCTGGGGAGCCTGGGCAGTGCCCCAGCACCCTCGGGGGGAAGAACCTTTCCCTGAGCTCCAGCCCAAGCCTGACACAGCTCCAGCCCTTCCTGGGCTCCAGCCCCAGCCCCGACACATTACTGAGACCAAACAACACCATGGCTTGGTGTTTGGCAGCAGGGGGTGGGGGGAGGCACAGAGGTGTCTTCTGTGAGAAGCTGCTGGAAGCTTCCACCGCGTCCAGCAGAGCCAATCCCTGAGGGCCCTGGAGATGGACAGGCTGCTGGGCAAGGCTGGGCCAAACAGAGGAGATGGTAACGCCTGTGTGGTAACAGACTTAAGAAGAAAATCAAAATAAAGCAGAGCATGCAGGTTTAATTCCAGCTGGAGAAGAGGAGGAGGTGAGAACATATGAGGGGAACAACATGGAGACACCAAGGGCAGGGGAGAAGGAGGGGCAGGAGCTGCTCCAGGCACCAGGGCTGAGGTTCCTGTGCAGGCCATGGTGAGACCATGGTGAAGCAGCTGTGCCCCTGCAGTCCATGGGGATCCATGGGGCATGCAAAGATCCCCCCACAGCCCACGGGGATCCACAGGGNACAGAGGAGATGGTAACGCCTCTGTGGTAACAGACTTAAGAAGAAAATCAAAATAAAGCAGAGCATGCAGGTTTAATTCCAGCTGGAGAAGAGGAGGAGGTGAGAACATATGAGGGGAACAACATGGAGACACCAAGGGCAGGGGAGAAGGAGGGGCAGGAGCTGCTCCAGGCACCAGGGCTGAGGTTCCTGTGCAGGCCATGGTGAGACCATGGTGAAGCAGCTGTGCCCCTGCAGTCCATGGGGATCCATGGGGCATGCAAAGATCCCCCCACAGCCCACGGGGATCCACAGGGATGCAGAGAACCCCCCCACAGCCCATGGGAATCCACAGGGATGCAGAGAACCCCCCACAGCCCATGGGAATCCATGGGGATGCAGAGATCCACCCACAGCCCATGGGAATCCATGGGGATGCAGAGATCCATGCACAGCCCATGGGGGATGCAGAGATCCATGCTCTGCCCATGGGGGATGCAGGGATCCATGCACAGCCCATGGGAGATGCAGGGATCCATGCACAGCCCNGATGCAGGGATCCATGCACAGCCCATGGGGGATGCAGGGATCCATGCACAGCCCATGGGGGATGCAGGGATCCATGCACAGCCCATGGGGGATGCAGGGATCCATGCACAGCCCCTGGCAGAGGTGCCCATGCTGGAGCAGGTGGATGCCTGGAGGAGGCTGTGATCCAGCAGGGGACCCAGTGGACAGAGGGGCTCTGATTCCAGGCTGGAGCAGCCTGTCCTTGGGGGGCTGCACCCCGTGGATGAGTGACCCCTGCTGCAGCAGGTTTGGGAGGTCTGTCTGCTGTGGAAGGGACTCACACTGCAGGAGTTTTGCAGAACTGTCTGCCCATGGAGGGGAATTCAGGTTGCAGCAGGTGAGGCAGGGCTGCTGCTGGTGAGAGTGGANAGGGGACCCAGTGGACAGAGGGGCTCTGATTCCAGGCTGGAGCAGCCTGTCCTTGGGGGGCTGCACCCCGTGGATGAGCGACCCCTGCTGCAGCAGGTTTGGGAGGTCTGTCTGCTGTGGAAGGGACTCACACTGCAGGAGTTTTGCAGAACTGTCTGCCCATGGAGGGGAATTCAGGTTGCAGCAGGTGAGGCAGGGCTGCTGCTGGTGAGAGTGGACCCACGTCAGAGAAGCTCACAGGGAACTGTGTCCCTTGGGAGGGACCCCCTGGTCTCACAGGGAAGGACTCCTCTCCCAGAACAGTGGGAGAAAAACTCAGTGATGACCTGACCAAAACCACCCTGCCCTGTCTCCCTGGGGGAGGAAAAGGGGGGGGGAAAGGTGTTTTAAGGGCTTATTTTACTTCTCATCATCCTCCTCTGATTTTGTTAGCAACAAATTCACTTTGTACTTCTAAGCTGGGCCTGTCTTGCCCTTGGAGTGTTCTCTCCTGGTCCTTATCCCAGCTCATTAACTCTGATTTTTTCTCTCCTCTGCACAGCTGCAGCAGGGGAGGGTGAGTGAGTGACTTTTGTGGGTGCCTGGTGTTTGGCCAGTGTCAAACCACGATGGGTCCATCTAGGAAATTATTGCATAAACAAAAAAAAAAGCCCCATGACCAATCCCACCCACCAGGGGCCTATCCACAGACACCCATCTCCCAGAGAAGGATCCCTGTGCTGCAGGGAGCCTCCTTTCCAAGAGCAGGAAAGCAAATTTCAGAGCAGGGATGCACAGGAGCCACATGTGGCTGCTGAAAGCTGAGCTTTGGCACTCCAGGCCACAATTAATTGTTTTTTGTGAGTGGCAGCCCCTGGCTCAGCACTTCTGAATTCAGTGATCACTAATTCCTGCTACAGATTATGTGCCCTTCAACTATTTTCTTTTTATGTCTTTTTACCTTAGTCTGAAGCCCCAGGTAACACTGGAAGAAATTTTACCCTCCCTTTCTTGCTTGCACCACCCACAAGGTATCCAGAGATCCTGAGGAACTACCCATAGTATGCATTTAGAACAGGAAAGACAAATTTGGGGAGTCTCCAAAGTTTCTGACAAATACTGGACTTCCTTGCATCAACACCCTGTCCAGGTTCTACCTGCCCCAATGCTCCTTAAACTCTGCTACAATAAGAAAGCAGTGTCCAGACTGACAATCTTAGATTGTCCTTGAAACCCTCAGAATTCACTCCCTGCAGCCTCTTCTCCAGCCATCCACACCCCCAGGGTTCTCAGGCCAGATGGAGACAGAGGTAATTGATAACCCTGAAATCCTTCCACACCAAAGGGAACTGAACTCTCACATTGCACAGCAGATTTCAACCCAGCAGGTAAATTCAGGTGCAAACACTTCCAAGCATGGAAGTGACAGTCATGACAAGGAAGAGATTCTTCCAACACATGGAGTCCCCCTCTTCAGCTACTTGAGATCAGCACCACGACTAAACCAAACCAGAATCCTTCCACCTTTGGAGGGGAGGGAACCAACAACCCCAAGCCAGCATTACCTGTTTCCCCAGCCTTCCCTTGTCCTCAGTTTTCACATCTTTAGACTCATTAAAGATCCTGAGACACTCCTCCATGGGATCTGACTCGAAGTCCACATCCTTCTCAAGGATGGAATAATCAATGTCATCAGATGTTGAGGAGGATGATGATGACTTCGACAACTTTGAGCGCTTGGCTTTCCTTGTCCTGTCCTTGTCATTCTCAGAGGCTGAGTCAGAGTCAGCCCCGTCCGAGTCCGAGTTCACATCGAGCAGGGAGGAGGACAAAGGCCGCCCTTTGCCATCCTCATCTCCACTCTCATCTCCAAACAGGTCAACGTGACTCAGACTCCGCTGCTTCCTCCCCTTCTTGGGGTCTCCCTGTCCTGCAGAAGTGACCTTGTCCTTCTTCCGCTCCAGGGACGCCTTGGTCCCTTTGTCTTTGTTCTTACGACCAGAGCTGTCCTTGCCATTTTTCACCTCAGCTGTTCTGCTCTGAGACTCCTTCTTGCTGCTCCCCACCTTCTCTGAGCCCTTGGTGACACCCTCGCTCTTGCTTTTCCCTGAACTGCTGGTGCTGGACTTGGATTTCTCCTTCTTACACCCATCCACTTTTTCTGTCTTCTGTTTTTCAGGTTTCTTCAAGTTCCCATCTGTTTTCACTTTGATGCTTTTGTCTTTGCCGTTTTTCCCTTCATTCTTGGGTTTTAATTTTTCTTCCTTCTTGAGCACTTTGTCTTTGTCTGCATTTTTATTTTTCTCCTTCTTCCCAGCCTCACTGAGGCCTGGTGTTTTACTAACATCTGTTTTCTTCCGTTTTGTTTTGTCTTTGGAGTCTTTGTTTTTATTTTCAATTTCTTTGTTGTTCTTACCAGAACACAACTTCACAGCTTTTGAATTCTTGTCTGATGAGTTCTTGGCAAGGTTTTTCTGTGAATTTGGAAGGTCCTCCCTGTGCAGTGCTGCTTCTTTTCTCTCCTGGGAAGCAGAGCCATCCACTTTTGTGCTCTGCTCTTTGCTGGAGAATTCGTTGTTTGACTCGCTCTCAGAACCAGCTTTTGAGGGTGAACTACCAGAGGCTGTTTTATATTCCACCTCAGCCTCATCTTCAGAGGAGGAGAACCTGGCCAAGACTTCATCATCATCGGGATCTTCACAGAGCTTCTTCCGTGATGGGGAGTAGGAGTCCTCATAATCAGAGGCCCTTTCCCTTTTGGAGCCCTTGGCTGTGGCTTTGCCCAGCAGCCTGGCAGAGTAATTGGAAAGGGGGTCGTATTCCAGGTCTGTGGAAGGCTTGGAGTCATCAATCACGTATTTATTGTTGGTGACAGTGCTGCTGTATTTTTTATTCTGCACCACAGCCTTGGGGACGTATTCCAGTGCGCTCCCTTTGGAGCGGGAGGAATCCAGGGTGTATTTACTGGACCTGCCAGCAGCAGCCAGAGGAGTGGGGTTGTAGTCTGAGTTGTTATTGAAGCTGTAGCTCCCTGGGTTGTACTCCAAGGAGGCAAAGGAATCGTTCTGAGGCCCAGCAGCTGACACGGGCGTGTTTGAAATGAGGGAGGAGCCCTCTGAAGCACCAAACTCCTTTGTGGTTTCCAGCAGCTCCTCATATTTCTTCTGCTCCCTCTCCACTTCGTTCTTCACTGCCTCAATGGCTTTGTTGACCAGCTCCAGCTCCAGAATTCCTGGTGTGACATCTGTAATGTCACCCAGAGTGCCATCCTCAGCCTCCAGCGAGGGCCTGGGAAGCTCAGGATTGTAGGGATCATAGCCTCGCTCTGGAAAGAGAAAAAAATCATTTACTGCCAGCAATTAAAGTAAAATTTAAAAGAGGTCTTGTTAAGGTCTGCTCTGATCAAACCCCAACACTGAGTAACACAACCAAAAGCCACTCTTGCACCACAGATTAAATAAATGTTGGATACCAAAAGCCACCAGTGATGTTCTCTGGTCTAGACTAAACCAGACTGTACAAACTACTTCCAGGACTAAAAATCTGTTAATAAAGTGCTTTTAATACTCATGGAAAAGCTCTATAAATTAAATATTCTTCAGGGCACCCAAGAATAATCACTGTATTAGGTCTAAGGGCAGCTGATTGTTCACAGAACTATCTGCTTGATTCAATGAAGCCACCACGGAGGAAAGAGGATTCCAGTGAGAAACTGTGGATTAGGTTCTTACTTCCCAATGCCAACACCTAAAAAAAAAAGCACACCAAAAGCCTCCAATATTCCTCAAGGCTCAGGGTTTCTCATGGCAGCTGCAGGAAAACCACTCTGATCTGGACTTAGAAAATGAGAGCTGCTGGCAGGAAGGAAAAACTACAACAGGCAACACAAAACTCAGAGCAACCAGCAAGACAAGAACACTGAACACCCAACACATTTCCCTTTTCCATGTTCTCCTTTCCAGAAAAGTCCCTTCAATGGCCTCTGTTCCATTCCAGTGTGGAGAGGAGAAGGCTCCAGGGAGAGCTCAGAGCCCCTGGCAGGGCCTGAAGGGGCTCCAGGAGAGCGGCAGAGGGACTGGGGACAAGGGCTGGAGGGACAGGACACAGGGAATGGCTCCCAGTGCCAGAGGGCAGGGCTCGCTGGGAGATTGGGCAGGAATTGTTGGGCGGGAGGGTGGGCAGGCCCTGGCACAGGGTGCCCAGGGCAGCTGTGGCTGCCCCTGGATCCCTGGCAGTGCCCAAGGCCAGGCTGGACAGGGCTTGGAGCAGCCTGGGATGAGGAAGGGGTCCCTGCCATGGCAGGGGTGGGACAGGACAATTTTTAAAGTTTCCCCCAAGCCAAACCATTCCAGGACTCCTAAGGGCTGCACTTAGCAGCTACAGGAACATTGACAGCTGCTTTTTGACTGAACTGTTTTCAGTCCTTGTTTTATCACAGTCTCTGATGTTGATATTCCAGAGGAGCTTTTTGTTCTCTGCTACAAGGACAGTACAAAAACTGGCTCTCCAACACAGATACACACAAGAACCTAACAATAAGCACAGAGATGGAAAACAGAAAATAAAAAACCTCTCAGGTCAAAGAGGGATGAAAGAATTTCTTGTAACAGTCAGAAACTGAAATATTAAAAGAGCCATTTCTACCATTCTCGTAAGACTGAGGGGTTTGGGGTTTTTGGAGGGCAGGCAGGGGTAGGTTTGGGGTTTTTTAGAGAGGGTGCATGAATGCACAGCTTCCTTTGGCAACAGGAAAAGGATCTGTCTGGCAGTTGGCAGAGCTGGCCCCCAAGGAAGCAGAATGAAAGAGGCTGGGTTAAAATAAAGGCAGCAGTTTCAGAAAATACTTTTTATCCCTTGGGGTTTGTGAAGTTTTTTTCCAAACCAATTAGCTCCTGACTGAACAGGGACTCTGGGCAACAGCAGGGTGGTGTCACCACCTTGCACAGGCCTGTCTGAGCCCTGTTCAGAGCCAGAAACGTGGGGAGGAGGAACAAGGTGCTATTTCTATAACCAGCTCCCCTCCAGCTATTGCACAGAGCTGTAATAATGACACAAAGAGCATTTCCAAACCCAGGGCGTGCTCCTCCCTTGGACACCCAGCACAGCCAGGGACAGAGGGAGGGAGCAGGGGACAAACCAGGGCAGAAGACACTGAACAGACCAATTCCTGGTTAGAAAGCTCCAAGAAAAGCAGGTAACAAGGAAAAAACATGAACAAACCCATATGCAAACAGCAGCAGTATCAAGGCAAGGATATGTACAGATTATCAGAATTGTTAGGGACAGTATCAGCCTAAGAAGTGACAAGGAGCAGAGAGCTCTCCCTGCCACCAGCTCCTCTCTGACCACGGGATGAAACATCAGCACAAAGGATCAGAGCACCAAAGCCTAGAGGAGTCAGCTACTGCTCTCCAAATCAGGGCTGAGACCTAAAATTCAGCACAAATATTTCAAGGGAACAGATGAAAGCCTGATAATTCATGCAGGGCTAAATATCAGATGGCCTGCAAACAGAGAACACAGAATCTGGATCTAGAGACTTGCCAAAAAAAAAAGCAACAACCCCTAACCAAACAAAAGCCATCTTGTCCATGCAGAAAACCAAACTATTTTAAATATATCAGGGATCAGGGAAAGCAGAGGGCAGCCCCAGCACAGACGTGGTGTCTGCTGTTAATCTCTAGCACAGAACTCCTGGCACATTTTCTGTGCCAGATGAAAATACACATTATAACCTGAGGACATGCCACAGGCTTTGGGACAGGGCAGGGAAGGAGCTCTGGTGGAAGTGTGGGGGATCAAAGGCTGCCTGGCCATGGCAGACTTGTGTCAGCAGCTCCACCATGCCCATCAGCCCTGTCCCCTCTGGCCAGGAGGCATCTGCACATAAAGCAGCAGAAACATGGCAGGACAGGGTTTTATTTATTTAAAAACACAAATATATATATATTTATGTGTATATATATATATGATGAGGCATAAACACACCAGTCTCCAAACCAGAGATGTTCAACCTGCTATTTGAAATCAGAGCAGCTTTTCAGCTGCCAAATTACACTGCCAGGAACCAGGAAAGGGAAGGATCTTCCTGCCACTGGGATCTGACACTCAAAGGAGTCTGCTTCACATTTTCCTTTATTTCTCTTCCTTGCACTCACCTGGACACTCAGGGTGTCCAAGATGAGCTGCTGTTCTAAGGCAGCAGATGGTAGCAGCTCCTGAAGGAGCAAAAGGACTGAGAGACACTCATGGTGAAATAACTCTTTTTGGAGTTAGGGAAATGACTCTTTTTGGAGTTAGGGAAATAACTCTTTTTGGAGTTAGGGAAATAACTCTTTTTGGAGTTAGGGAAATAACTCTTTTTGGAGTTAGGGAAATAACTCTTTTTGGAGTTAGGGAAATAACTCCTTTTGGAGTTAGGGAAATAACTCCTTTTGGAGGGACAGAAAGCAGAGTCTGCTCTGACCCTTGGGAATCCTGAGATAATGAGACTTGAGATGCCAACTCCTTGCAGGATTGTGAACTAAACACTTTTTAAAGTACGAACTATTTTAATAAATTAATGTACCTCAGACATATGAAATAATCCTCCTGAGAAACAAAAGGTGAGGTTACCATCAATATTATAGAAAACAAGTTATTAATATTTTACACAGAACCTCAGTGAACATTTTATTTAACCCAGAACTGCTTTAGAACACACCCAACTGAGCTGTGCTTAAATCAGCTATTGCAGCACAGAAAATATGGAAGCATAAAACAAGATTCTACCTAAAAAAACCAGGCTGATGGGTTTTGTTCCTGGTTACTGTCATGTTGGCTGAGGGACACGAGGCCTGAGTTCCAAGGTGGAGCTGGATTATTACAAAGCTTCCCTGAGCTGGACTCCTCACTGGTCCTTCTAGTTTGGGCAACAGGCAAGGGCAGTAAACAAAGCTGACATTAAAGAAGAGTGGGAGGACAAGGTCACCTGTGTGAAGGTAAAACTCATTTTACAGTGAATCATTCCAGAGAAAAATCTTTCTTTTCTTTTTTTTTTTTTCCAGCCCTACCACAGCACATACCTGAGATACTTTAAATACAGAAAAGCCCAAATGTGTGACAGGTGCTGGTCAATGCAAACCTGCAGGTTTTGGGAAAGGAGTCCAGCTCTTGAATGCATGCAGGGAACAGAATCCCAGAGTGGTTTGGGTTGGAAGGGACCTTAAAGCTCATCCAGTCCCACCCTGCCATGGGCAGGGACACCTCCCACTGTCCCAGGCTGCTCCAAGCCCCATCCAAGTTCGGATACTTCCAGGGATGCAGCAGCCACAGCTGCACTGGACAATTGGGTGACAACTGCTTCTCCCAGATCCAACAGAGCTCCTCAGCTGCTGCTGCCAGACAAAAAGGCTGCAAAACTTAGAAACTTTCAAATTTACAGCAATTAGGAATCCAAAACAAAAGGCTTTGCTGGCCAAGCTGCAGAGAGACCAGCACAGGTCAAAAGACATTGAACACTTCTTGTAGTGAACTCACAAGAAAGACACTGAGGGGCTGGAGCATGTCCAGAGCAGGGAACAGAGCTGGGGAAGGGGCTGGAGAATTCCTGAGGGAGCTGGGGATGCTCAGCCTGGGGAAAAGGAGGCTCAGGGGGGACCTTGTGGCTCTGCACAGCTCCTGACAGAAGGGGACAGCCAGGGGACCAGGCTCTGCTCCCAGGAACAGGGACAGGAGAGGGAACGGCCTCAGGCTGGAACAGGGGAGATTTATATTAGTTATTAGGGAAAATTTCTTCACAGAAAGCGCTGTCAGGCCTTGGCACAGCTGCCAGGGCAGTGCTGGAGTCGCTGTCCCTGCAGGTGTCCCAAAGCCCCCTGCATGTGGCACTGGGGCTGTGGTTTAGTGGTACCCACGGTGGCTGGGCCGACTGTGGGACACAACGATCCTACAGCTCCTTCTGACCTTCCAGCCCTCCTGCTGCTGAACTCACCCATTCCCTCACCTGCACTGGCAACAAAAGGTGCATTCATGGGGAGGTGGGGAAGGTGAAAGCTGTTTGGAAGCTCTTTGGAAAAGGACAAAATAAAGGCATTTTTATTTCACGTCATCGGAACAGCTTTGTTGGCTTAAGAGCTCGCTGTGTTTACAGTGCCAGCACTCAGCAAAGGGACAACCTCTGCAACTGCACAAAAATTATCCCCACTGGAAAATCATTCTCATTTAACACTTGACAGAAAGGACAGTGGTGCCTCAAGAACAAAATGTTTCAGAGAGGTTTCACCAGCAGCCTGAGTTCTGCTGCTCTTCAGAACTAAAGAGCACACAAGAAATGGCAGGTTTTGGCACAGAGCTCATTTGCTGGGACCCAAGCAAATTTCCAACAATTAATTTAACGATAATATGCAACCACTTGGAAATAATTAACACTGAGATTTAAAATAGTACATTTCAAATAATCATCCAGAGGAAATGGGTTAAGAGGGCACGGAAGGGGAGCTAAGAAAAATGTTTCTTCAATTAACGTTTCTTCAACTTTAAATTCAACCCTAGTGCAAGGATTTATTTTGCTCCTTTTTTGTGTTTTTGAAAAGTAACTCTAATTATAAAATTAAGTGTTAAAAGCAGAGATAACCTTGTGCTGGTCAAGGAACACCAGGAAGCAAGGTCTGAGAGGTATTAGAGGCAGAAGAATCCCTGTGCACCCCACTCCTTGGATTTGTTCCTCCAGGGGAAGTATTTAATGCCCCAGGCTCAAAGAACATCATGAACCTCTACAGTCATTTCTTTACTGGAAAAAAATGGATGCAAATATGAGAAAAGAAAGTCTGATATTAGCAAGGCTGAAAAAAAGTCTGAACAGTCATCTCTCACTCCGAGGTATTTTTAGCCCTGCTGGGACCCAGCTGGGGCAGTGCTGGTTTCTCCAGGTGTTGTTGTCCCCTGTCCCCATGGGCTGAACCCCAGGGGTGACACAGCAGAGGGAGGGGGTCACACTGAGGGACAAGAGCAGCCAGACACCACCTGTGTTCTGTCCTCTGAGCTGTTTCCTCAGCTCAGCCATCCCAGACTGAGGGCAGGCAGTGTCCAGGGGAGAAATCATGGAATGGTTTGAGTTGAAAGGGACCTCAAAGCCCATCTTGGGCCACCTTCCACTGTCCCAGGCTGCTCCAAGCCCCCTCCAGCCTGGCCTTGGGCACTGCCAGGGATCCAGGGGCAGCCCCAGCTGCTCTGGGCACCCTGTGCCAGGGCCTGCCCCCCCTCACAGCCACCAATTCCTGCCCAATCTCCCAGCCAGCCCTGCCCTCTGGCACTGGGAGCCATTCCCTGTGTCCTGTCCCTCCAGCCCTTGTCCCCAGTCCTGATCTCCTGGGACAGGGACCTGCCCAAGTGGCTTCATTCCTGCAGGAGCAGCTCCAGAGTCCTTCCCGAGCTGCAGGAATTATCAGGGAACAACTCACTCAGTAGGAAACTGAAATAAATCCCCCTGTAGCCCCTCCAGTGTTCCAGTGCTAGCTCAGCCCTTAGAGGGCTTTGCAGGAATATTTAATAGACAGGACAAAGGATCCAAAAGAGGCTCTGACCCCCAGCTGTGGTTCAAGATGTTTATTCCAGGTGGTGATCAGAGGGGAAAGAGGACGAGTGAGGAAGAAGAGGGTTTTATCCAGGCTTCTGTCAGGGAGGGATGATTGGGACACAGCCAGTAGGGTCAGAAAGGGGAGGAAGGGTTAAACTACAGGGTTACAGGCTCTAGGGGTCTCTGAGGGGAGAGAAACCATTCCCCAGGGGAATGCAACAGGAAACTCATCAGGGCACACCCCACAAAGCAGCTCAGACAGAAACAACCTGGGATGCAGCACCACCTCCTCAATTCATTCAAGACAACACAACTTTGGCAGTTTTGTCTCTGGTGCAGCAAAACAAGAATTTGAAATGTCCTCAAGCCACTGAACGTGGCAGCTTCACCCTCTTGGTGGCCTTACAGGGAATCCCCAAGGACACGTGGGGCTGTCACTGCCTCACACAGCAGCATCACTGGAATCCAGGGATGCCAAAGCCAGGACACAATGACCTGGCCCATCCAAAGCCACCATTCCCATCCCTCTGTGCCCAGAACCACTGACAGTCCCACCCACCCTGATCTAAAACAGCAAAGTGCATCAAGGCCTGAGATTCGTTTTCCTAAGAGGAAATCACACCACTGGCACATTTCTCCCGTAATTTAGGAAAGAATGAGAGAATTCCAACTGGTTGGATTGGCCAGGATAGGCAGAGGATAAAGACTGGCACCCAAAATACACCCTGAGCCCACAGCCTGGCATGCACAGGCTGGAAGGAATCTCACCGTTTGAAAATCTGGATATTCAATGTTCTTTGGAGATCTTTCCATTCCCCCTCTCATTTTAGCTATAAAGTTACTCCTCAAAATACAAGAAAAGTTGAAATTCTGTTTGGGAAAAACAAAAAACAAAAACACCAAAACAAACTTAACAGAGACTTGTGTTTTTCTCTAAGAAAAAACCCAGAAACCATTTCCACATCTCCTGTGTAAAGTGCTGGATAAAACTAAGGATCTACTCAAAAATGCAATTATCAGAGCAAGTCTTCTCTTCAAAGAAGAAAAAAAAGTATTTAAATATTTGAAGTATTCTAGTGACTTCTCTCTATTCAATTTTACCTTGAAAACTTATTCCAACCAGCACAGGCACAAGCAGCAACACCCACCAGTCCTTTAATTTTCCAGCCTTTCTCTGGCGTGCTCCAGATAAGTTATCTTCTCAACACCTGTCTTACTATTTAACTAGCATGGGTAAAAAAAATTCCTGCTTTAGACAAGAAAAAAAGGAAAAAAGAAACCAACCAAAACCCAACTATTTCAATTTAGTCACAACTGGACACTTGGAGAACAAAGTTAGAAGTTAAAGAAAGGCACCTTTCAAGCTGTATTACATTAAAACATGTCTGCTGTGAGGTATGAAAGGCTAAAAGTAAAACTTAAGCTGTTTTTAAAACCTGTCTGGCTTCAAACAATGCAAAAGCTGGAATTAAAACTCTGCAGCTCCTTCAGGTCTCAGACACCTGCAGCTCCACTGGCACTTTTAACCACAGAACCCAATACCCCCAGCACAATCCTCTCTTCAATAAAACCCCAAAATCCACAGGGAAATTAAAACCATTGTAAACCAAACCCTCCAAAGCCAACCTGAGTTTTTGCACAGCCCACATATTCCAGAGGCAGGTGCCCCAGGACTCGGGTCTCCGTGCAATGAATGGGACCACGTGAAAGCCTCCCTGGAGAAGTCGCTTCTCTCCAGCTGCTCCTGCCCAGCCGCGCCCCCAAACCTCGACCTCCTCCCGCAGGAAGCCCAAAACTTCACGAAGCGTTACCTGAGCTGCCCGGGGTCAGCAAACACTGCAGGTATTTGTTCATGCCGGAGCCGCCGGTGCTGCCGAGACGCCCCGGCAGGGGCCGGAGGCAGCAGGCGATGCCCCGGTGCTGACACAGCACTTTGTGCGAACCGGGGCAGGACCCGCCCGAGTCCCGCCTTCCCCTGCTCTGCCCCAGCTCCGTCTGCTTCAGAGCGCCTGCAAGGGCTGCCCGACCCCGATCCTCTCCCCCAGCGCTGCTGCCCTCACCCCGGGGGAGTTCTGGCTTCCCCCGCTCCCCACTGCCCATCTGCAGCTGCTTCTGGCTGAGCTCCACACCTCGGTGTGCACGGTGCTCCCGGAGCATCCATCCCCGGCCCTGCTGTGCCCCCATCCCCAGCCCTGCTGTGCCCC
>VXBR01004371.1:70053-81607 GCA_013400215.1 Cisticola juncidis
CCCTGCCCAGGACCTAAACACCCCCCCAGCCTCCTCGACTGCCCAAGGGACCCCCAAAATTGACCTCAGCACCCCAGAGCTCCTGACCCTCTGCAGAGGAGTGAGGGGTCCCCATGTCCCCCAGCCCCTGATCTCAGTTAAGGAGGGGACAAGCTGGGACAGGGGTGGGCACAGGGTGGGGCTGTCACTGACCTCAGTCCCTGCAGGGACAAGGGGGACGGGACCCTCGCCCCTCAGGAGAGTCAGGCAGGGGGATGTCCCTGCTTGGGGGCTGGAGTCACCCCTGCCACAGCCCTGCCTGCTGCTGGGGGACACAGGGACCTGTCCCCAGTGACACCACAGTGTGCTGGGTGACAGCAACACAGGGACTTCCCCCCTGTGACAAGGAGACATCAGACTGTGCCCTGTTGGGTGACACAGGGCCCTGTCCCCAGTGACACCACAGTGTGTGGGTGACAGGGAGACATCACACTGTGCCCTGTTGGGTGACACAGGGACCTGCCCTGTCACAGGGAGACATCACACTGTGCCCTGTTGGGTGACACAGGGACCTCCCCCTGTGACAGGAGACATCAGGCTGTGCCCTGTTGGTGACACAGGGCCCTGCCCTGTCCTGCCCTGTCCCCCCACACATCCAGGACCCCGAGGTGTGACCCAAGGACGCGGCTCCGAGGGGAAAGCTCCTGGTTCACTCCCTGGGGTGAGGGTGGATCCAGCCCTGAGGCTTGGGGGCTGCCTGGGGTCTCCTCCCCACCCTCCAGCCCTGCCCCCCAGCTGATCCCTGCCCTGCCAGGAACCCCCAGCTGGGTGAATGGGGCCAAGTTTGGGGAGAAGAGCCCGAAAAAATGGAAACCAGCTCGAGATGCTGGTGTGACCAGAGCCTTCCCCACAGACCTGCACTCCCTGCTCCCTATTCCTCATCCCCCATCCGAGCACCCCAGGACAAGTTTTTGCTCCCCATGGGGGAGATTTTCTCTGCATCCCTATTGAAGTTTTCCACTGTCCTGGCACAGCCTCAGCCTGAGGTGCTGGGTGGGGTTTGTGGAGCTGGAGAAGGGAACAGAGCTGGGAGAACAGGGCCTTCCCTGGAGCTGCCAGAACATCCCCACGTGGGGTCACATCTTGGTAGGGATGGGCTGAGCAGGATGGTGGCATCACTCCCAGTACTCCCAGTACCCCCATCCTGGTACCACCCTACACAGGGTCCATGGCCCCCATGGGAGTTCCTCCCCAGACAGGGGTTCCCTGTGACCCCAATAATCCCATCCCCATCCTGGGGCAATGGCCTGGCTGCTGCATCCCACCCTGCCCAGCCCCAGCCCATGGGGTACCAGCTGCCCTGGGGGATGCTCCAGGTCCCCACGGGTGTTTCCAGTTCCCCATGGTGCTCCTGGCACCCCAAAGGGATGCTCTGCCTTCCCAAGGGGATGCTCCAGTCCCCACAGGTGCTCCTGGCACCCCAAAGGGATGCTCTGCCTTCCCAAGGGGATGCTCCAGTCCCCACAGGTGCTCCTGGCACCCCAAAGGGATGCTCTGCCTTCCCAAGGGGATGCTCCAGGTCCCCACGGGTGCTCCTGGTACATGAAGGGGATGCATCCCAGCCCCTCCTGGTGCCCTAAGGGAATGCTCTGGCCCCTACAAGACAACCCTTTTGCCACGAAGGGGCTGCTCCCAGCCCCCCACGGGGATGCTCCGGCCCTCCAAAGGGACGTTCAGTCCCGCAGGGTGTCCCAGCCCTGGTCCCACGTGTGCTGTCCAGGCGCTGTCACCGCGGGGCTGTGGCAGCCCGTGGGCCTCCCTTGGCCGTCCCAGCCTCCAGGCATCGCTCAGGCATAGGATGACAAAGGGAAACTCACAGGGGGCAGCGGGCCCGGCCCCGCATCCTCCGAGAGCTCCTGCGGACAGAGGAGAGACTGAGGGGAGAGCGAGGAGCCTGCGGAGCTGCGGGATCCGAGGGAGCTGCGGGATCCCAGGGAGCTGCAGGATCCCAGGGAGCTGGGGGATCCGAGGGAGCTGCAGGATTCCAGGGAGCTGGAGGATCCGAGGGGTCTGGGGGATCCGAGGGGTCTGGGGGATCCCAGGGAGCTGCAGGATCCCAGGGAGCCGGGGGATCTGAGGGGTCTGGGGGATCCCAGGGAGCTGGGGGATCCAAGGGAGCTCGGGATTCTGGGGAGTTGGAAAATCCCACGGAGTTGAGGGATCCCGGGGGTCTGGGGTAATCCCGGGAAGCTGAGGGATCCTACGGCAGCTGGGGCACCCTGGAGGATCCCGTGGAGCCAGGGGAGCTCAGGGATCAGAGGGAGCTGGAGATTCCCAGCCTGCCCCACATCTCCAGAGGTGAAAACCACCCTGTGAGCCTCCCTGGTGCAACCCCAGCCCTGGCAGTGCTGCGGTCCCTGGGCTGGTTTGGGACGTGGCAGGGGTGGGTGCCAGTGGGGCTGGTGGGTGCAGGGACTGGGTGTGGAACCCCAGGGTGAGGAGAGGGGACAGAAGGGGTGAGGGGCTGCTCAGGGGTGTGTGCACATCTGTGTGTGTGAACATTTGTGTGAGTGTGAGAGTGCACATCTGTGTGAGTGTGAGTGCACATCTGTGTGTGTGAACATCTGTGTGCACATCTGTGTGAGTGTGAGAGTGCACATCTGTGTGAGTGTGAGTGCACATCTGTGTGTGTGAACATCTGTGTGTGCACATCTGTGTGAGTGTGAGCGTGCACATCTGTGTGTGTGTGAGAATGCACATCAGTGTGTGTCTGTGGACACCTCTGTGTGTGTGTGCAGGTCTCTGCAGGCCATGCACACTCATGTGTGTGTGAACACACGTGCAGGGTGCATGTGCTCACCCATCCGTGTGAATGTACCCGTGTGTGCTGTGAGCACACCCATGTGCACAGGCACAGTGGGCTGGGGCTGTCCCATCGTTTCCCACCCAGGCTCAGGGTCCCAACCCAGCTCAGGGACCCTCAGGGACCCCCCCCCGCTGCCACCCCAGCAGTGCAGGGCTGGGTGCCCCTGGGGTCTGGGTGTTGTTTGTGAGTTCTGGGTGCTCCCACAAGGTTGTGAGTGCCCCCTCATCAGGGTTCTGGGAGTCCCCAGGGCTGTGGGTGTCCCCAGGGTGCTGGGTGTCCCCTCAGGGCTCTGGGTGTCCCCAGGGCTGTGGGTGTCCCCAGGGCTGTGGGTGTCCCCTCAGGGTTCTGGGTATCCCCTCAGGGTTCTGGGTGTCCCCTCAGGGCTGTGGGTGTCCCCTCAGGGTTCTGGGTGTCCCCTCAGGGTGCTGGGTGTCCCCAGGGCTCTGGGTGTCCCCAGGGTTCTGGGTGTCCCCAGGGCTCTGGGTGTCCCCTCAGGGTGCTGGTGTCCCCAGGGCTGTGGGTGTCCCCAGGGCTCTGGGTGTCCCTCCCCCCTGCCCTCTCACCGTGTCTCACCAGGGAGGTGCCGCCGGTGTCGCAGCCGCGGGCGCGTCGGGCTCTCCCAGCTCTGCTGCTCAGGGAGTGGGGACACAACTCTGCTCCCCCAGATCTGCCCCCGTTCCTGTCCCCACTGTCCCTGCTGTCCCCAAAGCCTCTGCCTTGCTCACGGCTCAGGGCAGAGCCAACACATCCTCCCCTGTCCCTGTCTCCTGTCTCCTTCCCTCCATCCCAGCCAGCTCAGCTGTGCCCCTCACCCTGGCATCCCCTTTCCAACGCCATCCCCAGCCTGACCAGCGAGGGGATCCTTCCCCTCTGCCCTTTTATACCGTCTTTGTTCATATGACAAGCACGTGGAAAACCAGAGCAGAGCTTGGAAAAAAGCTCCTTAAGATGCTTTAATTCAGTTTCCTGGATCCCATGACTGAGCTCGGCCTCTGAACGAGGTCTCATGACTGTGGCACGCAGGCCCCGATCATCAAAAGCCTCATTTATGCCCCAAATGAGACTTAAACCCCTCTTGGCCGGTCACCCAACGTCCCCCGTGCCCAGCCTGGGCCTCTGTGATCCCCTGGCTGGGGCTTCAAACCAGCCCGAGGGACACCTGCCCTGACCCTGCTCTGCTCCAGCTGCACGAGGGACTTTGGGGACACTCAAGGCCTTGGCTCTGCCTGTCCCCTCCAGGGAAAGGACACTGCAGAGTTGCCCTCCAGGTACCAAACCTGTCCAGCCCTGTCCCCCAGCCAGCACCCTTCCTTCACCCCAAACCGCAGTGGAGGGGACAGAAGTGCCGTCCCAAAGGGGACAGGAGTGCTCTCCCAAAGGGGACAGAATGCTGTCCCAAAGGGGACAGAAGTGCTCTCCCAAAGGGGACAGAATGCTGTCCCAAAGGGGACAGAAGTGCTCTCCCAAAGGGGACAGGAGTGCTGTCCCAGGGGCTTGTGGCCCAGTTCAGCTCCAGTGGGGGTTCCTGTGCCCAGCACCCCCAGTGCTCTCTGAGGCCCCTGCAGCTCCTTCAGGAGTGAGGGCTCTGTCCCTCCTCACTCCAGCTGCTGAGTGAGGATGGAGCCTCCATCCTGGGCCAGGAGCAGTGACAGATCCAGACCCACAGGCCTGATCCTGATCCCAGTCAGGGCTCCCCACCATGGAGGTGGCACCCACCAAATGTCCACTTCCCTGGACTCCCATATTCCCAACCTGGCTCTGACTTTGGGATCAGGCTGAACTTTACCAACCTTTCCCTTTGTTTAAACTGAGACGAAGGAAATACAACCTTGAGCCACCTCAACATCCCCCAAACCCAACGAGCTCTGAGCCATCCTGCTGGCGAGGCAGAGCTGCCCCAAAGCATCTGCAGCTCAACAGGAAACAGGCAGCAGTAAGAGGATAAAAATACCCTGGGTGCACACAGAACGTCTCTGTGCCAGGATTAGGGAGCCCTGGGACAGTGGGGCCAGAGGGAGCTGGGCTGGGTGGCTTTGGCTTCCCACACATTCCCAAGGCTCCCAAACCACCTGGCCCCTGCTGGCAGAGGGATGGGGAAGAAAGCACTGGGGGGATGTGCAGGAAGAACAGACATCCCAAATCCCAAATCCCCCTGGAAAATAATGAGCCCCTCCCCCCAGATCCAGCCACATCCTCTTCCAACTCCTGCACGGCCCAGCACTAAGGAAGGGTCACCCCTCCTCTGGAACACCCTGCTCTGGCCCTGGGGGAATGAGGGGTGTGTGGGGAGCAGGGGTCCCGTGCCCCCCTCCCCAGCTGCCAGCCCCAAACAATAGGGGCATTGGAGTGCCCAGAGCGTGGGGTGCAGAGAGCCCCCCTGCCTGGCCCCTGAGCCCCTAAGGAGATTAAATCCCTCCTCACATGAGCCTGGTGGGCCCCAGGGCCTCGTGTCGGGGAGGGGACACCGGGGGGACAGGGACAGGGACAGGCAGGGGAAGGGCAGAGCAGTGTTCTGCTCTTGCATTGGGGCCAGGGATGTCCCAGGGGCAGGAAAACACACAGAGCTCATCCCTGGGGTGTAAGAGCAGGCACTGTTCCAAAAATCACCAGTCTGAGCCTCTGCCTTTCCCTGGGGCAAATTTCCCGTGTGCTGGTGGGAGGACTCTGGGACACGGCTGCACCTGCCCCCAAGGCCACCCTCAGAGTCACTGAGGTGCCCACACAGCTCTGGTCAGAACCGGGCATGGAGCAGGTCAAAAATAAGGTTTGCTCTCCCCAGGACCATCCCCTGTACCCCAACACCACCCTGTGTCCCTTGCTGTGCTGGCCCTGGTACAGAGCAGGCTGTGGGGATCTCCCTGTTCCCTTCACTCGGCCCCACACAACTCCTGGAAGGCTGAGGCATCCCCTACCTCTGCACTCCTGATCCCATGGCATCCCCTTAATGACAAGGGACAGAGGAATGGGTTCCTTGTCCCCAAGTCCCACTGGACACACAGACCTTTGCAGCCTGGTCCCAGGGCCCACTTGGGGCCACCCAGCCCCCAGAGGGTGACAAGCATGGGGATCTGGCCAAGGGCAGTGCAGGGAAGGTGCTGAACACAGGGGAGGTCGAGGGTCCAGACACCTTCCCTGGGGCTGGGTCATGGGCAGAGCCCCCAGGGGTAGCCAGGAAAGGGCACACACGGGTGAAACATTAAACCTCTGCTCTTTATTCGCTGCCTGGTTCCCTCCCCCGTTCCCCGGAGGTTTCCAGGGGTGACCCGAACACCCGCAGTGCTCTGGGAGGGCTGAGCAGCGCCAGACTGGAGGAGGTGTGGGGCAGGGGGGCACCTCCTCCATGCATCCCCATCGTCCCCGTGGGGACACGGCCCTGCCCCAGCCGCAGGGTGAACCGGGCACCGCCACTGCTGGTCCCGGGAAAGCTCCGTGGAGAGCGGGAACTGCCACCCCCTCTGTCCCAGCCACGGGACACCGGGGAGGGGCGGGGCCCCAGCCCCTCCCCAACTCGCCTTATTGCTATGGCCAGAGCAGCAGAGCGGCCGGGAGGGACTCGGGTTTGGCCGGTTTGGGAGAGGAGGCGAGGACAAGTCTGAAGCCAAGGATCCACCCTCGGAGGGTGGGCTCATGTCTCTGGGAAGGGGAAGGAGGGAGCTGCCGTCTCTGGCCAGCCAGGCCGGTGGTGCCAGCAGCGCCAGGGGCTGGCACCAGCAGGGAGGAGAGCTGTGCTCACATCTGAGAGCAAACACTGTCCATTCCAGGGCCTCCCGCCCTCTCCTGAGCCTGGAGCTGAGGCTGAACAAACTCACTACAGCTCCAGCAGCAGGGACTGAGGAGAGCTACTGGGAGAGCTGGAGAAACCAGCAGAACCCCCCTGCCTGTCCCCTGGCTAGTTGCGTTGGCTGGCCAGCTCCTGGGAGATGAATTTCCGAAGGCGCTCGAGGTACTGGCTGTAGAGTTCAATGTCATTGTGCCCGGCCCCGTCCACCCACAGCGGCTCCACGGCCTTGGGGCAGCGCTCGAACAGCGCCAGGCCATGGGAGAAGTCGATGACTTCGTCCTCCGTGCCGTGGATGATGAGCACAGGAGAGGTGATTTTGGAGATCTTCTCGATGCTGCCAAGAGAGTGGATGGGGAAGAGAGGAGAGAGAGGGGTAAGCACAGGGAATGAGACATTTCCACTCCTCCTGCCCCCAAAACATCCCCTGGGAGAGGTACCAGGAAATGCTCTTTGATCATGGAAGAGCACAGGGAGGGATACAGAGCTTCTGCCAAGAAAAAATCTGCCTCGGTGTGACAGACAAGGAGCAGACAGCAGGGACAACATCCCCACGGGACCCAGCAGGGCGGATGGGAACTGCTGCAGGACAGCCCTTCCCTGTCGGGATCAGCTCTGCTGGGCTCTGAGGAAGGGAGGTCCCAGCCCGGTCCCAAAGGCCACACGAGGCCATCAGGATGCAGAGCGTGGGCTGGTGGCTCCCAGCCACAGCTTCTGCCTCAGGGACTGTACCTGGGCCCCACTGGCCTGCCTGCAAGGGAGAGGCAAGGGAAGAGCTTGTCCTCTCAGCACTGCTCCTGCCATCTGAAAAGCAGGAAAATGCCCAAGGATTACTCTTGGGGGACAGAGGGGTCCCAGGGACACCCAGGGCTTGTGACACCTGACAAGGGGCCAGTGACTCAGCCCCAAAACTGGCAGGCAAAGTCACCTGGGACAGGGTGGCCAGGAGATGATGCCACAAGGGACTGGGCACAGCCTTCAGGAGGGGGCACATTGACCCCAGGGACGACTACAACCCCCAGAGGGCACCAAATACAGGGCGAGAAGATGCCAAAGGGGATGTTTGAACCTATCATGAAAAATGGCCCACAGGTCACATGTCCCCTGGCTGTGACCACAGCAGGTCTGGCACTGCCCCTCCAAACCCCCCTGCCCAGGGCACTCACTTGGGGAAGGCATCAAACCAGTAGGGCTGGGCACTCACTTGGGGAAGGCATCAAACCAGTAGGTCTTCTTGGTGTCGGGGAAGGCGACGCGCATGCCGGAGGTGAGCGGGGAGTGCAGCACGATGGCCGCGCACTCGTAGCGGGAGGCCAGGTCGACCGTGGGCACGGTGCCGATGCTCTGTCCGTACAGAATGATGTTCTCTGGGCTGATCCCGTACCTGGCAGAGCACAGGGCAGGTCAGGGTTCAGGTACATTGCCAGGAGATCCAGCTCAGGGGTTACTCTGCTCTGGCCACTGCAGCCACGAGGGTCCCAGCAGGGTCTGGGGTCTGTCCCCCTGGCCTTCCCCTGGCTCCTCATGGCTGGGCCCAGGGCAGTTCCCTGCACTCCCAAAGGAGCAGGGAGCAGCCAGGGCTGAGCTGCCAGGTGAGTTCTGGGGGGTGTCAAGGCTCTCCCTCACCAGGTCAGGGTTATAAGGTGTTCACAGCCCTGTGGGGCAGCCCCAGCTCTGGGTCACACTGCAAGCCAGGACCAAGGAAGAGGAAGCAGACCCTGGCACAGGGAGGCACCCCAAACCTGGCAGGGGAACCAGAGCTGAGCCTGGCACAGTGAGACAGGAAGCACAGCTTGTGGCCAAGGTCATGCCCCACAGCATCCCTGCCCCTCGGATCCCACAGCTGCTCCCTCTACTGTTTTCCAACCACCCCTTCCTGTCTCAGGTGGCCCAGGGTTCCCGTTCTGGGAGATTTCCTGTTTTGCAGGCTGCTGGAGCACAGGGTTTTCCTGCTCCTGCTCCTCACCGTGTGCGCAGCGCCTGCCACGCGGCGTCGATGTCGGAGTAGAGGTTGCGCTCCGAGGGCCTGCCCGTGCTCACGCCGTAGCCGGAGTAGTCGTAGGAGAAGATGTTGCAGTTGATGCGGGTGCCCAGGCCGATGTAGAAGCTGCTCATCTGCCCCAGGTCCACGGCGTTGCCGTGGGAGAAGAGCACCGTGTACCTGGGACACGGGGACGGAGCGTTAATCCCGGGCTATCCCAGGATATCCCTGGATATCCTCCTCAGAGGCCAACACCAAACTCAGGGCACAAAGGGACAACACCCTCTGGGCAGCAAGGAAGGGCTCGTGACACCCCCAGGGACACCCAGACCCCTCTGCTGCCAGAGCCAGGGGCTCGCTCTGAGCAGGAACAGGCAGCTTGAAGGCAGGATGATGATTCTGCTCAAGTTTTTGAGTCTATTTTTGGTAAAAAGCTCAGGATTTGGGGCTGTTTGCCCAATGGGGATTTCAAGTAAGAATTCTGACAGCGAGTTTTTTCTCTCCTGAGCCTGGCAAGACACCAGATGCTGAGAGAGAAGTGAATTGTGGGAGTGACAAGGCACAAGAAATTTCCACCATGAGGGGAAAAACAATGTTAATCATAAAAATTAACACTAATAGCAGATTGATGGGAGCTTGGCTCTCTTCTGCCAGAGGGAGGGAGCAGGACCCACTCCCTGCTGAGCCCCCACAGCTGGTCTGGCCAGGCTGAGCCTCAATCCTGTCTGGATGCCCAGCTGGATGTCAGTGACAGGATGAGCTGTGGGAGGTCAGCCAGCCAGCAGCACCTGATACCCCACGATTTGGGAGGTCTGGTTTCCCCCAGACAGGTTCTCCCCTCCAGCCCTGCAGCCTGTGATGCTGGGCTTTGAGGACCTGTTGTTCCTGCAGGGATACAGGAAAGGGGGCAGCTGGGGTGACCTGGCCTCCCTCTGCACTAGAACCCCCAAACTGTGCCACTGCTTGGGGAACAGCTGCCATGTCCCCTCCTGTCCCCTCCTGGCCAGGTACCAGCAGCAGGAGGGGGTTTCCATCTCACGCTCTGGGGTGTCTCTCTCCATCTCACACTCTGGGGTGTCTCTCTCCAGCCTCCCATTTCACACACCCACAGCAGTGACCCAACCCCTCCTGGCTTTCACTCCCGTCATTCTTTTCCTTGAGGAATCAAATGTCCCTGTGAATTTGACTAAACCAGGCTCTCCAGGCTGGCACAGTCAGTTGTCCATCCCTATGGTGATCACAAGGCTGGGGACAGGCAGAAGCAGCTGGTGCAGCTACCTCTGAGAACCAAGCTCTGTGCAAACAACTGGAGCATTGCATCACTGCCAATGACAGTGGGGGACTGTAAGACTGTAAGCCTGGGGAATCCCCACATCCCTGCAGCCTCTGGCCCTGCTCCTGCTTTAACCCCATCCCCAGTGCGGCCAAAAGCCAGACAGGTCCTGGGAGCCCAGCCCACCTGTCCCAGGGGCTGCCAAAGCCCCGCGGCAGGGCCAGCTCCTGCAGCTCCTGCAGCTCCTGCAGCCCCTGCAGCCCCTGCAGCTCCCACAGTTCCTGCAGCCCCTGCAGCCCCTGTAGCTCCTGCAGCTGAGGAGCAGAGGGGCCAGGAGCCCCCAGCGCGGCCCCAGCCTGGCACACCCAGGGTGACTCACCTGGCACCGGGCACGCAGCGGACGTACATGCAGCCGACGCGGTTGCCCCGGCTGCTCTTGGTGACGAACACCTCGATGTTGTCCAGCTCCCGCTGGGAGTACTGGAAATCCGCCCGGTCCTTCAGGTGCAGCTTCCAGCGGCCCGCGGCGCCCCGCAGGGAGCCCGTGCTGCCCACGGGCTCGGGCTCGGGCACCATGGCGTAGGTGGGCTCCGGGGGCAGGAAGGCCAGCTTGGCCGCGATGCGGCTGGGGCAGGGCGGGCAGCAGAAGAGGCAGCAGAGCTGGCTGATCGACAGCCCGTTCATGACGGCGGCGAGGCGGGAGCGCCCGGGGCGAGGGAGGATCCCGATCGGACAGAGGCCGGGAACGACGCCGGCCCGGAGACGCCGAGTCCTCAGCTGGCCCTGGGCACGGCCGGCGCCNAGCCCTCACCGAGCCCACGCAGCCCCCCCTCCCCAAAATCAAACCTCCTGCCACACTCGGCAGCCCCCGCGGCAGCCCACGCGGAGGGGGCGAGGACAGCGCAGAATCGCACACACACCACCCCCACAGAGCCACACGGCTGGGGGACAAAGGACACGGCTCCCCCGGGGCCACCCAGGTGCCGGCACAGGCGTGCAGGAGTGCCGAGCTCCCGAGGAAAAAGGGGAAAGGGGAGAGAAAGGGGGAAGGAGAGAGAGAGAAAAAAAAAAAAGGCAACTATTTTCTGCAAGTTTGGGCACAGGCTTGAGCTGAGGAATGTCAAACCAGCCCACACCCCGAGGAATCTGCTCCATCTGCTTCCGAAGGGCTGGGAAAGGGGAGGAAAGGGTGGAAGAGGGATATGGCACTGAAGCTGAAACATGGCGCTGAAATAAGCCAAAATACTGGGAGTGAAGGGATGCCCCGTTCTGGGAGCCACTGGGTCACCGGTCACCCTCGGGCCAGTGACCATCCACAGCAGGGTCAGGGCCGGTGTCACACCTGTCATGTGGAAACCCTGTTCCTCCTAGGTTTGGCACCCTGAGTGCCACTGGGACCAGCCAGTGGATCCCCCGAGTGCCACTGGGACCAGCACTCCCGGGGTAGATCGGGAAGTCGATCTACCAGGTGTGTGGCCACACACCTGCATGGGGTCCACGTGGGGAGGTGGCACTATGGGCCACTTACATCGTGTGTCACACTCGTGTCATGTGTCTCGCACGCGTTGGGACAAAGCCAGGCCCCAGCTGGGGACACCCTGCCGTGGCTGGGCAGCCATGCCCGGCCCCTGCCCTCACCCCACACCTCCTTTGGGGGCCCGACCCACCACACACACA